>JAJTWR010000048.1:0-22292 GCA_021613335.1 Whitmania pigra | reverse complement strand
CAAGTTTATTGCAACATAAGTTAAAAATAATACAAAACTAGAGCAACAGTGCTAATTTAAATCAAGTTCTGAGTCCATTTCACCAAATAGTCTTCTGCTTCAGAGTTGCAATCACCTTCTGAAGAAGCTTACAGCTTTAAGTTTTGGGGAATAAAAACCAGTTTTGTACCCCTGTTTCTGGTGAGTTGGTTCCGTTTATCATTTTGGATAAATGAATATGCACTGAAACACTGGGTATACTTAAGGAAGACTTTAACAAGTTATTCAAATGGGCAGAAAAATGGCAGATGCTTTTCAACGTAAGCAAATGCTCCATTATGCATATGGGATGCAAAAACACGAAAGTTGAATATGTATTTGGAGGAAGCATTCTGCAGCAGTCTAATCATGAAAGGGATCTGGGGGTAATAATGCAGAACAATAGAAAAGCATCTCAACAGTGCATGGAAGTTGCTAAAAAAGCAAACAGAGTACTTGGAATGATAAAGAGAACATTAGTTAGTAGGGGCAAGTATGTAATACTGAGATTGTATAAGGCATTGTAAGGCCACATCTTGAGTACTGTGTGTAAGTGTGGAACCCTCAATTGAGAAATGATGTAGAAGTGTTGGAAAGAATACAAAAAAGGGCAACCAGGATGATAGAAGGTTTTGGAAAGCTGAGTTACGAGGAAAGATTAAGTAGATGTAAATTAACAACTCTGGAAAAGAGAAGAAATAGAGGGGACCTCATCGAGGCATTCAAAACAGTTTTTCGAAGCCACAAAAAGTGCTTCTACCAGAGGGCACAATTGTAAATTATATAGGAAGGCATCGGGAAACTTAAAAAATAATTATTTCAGGACAAGAGTGGTTTCTTTAGAACATCAAAACTTCATTTTTAAAGTTATAAATTTTTTGTTTTGTTTTTAATGTTTTTTTGTTGTTGAAATATTTCAAAAAGAACAAAACATTTTGAAATAAAACAATTGAAATATTTCGCGCTCACATCTCTAGTGAGCCTTTCTGACTCGCCCAGACGGTGTGTGAGTGTGTGTGCCATTCTACACCCATTCCTCCCACTCAGACCTGTCAATTTGTCAACGATTTGCAGTTGCAGTTTGGATGATAGACCACCCGGGATGATTGCAATGTTACTTAATCCTGATCATGGATGCTCATAAAGAGGAGCCAGTTAAGAAGATGCTCAACTTAAGCGGATGCAACCCACGTGCATAACTCGGAATACAAGGCCTTCCTGTCTCGTCCAGACGGTGTGTGAGTGTATGTGCCATTCTGCATCCATTCCTCCCTCTCAGATCAATTTCTCAACGATTTGTAGTTGCAGTTTGGATGATAGACTACCCGGAATGATTGCAATGTGACATCCGCTTAAGTTGAGCATCTTCTTAACTGGCTCCTCTTTATGAGCATCCATGATCAGGTTCAGTTTCTCAAGCAAGCATTCCTTCTTTCTCCATTCGCGAACCGACACTTTATTAACGTTGAACTCCCGAGCAGCTGCTCTGTTACATTTGTATTTTGCTCTAGAAACGACTTGAAGCTTGTTGGCAACGAGTTACGTTTATCAGCCACTTTCTTAACGACGTCGATATTTCAATCAAGAGCACTTCTATCTATATATCACCGTATCTATCAAGTACCGGCCGCTCAGCCAACTGAAGATTTTTTGACAACTTTTATATTTGATTGTTTTATATATTAGAATCTGCTTCAATTTAATATTTTACTATATATAATTTTAATTTTCTGCATTTATTTCATGCTTTACGTAATGTTTAAAACATTATGTTTTATAGTGGTTAAGAAGACCTGCATAATAACCATTCGAACACTTTGCGTCAATGTTTCTCATTGAATTTGAACTCTATTTGAACACGATGATTAAATAAAAACAAAATCTAATTAAATATACAGATACATGATTATATGTTAAATTCCTTTAGCCAAAAAAAAAATGCGTCCATTGGTGCGTGTTATAATCGTTTGCGTGTTTTATAAGTGATTTTTTTTTACACAAATTGGAAAAATTGCATGTTAAATTTGTCTGCATGTTAATTTGATAAAAAATACCGTAATTTCTAGATATTCTGCTTGACTTTACCAACTTTTTGTGATAATTTATGGACAATACTCAAAAAAAACACGAACAAAAAAGTTTGGAACTTTACTAAATGTTAAATTTTAATATAGTTGCATGTTTAAATTAATGGTTGATAGGAATTTGTGATTTCTGTTATTATTGCTTTAAATAAATTACTGAGCGGAATTTGTTTACGTAATTTTAAATTTAGGATTTTTATTGTTGTTGTTTTTATTTATTTTCTGAGCAAAATTTATTTGTAATGACAGGAGTTTGTTGCTATTTTTAAAGATTTTGTTGGACGAGTTTGTTTACATCAGTTTATTTGGTTTTAACCAAGCAACGAATCTCCAGTACAAACGAATAACCAAAAAATTGTAATCAATCTAATTTTATTAATTACATTTAATTTAATTTAAATTTAAGATTTTTATTTTGTTTATATTCATTTTATGAACAACAATTATTTGTTTTTCGGACTTTATCCAATTAGAGATCTTTTTTGGACATAGCCTAGCCAATCAGCTTGGAATGCCACACAGAATATTGATTATATATTTTTATTTCCATAAATATTTATTATGTATTAATACGTTGGAAAACCAACTGTCGAAACTTTAAAATAGCAAACATTATTACATTTATTTATGTTCTGGATAATTAAGAACATTCATAATTATTTTTTCCACCCCTGGTCTTTAAATTGGAGGAGAGGTGTTGTGTCCGAGAGCACACTTGGCGGACTATTTGAGTTTCTGAACTTTGGCATGTTTTATTTTGCTGCGTTGTTCCGAGTTTGAGTGGAGTTTTATTGTTTCGAATTGAGTTTCAAGTGCGTTTCATTTTCCGTTACATTAAATGTTATTCTGCCTTTTTTTGGTCGCGAGTTGTCTGCATTGAAATTAAACTTACAAAAACAACAGAAGAATTCAAGAAGGTCAATGACAGGCATACAAATGCAAGCTCGACTTGCCACAGATGTGGAAAAAAGGGCACAGGACAAAAGACTGTTACAGTAACATGACAATAAGTAACAGTATAAAATTGTACTGTGAGTAGTAGTGACATTTACAAATATGTTTTATGTTAATAGAATATTATGTGGCAATATTTTCAATAAAAGTATCTTGTGATAACAACAATAACAACAACAACAACAACAACAGTAATAAAATTAGACATTTTAAAATGTCGTTATCCAGTAATTCTTCCTAAACTAAATATTAACTATTGTATAAAGGTTCAACAAAATCACCTATAAGATTATAAATACCAGGGGTGGCCAGACCGTAGGAACCTGAGAGCCACTTTTGAAAATTTTTTAATTGCTGCGAGCCACATTGAACCACTATGAGTCGCGACCCCAATCGGTAACATTTATTTATTTGATTATAGTCTGTTGCATAACTCCCAAACGGTAACAGTATGTTGCACAAACGATATATCATATGCATGATAACGTTTATGTCATTAATAGACATTTAATATTTATTAATAAAAGTCACTCCTTTATAAGTTCTTTTGAACATTAATTGTTCTGGCTATGCTGATAAGCTTTTGAACCGGAAAGTTTCTTTAAATCTGGTTGACAGTTTGTAGTTGAGGTACGAAGAAGTTTTGTCAGGTGTTGATTACTAGTTACAGCTCGGTGTTTTGATTTTATAAATTTCATTGTTGAGTACAGCGATTGGCAGCACTAGGTGGTACCAAAAATGGATATAAGTCGACAACTGGCTATCTTAAGTTGAGGATACTTTACTTCTGGCACAAGTTTCCAGAAATCCACAGTAGGTAGTGACTTGTGCATCATTGCTAAACCCTGATCTTGCTGTAACTCCAACAGTTCCATTTCTGCATCGGAAGTGTTCACAACAATGTTATTGGGAAGCTTGAAACCATCTTTGACAATGTCTACCATGAATGGATTTATCAGAAAAGCGAAACAGGAGATCAGTTGGTGCAAGTCATTAAACCTGGTTTGAAAATCTTCCAGTAAGTTTTGTAACTTATCTCTGTATGCCTCAAGCTTATAAAGTTGAGTTCCGCCGTTACGGTTTCTGCTGACCTTATTATGAACAGCTGACAGCCGACGATTGGCTGGAAGATTTGATGTTTCTAACTGATATTATGAAGCATCTACAAACTCTGAACCTGTCATTACAAGGAAAGCTTATTTCTGATCTTACACAGACTGTTTTTATCTTCCAGAAAAAAATACAGATTTTTCAAAAAGATATCCTATCAAAGGAGTTCAGACACTTTCCTCGACTTTAGAATAAGGTCAGCACAAACTGTGACGGCGGAATTCAAATAATATAAAGCTTGAGGCATACAGAGATAAGTTAGAAAGCTTGACCGGTTTTTGCAAATCGCAATTGGTTGTTATTTTTGGAAAACTGGATAGGATTGGTTAAAATTTTCGAGACTGTATTAGAATTGTTAATTAGATGGGACAATATAAATATGGGCTCGGCGAGAGCGGGAAGGACGTTAATAAAGAACTAACTAACTAGCGGGAAGGATTCTGGCATGAGAAGTAGTTCGATGATTTAGATGCTTGTTTTCCATCAGCTTCCTGTGGTTTTGAATATTCGATATTAACTGGTTAATAAAGCTTTAGTTCTAATTCCTTGTTTCGGCGAAGAACTTTGGGTTGGTTGTGGCAGCGGTACTACCTGTTACGGTTCCTTGAGCGACGAAGCTGACATTGTGTTTGACCATAAAAGCCGTCAACATTAACTTATTACATTAAGTTAATTTGTATTGAGAACTCGTTAGAAGTTCAAAGCTGTACCTCGGGCCTTCATGTTTTTCACATGTTTACGCATCTGCTTGTGAGGTGCCAAACCTGATTAATTAGTGTTATTCAATAAACATGAACAAACTTTACATTTCCCTACAAAGCGATTGTTGGGATCTGCCTGTATCCAATCCGTTAGTTAAATGTCTGTCAACTAATTAATTGCCTGATTGTACCAAACTTTAGCTTTCTCACGGGATGATAATGATGATGATGGAGGTGGTGATGGTGATGACGACGAGGATGATGGTAATGATGTATTGTATTTTAGTTTGATGTTTTCTTTGTTTGCTTATGTTCATGAGATGAATTGAATCAAATTAGTTATAAAAATATTTTAAATAAATTGTAATTGTAATAGATTAAGCTAACAATTGGCTACAGCATATGTTTATTGTTTATTTATTTGTGTGATTAAAGTCCTTTGCATAACAAAGATGATTTGATCTTGCTACAATACGTGGTTAACAATTAACAAATTTTTCAATTTCATGTTTTTAGATATGGTGTCATTCAATAATAAATAATATTTAATAATTAAAAAAACCGTAACTCATTTATTTCACTGGCCTATCAGACCATAAAAAAATGTTATCATTAAGCCATCTCAGTCATAATATCAGATGGTGCCAAACCTTAATGTAATAAAATTACAGATGTGAATTCATTCCCAAATTTCAATCGAATTTTTACAATCAAATCCATACTAACTTGACATTTGTTCATTGTTTTTCAATTAATATCAAAATCACCTAAACATTCAATTGTGTCTAATAAAATAAAATAAAAATAAATTTCACTAAATCTGCATATAGTTGGACAAATTAGAGATTCCATTCCCAATAACCGGGAACGTAACTTGTTAGCAGGATAATTGTTCCTATCGCTCATCTAAAGTATTTTTCATGTTAATATATTCATATTGTTAATATATGTTAATATATTAATGTTGTCATGAAAGTGTTTGACAATGCTATGACTTTGTTTTTTTTTTACGAGTTTTCCCCAATAAGGATAGATTCGGTAATTGACTTTATTACTTAACTTCAACATTAGATAATATAACCTATTCTACGTATTGATTTCTTCAAGTTACGTTCTTTTAAGCTCATTATTAGACAAAAGTAAAGAATTAATTCTAATCCAACTCCAAACAACAAATATGAACATCCAATCCTCTAAACAAGTAAACAAATTCACGGAGCCCGTGTTCAATTCCCTGCAAAGGTCAGAAGTCCATGGAGAGGCAACAGAAGGTTCGTAACAAAGAAGCGTTCTTCAACTTTTCGACGAAGAAGCAAACGATCTCCTCACCTTCAAAGAAGTGAAAAGCGTCGCACAACCCTTGGGCGAGGTGGTTGATTGATTGACTGATTTCTTTACTTATTGATCGATCAATCGATTGTTTTATTGATTGATTGTATTTTTCATTAATCTTTGCTTCCCACGCAACGGATAAGTGCCAACTTTTTAACATTCCAGCATTTCAAGTGTTTTGAATAAAATGAAATTACTGGTTTAAAAGATTTACTGAGGGAAATAATCATTTATAAAATTATGAACTTTATTAATATAATTGATTTCATAAATTATCATTAAATCCTTCGCAGGGCTGTGCTTTTAGAACAATTGGTTGAACATGAATAAAAAATATTCAGCTTGTTTGCATTTTAATAAATTTTCATAAATTAAATTATTTTACTAAATTAAAGTATTTAAATTAAAATATTCAATGAAGTTTGGTTGGTCGACTCCTTAAAACAGTCCCTTCAGGGACATATTTTTGATTATATGTAAATATTAATTTACTAGGTGCTCTAGATTCTAGAGTCTAGAACTAAACGTTCAACGACCCACATTTTCGAATACCGATTGATCACAAATTCTAAAAATTTAGATTTTAAATTTATTCATGTAGTTTATCAAATGTGCCATATTTCAAAAAATCCCAGATGGTAATGTCAGATGCTGTGTTGATTTGAGGTGGAATGACTCTAAAGTAACAGTAATATTGCAACCAATCATTTATGTCTGGCTGACTGGAACTATGCCAACTCTTGTTAGCTTGTTGCTATTAATGAAATATTCACAAGTGTTAAAACCTCTTCTGCAGCTACAGTCAATCAGTGAGAGAATCTGGCATTTGTCAGGAGCATGTTGCAACTGCCATTTAACACTCCATTCTGCTATCCTGTCAAGAGAGTATTGTAGTAGGGATGGAGACTTATTGTAAAGCTTAACATCATCTGCAAAGAGTTTGCAGATGGTGCCTGAGTTGTCAAAAGTGCTGGGTAGGTCATTTATGAAGAGTAGAAATAAGGTTGGCCCTAGAACACTGCCCTGAGGGACTCCACTTGTGACAGAAACTTCATCAGAAATAAATCCATTAATATTGACTCTTTGTGACCTCAAATTAAGACAATCCATAAGCCAACCATTCAGATTGTCACTAAAGCCATAGGCATATATCTTGCTCATTAGTTTAATATGTGAGACAGAGTCGAATGCTCTACGGAAATCCAAGTAGATGATGTCTAAGCTTTGCTTGTTCTGTAAGGCATCAGTCCATTGTTAGGTGCATTCGAGGATGTTGGTAGTGGTTGATCGAGCTGGAATAAAACCATGCTGGCTGCACTCAATTAGTTTATGGTGTAACAAGTATTTCATAACAAATTTCTTGATTATTCTTTACATAGCTTTGCAGCAAGTAGATGTAATTGATATTGGTCTATAATTTTCAGAAGATATGGTGGGGCCTTTCTTGTGAATGGGTGTCACTAGAGCAATTTTCCATTCCAGAGGTAATTTATGATCCTTGAAGGATACATCAAATATGTGGGATAGTGGAATGGCTAGTGATGAAGCACATTTTTTTAGAAACAAGTTTGGGATACCATCAGGTCCTGCTGAGAGTGAAGATTTGAGGCCAAGAAGGGTTACAAAAACAATATCCGACGTGAATTCTAAGTTTGGTATCTCCTTAGATGTTCTTGATGATATAACAGGGTTGTTGCCATCATCATTTGTAAAATATGAAGAGAAGTAGTTATTGAAGGTATTTGCAATTTCCAATGGTTCTCGTGTTAGGGTGCCATCTGGGAGAGCAATCTCTGAGACTCCAGATCTAGATGGCTCAAGTGCTTGTGACCTACTTATGATCTCAGCCAATCACACAACACAAGCAGCTTCTATGGATAATATCATTAAAAACGCATCTACCAAATCCAAACTGATTCTATTGTCTTTTTCTACTAGAAACCTAAACATTCTAGTAAAAGCCTTTTTGTTTAAATTAGTGAATGGTCTCGTGAAACTTTTAAATTTGTTCAATTCTCAGAGTATAATCGAAAACGGGAACACCGTTTTAAGTTATGTCTATTATTGCTAAAAATTTTTTTGTTGAACAAAGTTGTCTGGAATTCCATACAAGACGAGAACCTGCTGGCACATTCTCCCGTTTCAGAGCATTAATCCTTGAGATTGATTTTAAAAATATTTGTCAATTACTGACTAAACTGTACCCTGCTGTTCCCTCGCTCGATGTTGACTGGTTGTATCCTTTTTGCTGAGGCTGGTCGTATTAGTGGCTATTAGCCCCTCGACCGGTTAAATAAACACACAAAAAATTTTATGTTGTTTGTTGTATTTGCATATTGAATGCTGGAGAGATAACTCGTAATTGTAATAAGACTTCATTAAAACTGAAACTCGAGTGAAAAAACTCGAAACGTAAACAAATTCTAGGTCAAGTGCAACTAAAAGTAGTCCACAAATTCATGCGGACACAACATTGTTTATTTCTAGTTCTGTTCAAAAAAAAGATAGTAAAATCATTAGGGGTATCGGAAAGACCTGTCCTGATTTTTGTTTAAAATAATAATAAAAAAAAATAGTATCAATCAATAGATATTACCTTTGAGCATCTACTTGGGAACTTTTTAATCCTCCTTTCAAAAAAAAACTAACATCTTTTGATAAAATAAAGGATTGAAACTTCGCTTCAACCTCAAGAACTTTTATATACTATTTATAATCTATTATTTATTAATCTTATTTATATTAATATTGATATTATTTTAATATACAGTTTTATTTACTATGACTTTAACTTAGTTAAGTTTCACTAGGCAATACTGTTGTATGTCTATGTTGATTTTGAAAGCAGACAACTCGTGACCAAACGTAGCAGAATAACTTTTAATATAATGGAAAAGAAATGCACTTGAAGCATTACAAATCTCCACTCGAATTCGGTACAACAATCACAAAAAAAAACAATAAAAAAGGTCAAAGTTCACACCTTAAATAGTTCGCCAAGTGTAAAGCGCGGATACATTCACATCTTGTTGTATTTTGTTGTGAATCAATAAATGCAGTATACTCTAAAGATTAGTTGAATATTTTTAGCATAAAGTGGTTCCATTGAAAAAACAGACTTTTGGAAATTACTAAAAGCCTAAAATCTAAATGCTACTTGATAAATCTACAATCTACAAAAGGTGATTAAAAAATGTGCTATTTTAAACTTTTATTACATCATAAGTAAAGCAAGTTGTAAATTCAGTGTCTGATGAGAAACATAATATATTATAAAATAGTATAATATGACCCTAGTTCGTCAAAAATCACCAAAAACCTGAAATTCACAAAGACACAAATAACCACCATAAATCGGATGACTAGGCATTTGATGGGCAATAACATATCTGGCAGAGGGAGTACCAGCCTGGCAATAAACTTCAAACCAATCACCATCGGGAAGAGGTCCCAGGTAGATGCCACATATGGGGTAGTTGATGGGTGTTCTGGTGGGTGTCTTAATCAACCAGGAATCATTCGTTGTTCCAATAGTAAGATTTTTGTATCTAATTCCTTAGTTGAATAAATTATTATTTTTTATTATTGTTATTGTTTATTGACTTTTGTTGTTTTTAACTTTTAATTATTAAATTATTATTTTAAAATTTGACAAATTAAAGGACAAAATATTCATATGGAATGGTCTTTGACCAGTGCAAAATCAATAAGTAAACCAATTCATTTTGGTCGTTTAATATAATTTACTTGAACGAGCATTCTCGATGGTTGTGCATAAAACGAAGTGTCTGTGCACAGCAAACAATTATTAATTAGCTGCAAAACTCACTAAAGTAAAAGTTTGCAGTCCTGGCTAAGACGCGCACGTAGACGATGTTGACAATGTACACCAAATCCACCATGAACCAGTTATTTCCAGAATCATCTTGATTAGCATGAGCGCATAAACCTGTATTTACGTCTGTTGGGAACAGGCCATCAACGGCGAACCAAGAACACAAGAGATTTCCTCCAATGAAGCCAGTTGTACTTTGGCAAGTTTGGCGGTATACAGCCAAGTTTTCAGCTGTTTCAATTTCAGTAAATTACTTTTGAAAATTATGGATCTGTGGCATAATATTTTAAAACAAATGATTGATTAGATGGAAGCTTATCTGCATTTTTATAATACAATAATTTTCTAAGGTTTTTATGTTATTAGGAACGGATTCAAAGCATTTAAATTCCGTATGGATAATAATTATACTCTAATTAAAAAAAAATTATTATTGAAGTAGAAATTTTCTTACTTTTTAAATGACGAATTTTTGGATCAGACTGCGGGATTTTAAAAAGCACGTAATAATAAAAATGTATAAAACTTTTAAAATATAAAAAAGCGTAAAATATCATCTAAATGAATACCTGATAATGAGTGCAAAGATTGCTTCCTTTAATTTTGTAAGGTAAAAAATCAAATAATTGGCATAAACTTGTGGTTCTCCAGTAGTTGAAACTGACGCAAGATGCTCGTCTGATACAATGAATAGCGCAACGCTTAGAGCTATCGATGCCTTTTTCACTGTCAAATGGAATATCTTCAGAACACCCAGGATTTCCTTTGCAATCATATATTTTTCTAAATTTTCTAGAATTCTCCAATGCCCAGACACAGAATGATAACAGTAATATACTAAAAATGGTTTGAACATACATGATCAAATTAATTATTTAAAATCGCAATTTAACAAATATTTTTATGTCACATATTACCGACGTGAGACACTTTGCCTTTATAAATCAAATTAGTTGACGTACATTGCGTGCCAGCCATAGATCATCCATCCATCCAAAGAAGAGATAGCATTTTTGGTCGACGAGGCTTTTGAAAGCACAAATTGCAATTGGACACTGTTTAATCGATATAACATTTGTCTAATTCGTTTTCTTTGTTGTAAGACATTATTTTAAAAGTGTTTCAGAGGATTTAAGTTAAATTTTTATTAAACAGTCAAAAATTACCAAATTCTTGAAATTCACAAAGACACAAATAACCATATGTGTCATCAGCAGGCATTTGATGGAGGATGACGTATCTGGCAGAGGGAGTGACAGCCTAGTAGTAAACTTCAAACCAAAAAATTGGGGATGAGGTCCCAGGTAAATGCCACATATGGGGTAGTTGATGGGTCTGGTGGGCGTCTTAATCAACCAGGAATCAATCGTAATCCCAACCCTAATTGCTTAATATATTAATTAAGGGTAAAATTAATTGTGTTATCGTTTCACGTTAAACCGTTTATCTTTTAACATCCAAAACTGGAAAGAGAAGCAAAATCCTTTATTTGTTTCTTTAATGTTGTTCATAAAACGCACGCAAAAGGAAGATTCTCGAACTGCAGATCCGGGAATCGGTGCAATTATTTGTAGAAATGATTCTTTTCATTGCTCAGCATTTTGTTCCTGATTTAAAAACAATGATTTAATTGGCTGCAAAATGCTCGCCTGGGACCATTTTGGCAGGTGATTCCATCCGACTGCATGACGGTCCGTCTGGATAGGACCTCTCACTTCCTCGAACATCAGCTCGACAACTGATTCGTCGATCTCATTCTGCGCTCGGAATTTCCTTCCAGATCTGAGCAGTGGCTTGGCTTCGCGGATCCTGCTATCCACGGAGTTGTTGACCAACCACTGCGTTCTTATTTTGGAAAGTTTTTATTCTTCCACGATGAACCTTAGTAGTAGTCGCAGGCTCGTGCCTCTGTAAAATAAAAAGAAATAAAATTTAACAATTCAAAAAAGTGAAAAATATCAAGTGAATGAATACCTGGTAATAAGTTCAAAGATTGTTTCCATTAATTATGTAAGGTAAAAAGTGAAATAGTTGACATAAACTTGTGGTTCTCCGGTAGTTGAAACTGAGGCAAGATGCTTTTCTGATGCAATGAAAAGCGCAACCCTTACAGTTATCGATGCATTTTTCACTGTCAAATGGAATTCTTTCAGAACACCAAGGATATCCTTGGCAATCAAATATTTTTATAAATTTTTTAAAATTTTCCAATGCCCAGACAATATGGGCATTCGCGAATAATAAATTGAAAATCGTTTAAACATATATAATTAAATTAAATATTTGAAATCGTAATTTAAAAAATATTTTTCTGTCACAAATTTCCATCGTGAGACGCAATAAGTTGTTGGGACATTATCGAATAGTCTGCTCTAATAATTTCTATCACGCCATTCCATTGTTTCATTAATTTTTTCTTTCGTGACATCCTCATGCCAATCGTTACAAAGAAATTTTTTGTGTTCCGAAAATGTTTTCGACTAAAATCGTTACTAGACAATATTTTTAAATTAATTAATTTTTTATTACAAGTGCAGTTTATTGTCACTTAATAACTACCAAAATAATATTATTATTATTATTATAGCAATAGTATATTTTAAAGCTTATTCCCATTGCATAATTTAAATGAATATGAATGCATGTTAAAAGAATAAAAATTGTTCCATTATTGAGAAAACGGACTTGTGGAATAATAAGTCCACAAAACCGCTTCAAATGTGTTATTTTAAACTTTTATTACATCATAAGAAGAACAAGTTGTCAATTCAATGGCTGTTGAAAAACATAATACATTATTAAAAACAGCACCAAATTAACTAAGCTCATGCTAAAATATCACCATAAACATGAAATTCACAGACAAACAGCCACCATGTATCAGCGGGCCTTTGATGGACGATGATGCATCTGGCAGGAGTATTATCTTGTTTTCAAATATTATAAGATATATCCTTTATCAGATAGTTAATGTATTATAATAAGATCATTTTAATGAAATGCCATTAATAGGAAATACTTATTGTATTATAGTATTGTATAAGATCACTTAATTGAAATGCTATTATTAGTGTCAATATTAATATTAATATTATAATTAAACTAAAATTTAAAAAATTAACATCTTTGGAAGAAATAAAGGAATTAAACTCCGCTTCAACCTTATGAACTTTCATAAATCTGTTTCCACTGATGAAATACTGGTGTAGCAAGGTCTGAGTATGGAAGGTGAAGAAAAACTTTCCAGCCTAAGGACTTTATTTTTTCTTGATTTTGTTTGGCAGCATGGGGTCTAGTGTTATCGTATTGCAAAATGACTCCTTTTCTGTTCACTAGAACATGGTATTTTCTACGCAGCAATGCATTCACACGTTCGAGTTGCTGACACAGTTTTTCCTTGCTCCAAAAACTCAAAGTGAACCACACCTTTTTGATTCCACCAAACACATAGCATTACCTTCTTTTGGTGCAGATCAAGTTTAGGTTTTGGAAGAGGAAATTCATTTTTAAAAGCCATTGTCTTTTTCGTTTATTATTGTTGAAGACAATTCATTTTTCATCTCCAGTGACAATACGATAAAGGAATGGCGTTTTTTATTCCTTTAAAGGAGACTATTGCAGATTGTTGCACGCATTGCATTGTTGTCTGGAGAGCGTTCGTGAGAAACTCGCCCACCTTCTCAACACTTTTATAATTTTTTTCAAATGCTCCAGAATAGTAGACCAAGGTGCATCAAGTTTTTGGGACAATGTTCTGATTGTTTGTCGAGGATGTTCTTCCACTGCAGCTTTCAAAAGTTCATCATCTAAAAGACTTGATCTCTAACACTCACATCTTCAGGACAGGCAGCGGTTATGTTTTTCATTGCAGTTGTTGGATTGCTACCTTTGTGGAATTCAACTGTCTTTTTCAATGGCAAATATTGCCTTTCCTGAGAATCTAACGCCAACATATGTATGAGAATCTAAAGCTAACAATCTATTGGAAATCTATCAAACGTTACTTGAACAAGAGCGAAATAGGAAGTTGGAATATAAGCACAAATCCAAAGATACTTTATCACCCTCTTTTTTCTCAAATTTTATTTCTAAAAAAGTTAAATTTTTAAAAAACAAATGTGCCTATAGGCAAGTTTTAGAACCATTTCATTGCTTTTATTAAAGTTTATTAAGCGTCAAATTGTAATAAAAAAAACGTTCTTTAAAAAAAAAGTCCCAAGACGCAGTTTTCCTTCTATCAAGGTGTCCGTGTTGGCAGTTTTTACTATTATATTTGAGTTTCTTTGTTTTCAATCATTTTATTAAATCGATCTTCATTAATAGCACGTTTATTACAAAGCGCACGTTTTACATTAATTAAATAAAATCGAATCGAATTAGTTTTAATCGGATTCTGTGAAGTTCACGTGTTCCAGGATCCAAGGATGATTCAAAACTTGATCAGCTGTGAGCCGCTTTTTTTTGGGTTCCTCTCCAAACGTTTCGAGATCAGGTCTTTCGCTCCTTCTGACACGAAATCATCGTATTCACTGCTCACACAGTATTTCTCTAAACAATGGATTTGAAAAGTGAAGCATGACAGTCATCGCACTTTTGACAGGGGCAATCACAATTCACACTTGGTGCAAATGGCAACTCTCAATAGAACATTTCGAATAATAGAACATCCAAACTTCACATGTCACACATTTTTGTTGAATGATTGTCGCTTCCAAAGTATGATTCAGCAATTTCTGGAGCTATGTACGATTGAGGTCCCACACATGAATTGAAAATATAATTTCCATGATCGTTACAACACGGTTTCCTCGATGCTCCCATTGCTAATACGTAGTCAATAAGCTTGACAGGAAATATGTTCTTACTTGAACACATGATATTTTCTTTTTTCACATCCCTGTGTGCTATGTCGAATTGGTGAAGATATTTCAAAGCCGCTGCTATGTCTCTTACAACGTTTGCTGCGTCCTTCTCTTCCAGTAATCCGTCGACTCCAAGAAGACACAAACAGCGATCCATGGTTTAGTTTTTCCATGATTATGTGCAAATGGGAATCTTCAAAATAATAATCTTCCATCTGTACAAAGTTCGGATTTTTTAAACGCATCCCGAGCATTTATGAAACGCACACGTCCCGAGCGAAACCTCAGATGAATTTCACGAACGCCGGAAACATCTCAGCCATCAAATGGAGCAATAATTTTTCACAACACCGTGAAATGTCAGCTTGACGCCACCATAACCATAACCTTGCCCGACATCATCATCATCATCATCATCATCATCATCACGCCCACGATCCCAGTACAATAACCTGAGTGGCTGTTGACATGATTTTTGATAGACTTTCATCCTGCGAGTGGTCGGCTATGCATGCCTCTGGCGACCAGTAGAGGGCCACTTTGTCAGCTCGCGGAGTGCCGAGGAGTGCTGAGTTAGGGAATGCAAACATATGCAACTTTTATCCGGAATGCAATACGGGACTTCAACATTCAATGTCCAAAATAATATTAATAAGCAATACGGGGGAAGGAGGGAAGGAGGAGGGGGGAGGAAGCGCTAATAAGAAGAAGAAGAAGAAGAAGAAGAGAAGAAGAAGAAGAAGAAGAAGAAGAAGAAGAAGAAGAAGAAGAAGATAAGAAGTAAGAAGAAGAATGAAGAAGAAGAAGAAGAAGAAGAAGAGAAGAAGAAGAAGAAGAAGAAGAAGAAGGAAGAAGAAGAAGAAGGAAGAAGAAGAAGAAGAAGAAGAAGAAGAAGAAGAAAAGAAGAAGAAGAAGAAGAAGAAGAAGAAGAATAAGAAGAAGAATAAGAAGAAGATAGAAGAAGAAGAAGAAGAAGAAGAAGAAGAAGGAAGAAGAAGAAGAAGAAGAATAAGAAGAAGAAGAATAATAAGAAGAAGAAGAAGAAGAATAAGAAGAAGAAGAAGAAGAAGAAGAAGAAGAAGAAGAGAAGAAGAAGAAGAAGAAGAAGAAGAAGAAGAAGAAGAAGGAAGAAGAAGAAGAAGAATAAGAAGAAGAAGAAGAAGAAGAAGAAGAAGAAGACGAAGAAGAAGAAGAATAATAAGAAGAAGAAGATAAGAATAATAAGAAGAAGAAGAAGAATAAGAAGAATAAGAAGAATAAGAAGAATAAGAATAAGAAGAAGAATAAGAATAAGAATAATAATAAGAATAATAAGAAGAAGAAGAAGAATAATAAGAAGAAGAAGAATAAGAATAAGAATAAGAATAATAATAATAAGAAGAATAAGAATAATAATAATAATAATAATAATAATAGAATAATAATAATAATAATAATAATAATAATAATAATAATAATAATACTAATAATAATAATAATAATAATAATAATTAATAATAATAATAATAATAATAATTAATAATAATAATAATAATAATAATAATAATAATAATAATAATAATAATAATAATAATAATAATATAATAATAATAATAATAATAATAATAATAATAATAATAATAATATGTATTTGTGTTAATGATAATGAGGGTGATGAGGAGGGTAGTGATGACGATGATGATGAGTGAAATACAAAGAATGAGGCGAATAAATTCTGCACTGAGCCGCCAGTGGGACATTAATCAGATTAAAACAATGAATTGACAAGCACCATGGAGATAAAAAAACAACAGCGATGTGAGAATCAATGACAAAACATCATCATCACATCACTACGACAACCATCCATCCATCCACCCGCCCATCCATCCATCCATCCATCCATCCATCATCCATTCAACCACCCATTCATCCATCCAGCCGCCCACCTGGACTAAACACATTGGCTTTCAGGTTTCCATGGTGATAGACCGGCCGGTCAACGACCACCCCGATCGGAGACGAGGGCGTAGGCATCGATCGAAAGCCATTGGAGGACTGGAGGGTCTGATGGTGCATGTCGTTGGATGGAATTGAGTAATTAAGTAATTAGTTACTCAGACTCCTCTCAATCCCCTCGATGAAATACAAAGTCAAAAATTAAAAAAAAATTTAAAGAAAGCTATGACTTCAAAAGATGGCATAATCTGAAGCTTATAATCTTGCGCTGTTGTAATTTATCTCTTACAAGATTTTAATAAATTTAACACGAGCTACGTAAATGGTTAACTAGATGCGCTGTGCCTATGTAAGTGCGTAAATCAAGTTTATTTACATATAACGAACACTTTTTTGACGGGTCAAAAGCTTGCCAGTTATCGATGTGACATCGTCACTCACAACATCGATTAGCATAATGAATAGTTATGCTAATTAGCAATTAAGTCATAAGCCCAAGAAATATGTTGCTCATTCAAAGGACATTTTCACATTAAGTTAGAGTAAGATGAATTATTCAATTTTCTTTTAGAATATTGTAGGGATGTCCAATTGCAATTTGTGCTTTCAATACCAGCGGCCACCATAAATGTTATCTATTCTTTGGATGGATGGATGATCTATGGCTGGCACGCAATGCACATCAACTAATATGATTTATAAAGGCAAAGTGTGTCACGTCGGTAAACATGTGACATAAAAATATTTGTTAAATTACGATTTTAAATATTTAATTTTATTATGTATGTTCAAACAATTTTTAGTATATTACTCTTATCATTCTGTGTCTGGGCATTGGAGAATTCTACAAAATTTAGAAAAATCTATGATTGCAAAGGAAATCCTTGCTGTTCTGAAGATATTCCATTTGACAGTGAAAAATAGCTACAAACGTAAGTACAAGTTTATGCTCTCATACTAATCAAGGTGATTCTGGAAATAACTGGTTCATGGTGGATTTGGTGTACACTGTCAACATCGTCTACGTGCGCGTCTTAGCCAGCAGGGCAAACATTTATTTTAGTGAGTTTTGCAGCTAATTATATAATTGATTCTAAGTCAGGATCAAAATGCTGACCACAGACACCTAAGGCATGCGTTTTATGCACAACCATTGAGAATGCTCGTTCAAGTAAATTATATTAAACCACAAAAAATGAATTGAATTACTTATATACTTTTGCACTGTTTAAAGACCATTCTAAATAAATTTTTTGTTCTTTAATTTGTCGAATTTTAAAATATTAATTCAATAATTAAAAGTTAAAAACAACAAAAGTAAATAAACAATAACAATAATACAAATTAACAATTTATTCAACTAAGGAATTAGATACAAAAATCTTACGATTGGAACAACAAATAATTCCTGGTTGATTAAGACACCCACCCAACCCATCAACTACCCCCATATGTGGCATCTACCTGGGACCTCTTCCCGATGGTCAATGGTTTGAAGTTTATTGCCAGGCTGGGACTCCCTCTGCCAGATACGTTATCGTCCATCAAATGCCTGCTCAATCGATTTATGGTGGTTATTTGTGTCTCTGTGAATTTCAGGTTTTTGGTGCTTTTTGACGAACTGAGGTCATATTACGCTATTTTTTATAATATATTATGTTTCTCAACAGACACTGAATTTACAACTTGTTCTACTCATGATGTAATAAAAGTTTAAAATAACACCTTTGAATCACTTTTTGTAGATTGTAGATTTATCAACATCAAGTAGAATTTAGATTTTAGGGTTGTAGTCATTTTCAAAAAGCTGTTTTCTCAATGGAAGCACTTTATGCTATACAAATATTCAACCTCTTGCCTAATCTTTATAGTGTAGTGCATTTATTGATTCACATTAAGATACAACAAGATGTGAATGTATTCGCGCTTTACAGGTTTTTTTTTTACAGGTTTTTGGTGATTTTTGACTGAATTTGGATCGTTAAAATGTTTTTAATAATTTATTAATTTTCCCCACAGATACTGAATTCACTTTTATTGTGATAAATAAAAGTTTAAAATAAAGCTTTTGAAACACTTTTAGTAGATTGTAGATTTATCAAATGAAGTAGAATTTAGATTTCAGGCTTGTAGTAATTTTCAAGTCTGTTTTCTCAGTAGAACCACTTTATGCTTTAAACATATTGAACTTTTTGACTAATCTTTGGAATATACTACATTTATTGCAACTATTAATTTACAACAAGATACAACAAGATGTGAATGTATCCGTGCTTTACACTTGGCGGACTATTTAAAATGTGAATTTTGACCCGTTTTAGTTTTTTTGTGATTTATGTACCCAATTCGAGTGGAGATTTGAAATTTTTCAAGTGCATTTCTTTTCCATTATATTAAAAGTTATTCTGCTTTGTTTGGTCACGAGTTTTCTGCTTTCAAAATAAACATAGTAATATAGTATTACCTAGTGAAACTTAACTAAGGCATAGTAATTAAAACTGTTTATTAAAATAATATCAATAATAATATAATTAAAGTTAATAAATAATAGATAATACAACTTCTTGAGATTGAAGCGAAGTTTAAATCCTTTATTTCTTCTAAAGATGTTAATTTTTTTGAAAGGCTGATGATTGTTGGATTTACTGAAAATGTTTGGCCTGAGAACAATAACATTGTGGTAACTGGCTGAAATGGGGCACTGCACTTCAATTGATGAAATAAACTGAGGATCATTTGAGAGCACGAGATCAAGGATTTTATCATAACATAACATAACAATTATTTATAGTGGTTAAGAAGACCTGGATCTGTGTAATAACCACTCTTTTTAGTCCTAATAACCGAATTTACTTAAGTAAATTTTGAATTTATCTACTGTGTTCGCATGGATGGTTTCCTTATCTAGTTTATTCTATAAGAAAACCACCCTTGAACTGAAATAATTGTTTTTCAAGTTTCCCGAAGTCTTCCTATATAATTTACAATCGTGTCCTCTAGTAGAAGCACTTTTTGTGGCTTCGAAAAACTGTTCAGGCAAAAGACCTTCCCTTTCCGATAAAATTTTGAATGCCTCGATGAGGTCCCCTCTATTTCTTCTCTTTTCCAGAGTCGTTAATTTACATCTATTTAATCTTTCCTCAGCTTTCCAAAATCTTCTATCATCCTGGTTGCCCTTCTTTTTACTCTTTCCAACACTTCTACATCCTTTCTCAAATGAGGGTTCCACACTTGCATGATGTGTAACAGTTGTAACAAATTGATGGAACTCGCAGTCGTTGAAGAAATCCAAGAAAAGTCTGTAAATACTGTTGTTAGGTGCAGTATGGTAGGTCCAATTAAAGGCTGGGAGATTACAATCACCGCATAAATAAATGGTGTATTTGACTGAACAAAAGTGATATAAACATTTGATACTTTCAGTAGCATAATTTACAGCCTCAAGGTCAAATCCTCCAGAACGATAATAAACTATGATTCTGTAAGTAGAATGATCAGTCGATAGGTCAACACAAACAAGATCTGTATTGACAAACTCATTAGGAATCTTGACTACTCGATAACAAAAACAATCCCGAATAATTAACATAACTCCTCTTGAACATCTTTTGAACCTCTATCCCATCTGGTAGCATGGTGCCATCTGGACATTCGTGTGAAGCTATCGGACGTTAAAAACGCTATCATACACTAAAACAGCCTTCAAGAGCAAAAAACCGTCGCTTACACATAACTAAATTTGACGACTAAGATCTCATTCTAAAGAGATGTAATCCAACTTTATCACAATACCAAACTGTTTGCGATAAAACCTATAATTTTCAAGATATTTATGCTCAAACATCACGCACTAAAATCAGCCTAGAAAAAACAGCCTTTAATTCAACAGCAAAAAAACCGTTGTTTGCACTTAACAAAATTTGTCGAATAAGATCTCTTTCTAAAGAGATATATTCCAATTTTATCACATTACCAACGCTTTGCGTTAAAACCTATAATTTTCAAGATATTAACGATCTAACATAACGCACTAAATTAAGACTAAAAAAATATCCTTAATTCAACTGCAAAAAACTGTCACTTAGACTAAACTAAATATTTTGAGTAAATTCCCATTCTGAAGACATAGCATCTATCTTTCTCACATTTCTAACCACTTTGCGATCAGACACTTATTTTTCAAGTTATTTAAGCTCAAACTTTACGCATTATCTTTGAAAAAAGCCTGTTATTAAGGATTTTTGCGGACATCTTTTGTGGATGACCCCAAAGAGAAAGAACAACCTCAAATTCAAATTTTGTTTGGTTTCTGTGCGCGCCAATAGAGATGTGCCGTCACTACCTAATTATGCTTGAGATTCTAGTTAACTTTGTTTTGATAATTTTTAGTTTTTTTTTTTAATTTAAACATTTTTAAACAAAGACATTTAAATGTCAATAAAAGTAATGTTTTAATAATCCCCATTTATATTCTGGTCAGAACAAAATCAGATCAAAATGTTGCTAAGGACACCGCAATTTAAGAAAAGGCAAAAATTGTTAAGTTACTAAACATAATTATAGTGTAAAAACATTACTATAACTAGTTCACTTTATCAAATTTCAAACATTTTTTGTTAGCTTTGAGATTATCCCTATATCCAAAAAAACATCAATACACCAACAACCGGCAACAATTGTTTATTTACATTTTATTACCCGGCTGCACATACTTGCTTGTTGTTATTTATATTTACACGACTCAGCGGATGTCGTAGAGCTTCAAACGAAATCAACATCCACTCGAAACGTAAACAAATTCTAGGTCAAGTGCAACTAAAAGTAGTCCACAATATTCATGCGGACACAATATTGTTTATTTCTCGTTCTGTTTCAATAAAAGAAAAAAAATGGTAGTATCATTAGGGGTACCGGAATTACTTGTCCCGATTTTTGTTTGGAATAATAATAAAAAAAATAATAGTATCCATCATTAGATATTAACTTTGAGCATCTACTTGGGAGCTTTTTAATCCTCTTTTTAAACAAAAAATCAACATCTTTGAAAGAAATAAAAAATGTAAACTTCGCTTCAACCTCATGAACTTTTATATCTTATTTATTATCTATTATTTATTAATGTTATTTATATTATTTTAATATACAGTTTTAATTACTATGCCTTTGTTAAGTTTCACTAGGAAATACTGTTGTATTTCTATGTTTATTTTGAAAGCAGAATACTCGTGACCAAACAAAGCAGAATAACTTTTAATAAAATGGAAAAGAAATGCAATTGAAGCAACTACAATTCTCCACTCGAATTCGGTACACAAATCACAAAAAAACTAAAACGAGTCAAAGTTCACATCATAAATAGTCCGTAATGCGCGGATACATTCACATCTTGTTGTGAATCAATAGTTGCAATAAATGCAGTATACTCCAAAGATTAGTCAAGAAGTTGAATATTTTTATA
>JAJTWR010000290.1:500000-697127 GCA_021613335.1 Whitmania pigra | reverse complement strand
GAACGGTCTTAGCTCATTGCGCATGATTTTAACTTTTCAAAATTTTGCAGATATTCTTATTGACGCAACCTTTTGATCCTGGCACAACATAGCAACCTGGGAACAGAACTCTCAAGACAAATTCGTTTCATCGGAGAGACTCGATTACGTCACCACAAGAGCCTGCTCTCCCAGTTGCCGACCAATCAGAGTAAAGCAGGACTTACCATTGGACAAGCCAAGAGCACCATTGGACGAAGCTCCTATGAATCTGATTGGACGATGTTGCCTATATAAGATTGACATTTCCTTGTACACTTCCTTATTTGTCTTTTCGCGCTCATCGAAGGTATAAAATATACCGAGGGCCTAAGCGTACTCGAAAAGAACGTTGTAGTTTGTGTTATTTTGGAAGTGTTAATATACTTAGCTTAATTGCTTTTTCTCCGAATTAGACCATCGTCGTCTAATACCGAACTGAGTGGTAACTGGTATAATCGGTTTCAAGGGAGTTTTTTTCAATTGTCTATACCGAACGAAAACGTTTTAAGGCATTTTTATTTGATCTTTAACCCTAACCCTAACCCTAACCCTAACCCTAACCTAACCCTAAAACCCTAACCCTAACCCTAACCCTAACCCTAACCCTAACCCTAACCCTAACCCTAACCCTAACCCTAACCCTAACCCTAACCCTACCCCTAACCCTACCCCTAACCCTGGTATTGTTCAAGGCACCGTCTCTGGATTCCGAAACCGATAGTTTTCACAAGGAAAGGCTTGGTAGTGCGAAAGCACCACCCACACACCCTAACCCTTTTTGGCCGAGACTGTAAGACTGGAAGTGGAAGGCGTCAAACGAACGGATTTTCGATGGACAGATTGACATGAATTTGTGTTCCTGCTAGTTGACAGACCTTAGAGTTTTAAGTTTTTATTAACTGGTTTATTTCACCGGTAATAAAATGCTGATATCGATGATCTTCTATTTGTGACGTGGGGTGGCACGTCATTACATTAGATGTATCGCCATTAACAATCTTAGCCGATTGGTAGATATCAGAGACATTTCTTCAAGACGTTACCAGATCAGACAAGGCGCTAGAAATTTATCGGGCACACAAGAATCGCGTCGAGCTAAAGTCAGATCGCTCCTGATGAGGCCCGGGGAAGGGCCGAAACGCGTCAGTTATTCCATTCTCTACAGGTGTTGACAAACGGAGATATGAGTTTATGTTGGTATTGTTCAAGGCACCGTCTCTGGATTCCGAAACCGATAGTTTTCACAAGGAAAGGCTTGGTAGTGCGAAAGCACCACCCACACACCCTAACCCTTTTTGGCCGAGACTGTAAGACTGGAAGTGGAAGGCGTCAAACGAACGGATTTTCGATGGACAGATTGACATGGATTTGTGTTCCTGCTAGTTGACAGACCTTAGAGTTTTAAGTTTTTATTAACTGGTTTATTTCACCGGTAATAAAATGCTGATATCGATGATCTTCTATTTGTGACGTGGGGTGGCACGTCATTACATTAGATGTATCGCCATTAACAATCTTAGCCGATTGGTAGATATCAGAGACATTTCTTCAAGACGTTACCAGATCAGACAAGGCGCTAGAGTAATTTATCGGGCACACAAGAATCGCGTCGAGCTAAAGTCAGATCGCTCCTGATGAGGCCCGGGGAGGGCCGAAACGCGTCAGTTATTCCATTCTCTACAGGTGTTGACAAACGGAGATATGAGTTTATGTTGGTATTGTTCAAGGCACCGTCTCTGGATTCCGAAACCGATAGTTTTCACAAGGAAAGGCTTGGTAGTGCGAAAGCACCACCCACACACCCTAACCCTTTTTGGCCGAGACTGTAAGACTGGAAGTGGAAGGCGTCAAACGAACGGATTTTCGATGGACAGATTGACATGGATTTGTGTTCCTGCTAGTTGACAGACCTTAGAGTTTTAAGTTTTTATTAACTGGTTTATTTCACCGGTAATAAAATGCTGATATCGATGATCTTCTATTTGTGACGTGGGGTGGCACGTCATTACATTAGATGTATCGCCATTAACAATCTTAGCCGATTGGTAGATATCAGAGACATTTCTTCAAGACGTTACCAGATCAGACAAGGCGCTAGAAATTTATCGGGCACACAAGAATCGCGTCGAGCTAAAGTCAGATCGCTCCTGATGAGGCCCGGGGAAGGGCCGAAACGCGTCAGTTATTCCATTCTCTACAGGTGTTGACAAACGGAGATATGAGTTTATGTTGTGTATTGTTCAAGGCACCGTCTCTGGATTCCGAAACCGATAGTTTTCACAAGGAAAGGCTTGGTAGTGCGAAAGCACCACCCACACACCCTAACCCTTTTTGGCCGAGACTGTAAGACTGGAAGTGGAAGGCGTCAAACGAACGGATTTTCGATGGACAGATTGACATGGATTTGTGTTCCTGCTAGTTGACAGACCTTAGAGTTTTAAGTTTTTATTAACTGGTTTATTTCACCGGTAATAAAATGCTGATATCGATGATCTTCTATTTGTGACGTGGGGTGGCACGTCATTACATTAGATGTATCGCCATTAACAATCTTAGCCGATTGGTAGATATCAGAGACATTTCTTCAAGACGTTACCAGATCAGACAAGGCGCTAGAGTAATTTATCGGGCACACAAGAATCGCGTCGAGCTAAAGTCAGATCGCTCCTGATGAGGCCCGGGGAAGGGCCGAAACGCGTCAGTTATTCCATTCTCTACAGGTGTTGACAAACGGAGATATGAGTTTATGTTGGTATTGTTCAAGGCACCGTCTCTGGATTCCGAAACCGATAGTTTTCACAAGGAAAGGCTTGGTAGTGCGAAAGCACCACCCACACACCCTAACCCTTTTTGGCCGAGACTGTAAGACTGGAAGTGGAAGGCGTCAAACGAACGGATTTTCGATGGACAGATTGACATGGATTTGTGTTCCTGCTAGTTGACAGACCTTAGAGTTTTAAGTTTTTATTAACTGGTTTATTTCACCGGTAATAAAATGCTGATATCGATGATCTTCTATTTGTGACGTGGGGTGGCACGTCATTACATTAGATGTATCGCCATTAACAATCTTAGCCGATTGGTAGATATCAGAGACATTTCTTCAAGACGTTACCAGATCAGACAAGGCGCTAGAGTAATTTATCGGGCACACAAGAATCGCGTCGAGCTAAAGTCAGATCGCTCCTGATGAGGCCCGGGGAAGGGCCGAAACGCGTCAGTTATTCCATTCTCTACAGGTGTTGACAAACGGAGATATGAGTTTATGTTGGTATTGTTCAAGGCACCGTCTCTGGATTCCGAAACCGATAGTTTTCACAAGGAAAGGCTTGGTAGTGCGAAAGCACCACCCACACACCCTAACCCTAACCCTAACCCTAACCCCTCGTGGTTTTCTCAAATGGTTCTCAAAATCTCTCGATTCGTTGTATCACTCGTTTAAGCAGTCAGGAATGAGTCTTATAAGAATGAAAGTGTTTTTTTCCAATGTTTGCAAACCGTAATCCCACCATAAAATTAATTTCCGTTGCAACATGCACTTAATTTAACCTAACCCTAATCCTAATCCAAACCCTAACCCTAAAATTGTTAACCCTAACCATCGTTTTGGAATGCTCTTAGAAGACACAGAAAGCGTCTAACCCTAAGCAAATATCCTTTTATTGAAATTACTAGATAAATAGATAATATATTATTTACCTTGAAAAACTCGTGGTTTTCTCAAATGGTTCTCAAAATCTCTCGATTCGTTGTATCACTCGTTTAAGCAGTCAGGAATGAGTCTTATAAGAATGAAAGTGTTTTTTTCCAATGTTTGCAAACCGTAATCCCACCATAAAATTAATTTCCGTTGCAACATGCACTTAATTTAACCTAACCCTAATCCTAATCCAAACCCTAACCCTAAAATTGTTAACCCTAACCATCGTTTTGGAATGCTCTTAGAAGACACAGAAAGCGTCTAACCCTAAGCAAATATCCTTTTATTGAAATTACTAGATAAATAGATAATATATTATTTATTTTGAAAAACTCGTGGTTTTCTCAAATGGTTCTCAAAATCTCTCGATTCGTTGTATCACTCGTTTAAGCAGTCAGGAATGAGTCTTATAAGAATGGCTAACCTCAACGGCTTCATCCCAGGGATACACATCGATTTTAACCAGGAGGAGAATGGATGCCAGGTTTTCCTGGATCTTGCGCTGAGCATAGCCGAGGATGGCAGCATCCACCACAAGACGTTTTTCAAGGCTACCACCAGGTTCCAATACCTACACAGAAGGTCTCACCATCTACAACACACGCATGCCGGCATAGCAAAAGCCCAATTTACTAAATTTCATCGCCTTTCCTCCTCGATCTCCGACTACTACGAAACGTCCTCCCTCTTCTGAAAGGGAGTCTCGAAAAAAAACGGTCTTGACTCATTGCGCAAGAATTTAGTCTTTTTAACTATTCTAAATTTTGCAGAATCTTCTAATTGACGCAACCTTTTGAACTTGGCAAAACAAAGCAACCTGGGAACAGAACTCTCAAGGACAAATTCGTTTTATCGGGGAGACTCGATTACGTCACCGCAAGAGCCTGCTCTCCCTGTTGCCGACCAATCAGATTGAAGCAGGACTCACCATTAGACACCATTGGACGAAGCTCCTATGAATATGATTGGACGTTGTTGCCTATATAAGACTGACATTTCGTTTACACTTTACAAAGTCCAAATCATCTGAGTTATGCAACGGACTATAATCAAATAAATAAATAAATTTACACTTTACAGTGCACCCGCATGGCCTAATGGTTAAGGCTGCGCCTCACGAAGGCAGTGCGGGAGCACCGTCCTAATCATCTAGCTATGCAACGGACATTAATGAAACATTATTTTTCTTATACTTCCTTACTCGTCTTCGCTCTCTTAGTAGGTATAAAATATAGCGAAGGCCTAAGCGTTCTCGAAAAGAAAGCTGTAGTTTGTGTAATCTTGGAAGTGACTTATTTAGCTAAGTGCTATTTTAATAGCTAGTAGTTTTTTTTCTCCGATGCAGGTAGCTGGTTGCAGTGCTACGTTTTGGTGACTCGTTGGCGGAGTTCGTCTACATTGAACGAAAACGATTAAGGCATTTTCTCTTTAAACTAACTCTAACATTAACCCTAGCGGTTTTATTAATATGATGATTAAATGAAGTTACAGTTACAATTAGCAGATGATAAGTATAATGGTAGTAATAGCAGTAATAATGAAAAAATTATATAGAGATCGCCATGTGGAGCATACCTATATCGTTTACTACTATCAAATATTCTTTTTAGTCACTAGATGGAGCACGCTCAAAATATTTACCGTCGGAGACGTTAGGACCATCAAATATCTTCACTGATCATTAGATGAAGCATCATGTACGGTCATCGGATATTCTTTCCATCATTATTATTACAGTTATTATTATTATCACTATTATTATTATTAATATTATCATTACTCTTATTACTATTACCATAACTGCTACCACTATTATTATTACTGTTATTATTCTTAGTAATTTTATTACTGTTACTATTTCTACTATTACTATTATATTTATCACTTAACCAACAACATGTTCTTCAATAATCGACAAATTTATTGTTGTAATTATCTAACTCGTTAAGATACGACACGCCGCGTCAAAATATCGATCACTAACGGCACCTAATTAATCATACATTATGCCATCGGAATCTCTCACATTAATATATGCCATGACTGATACTAACTCACGCGAAACAAGCGCACAGTAAAATTTATTATTATATAAAAATACTCTTGTTACTAAATAATAATACTTACCACTAAACAATATCAGAAATTACTAGATAATAATACTTATTTCTTTATTATGTTATAAGTTTATTATTTAATAACATCCTATATTATTTTATAACAATTTAAAAAAATTAGTACACTTACTATCATATAATAACATCTATCACTAAATAACAACATTGAATACATCACTATAAACTTATTATTTAATAACTAATTTTATAACCTTTATTATGTTATAAGCTTATTAGTTAATAACAATTTAAAACAATTAGTACACTTATTATCATATAATAACATCTATCACCAAATAATAACATCTATCACCAAATAATAACATTGAATACTTTCACTATAAACTTATTTAATAACTAAATTTTATTATTTAATAATTAACTTTTATTATTTAATAATAAATTGTTTATATATTTATATTTAATATGGACTATTCAATAACAAAACTACTTTCAACACTCATTACTAAATAATAACACTCACCTCAATATTTATGAAGATAATAATATAATACATCACTGAATTATAATAACAGGTATTTAATTTAAAAAATAATTTCATTAACAGTTTAATAATAACATATGTCATATAATAAGGATATTTACATTCAAAATAATAAAACCAATAACTGTTGAATAAAAATAATAACATCTATTAAACCTAATAGGACTCATCTTGAAGCAATAATTTTTTTATTATTATCAATACTATTTCAATTACAATCACCGTTGCTATCACAAAACTACTTTGATTATTATTGCTATAAATACCATATTGATATAATTATTAAAAATCAATAACTATTATAATAATTTAAAAACACTGAATGGTGATTGAGAACACATTTTCTCAAGACACATCCCCTGTGACATGTAATTAATCCTACATTAGGCTACAGGACTTTCCCATTAATCTAAGTCAAACCTTGCACACACTAACACAAAATGAACACACAGGACACAACATTTATTAACAAAAAATATCATTAACTAAATACTCCATTACTATATAATAATGTTCAGTATTAAATAATAACACTTATTATCAAATAATAACATCATGACATAAATAATATCATAATTCATGACAAAATAATAACTCTTGTGATTAATCAATTAATCCTTCACTCAATTGTGAAACCACTACCAAACAATAAGATTTATTATTATTACTATTACTATCACTTTTATTATGGTCATCATCACTACAATTATTACTATTCTTATTATTAATATTATTGTCATCATAACCCTTTATCACTTTTTTTCAGAAACATTGCTCCATTTTGGTCATCCAACACAAGACGTTGAAATTACATTTGCAACAAAAAAGACACCGAGGAGGTATCTGGAATGCATCTCGTGCCTCTGAAACTTGACACAATCCAGGCAGGGACCCATCCGATACTTGACATGGTCCAGGCAGGAACCAATCTGACATTGCTCTCATCTGATGCAGACCAACCTGAAACAACCCTGGAATACCCATGAATGACAATATCCTCTGTACAAATTCCTGAATATCTTTGTGAACATTTGTTAATACTTCAAGTACATATATCATGTTAGACACCTACGGAACAGCTCTGCAAACATCGTCTAATGACCCTGAACAGCTAACCTTGCATGTCACCCATTAGGCATGAGCCAATTATATTGCATTTCAATGTTCCGCTCTGTACATAAACTGCACCATTCACTTTGAACACTTTACTCGTATGTGTTTTTATGCCCCTTCAAAGGTTTTACCGAGGGCCAAGGTCAGCAACAATAAAGTTATTCTCTTCAAAAAGTGAGTGATTGATTTGTTTATTAGACTCTCTGCTAGTTTGGCGTTGCGCATTTAGCAGCGTTAGTAAGCAGATTCGCAGGACATCGGCAGTAGCGAGGTAAACCTGTTAAGGCACTCCTTTAAGCGAAAACTTTTTTTTCTAACCCCTAACCCTCAAATTGAACAAAATTTTCTTTCATAATAGCTTTATTAGCTAATCTAATTTTGATATATTCATGGGCTGTTCAATTGGTATATTGGATAACTCAAGAATTTATCAGAGATAACTTAACATATATATATTTAAATTTTAACTTTTTGCAGCGCTCCCAGATGGATCGGCCATGAACTTGCAGAACCATAGACACAAAGCAACCTGGGAACAGAACTCAAGAAGGCTATAAGACTAATTTATGTCATCAAGCCAAGAGACTGCTCTCCCTGAAGCCAACCAATCAAAAGGAAGCCAGGCTTACCATTAAACAGGCAAAGCTCTCAAAGATAATGATCCCAAAGACTCTGATTGTAAAAAAAGTAAAGTGGATGTGTCTATATAAATAGAACACCTCATCGCTTAACAACTTTTTCTTTTCATGCTCATCGAAGGTATAAAATATACCGAGGGCCTAAGCACTCGGAAAGATACATTGTACTTTTGTGTTGTTCTTGAAGTGTTTGGACTCGATAGCTTAAGGGCTGTTATTTGCTAGGCTTAACTGCTATTTACCCGAACGAATTTTTCAGTAGTCATTAAGCTTAATCTCGTTTCTGTAATTCGGGTAGAAAAAGGCTAAGTTTTGGAGTGGGTCGGCATCGAGCAAAAACGTTCAAGGCATTTTTTCTCTTAAATTAACCCTAGCGCCGGCACTATCGCTTGTTGCAGGAAAGGTGTTAGCAGGCTGCCAGGTCCCGACCCCAGGACAGATTCAGCACCCGAAACGTCAGAGGACCCAAGGACAAGCTCCCGGGAACCTTCAAGGCAACAGTTCAGGCGACCAGGACTGTAAGGCTCAGCATTCCGCCAACGCTGGCCCCTCTGCTCAAAGAAAACGGACATTCAACCGCCCTGGTCAGAGGCAGACCTCGAAAGTCAGTAAAGCTGTTGCTGCACTTCCCCCTTTTAATCCCAAGCAAAAATATCGTTTTATTGAAATTACTAGATCGGTAATATGATTTATCTTGAAAAACTCGTGGTTTTCTCAAATGGTTAATTGTCTCGATTCGTTCTATTACTTGTTGCAGCAGTAGGTCTTATAAAAATGAGTCTTTTCCAATGTTTGCAAACCGTAATCCATAAAATAAATTTTCGTTGCAATATGCATCTAATTTAACCTAACCCTAAATTTCTTAATTTATTAACCCTAACGGAATGCTCTTAGAAGACACAGAAAGCTTTTAATCCCAAGCAAAAATATCCTTTTATTGAAATTACTAGATCGGTAATATATATAACCCTAAAATTCTTAATTTACTAGAATCTTACTAGGGTAGAGTTGAAAACACTTGATTCCATAATATCATTGCAGGATTGCATCATTCGAAAAGCTGACTAGAGCAATTTTTTTTTATTTTAGACTAGCATAACTATATTGAAGAATGCAATCACCATCTTAGTGATACATGATTCTATAGGAAATATAGAGAACTGGATTCCTTTAGAATGATTAGCGACTTTATTGGCATTCTGAGAATTAAAAAAATCTTTCCGAATAAACTTGTTACATTCCTGACCCCACGGAGTGACTACAAACATCGCAAGTTTTATACACTACCTAACATACACACACTAATATAAAAAATGGTTTAATAAGTCCACCGCCCAGGGACGACCGATTGTCTTGGATGTGTCCTCGGTGGACAATATAAACAAATACATTGACTTTTTCCTCAAGGATCTGGTCAGTCTAGTACCAACCGTTCTAAGGGACTCCTTTCATCTTGTGGATGAGTTCCACCGTCTAGGACTTAAGGCAAATGGTTGCACACTCATCTCCGGTGACATCACCTCTCTGGATAGAAATATGGATAATGGTAGAAGCTTGGCTGTTTTCCGACGTTTCTTAAATATGGCGCAGATTTCTACGTTAGTTATGTTCCCTTAGGTTCAACGAGCCGCAGATGTAGGCTTCGGTGGCTCTGCTGTGGCACTCATTGTACAACAACGATTTCATCTTTCACGACACCTGGTACCTCCAGGTCAATGGTTGTGCCATGGGGAAGGCATATTCGCCTAACCTGGCAAACATTTACCTGGCGGAGTTGGATGACTTTATCACTGCATAACCTAATTGTGTCTTCTATAAAAGATATATTGATGATATTTTTCTGGTCTGGAAAGGTAGCTTCATAGACTTTGTAGATCACCACCTGGCTTACCTCAATGGCTTCATCCCAGGGATTCACATTGATTTCAACCAGGAGGAGAATGGGTGCCAGGTTTTCCTGGATCTCGAGCTGAGCATAGCCGAGGATGGTAGCATCCACCACAAGACCTTTTTCAAAGCCACCAACAGGTTCCAATACCTACACAGAAGGTCTCACCATCCACAACACATGCATGCCGGCATAGCAAAAGTCCAATTTACTAAATATAATAAGAGAAAAGCGGCTGTTGTCATCGACAGTGATGATAGTAACATGCCCCTCTCTAAGTTTGTGAAGCATGCCAGGGCTAAGGGCTATGTCCAGGATGCCTGGGTTAATGGGAAAAGGAACAATTCCTTCCAGGCCGTCAAACGGAAACTATTTGACGACGAGATCTGGTGCGAGCACAAAAAGATCGCAGATTTTGCGTTTGAGCTCGCCCAGATGCACTTCCATATTGAGAATTGGAATGCCGAGACACCAGTCAAGATTGAAGAAAAGCGTTTGGAATACATAGACACCCTGTTGCCTCCCAGAATGAACAGGACCTTCAGGAATGATATGGTGTCTCTGGATGAGATTATTCAACATGAGACCAAACATCTTATTTCAGAGTATAATGGGATTGTTACTGACTTTCGCCAATGCGTAGCTCAGACCACAATCCTAGAGGAAGTTCTGGATAAGGCATTGCGTCTAATTAGATGCATAAGAGAGACCCACTCTTATGATACCCCTTTGAACAACGTCAAGGAATTTTGCGTCCGAGGACTGGAAAACAACACCGTAAACAAACGGGTGGCCCCGGCACTTTCTACTGGAACTACCCAAAGGGGATTTACCAAGAGAGGAGGCTCCTTGGTATCAGGACGTCTCATTTGAGCACACTGACACACCCCAAATGGTTCTCATCGACACACCGGCCCAACACAAAGAGCGTTTTGGCGGAGGAGACTGTCACACTGCTCAAAGCACCTGACCAGCCCCTTCCGGTATGCATGAAGGCACCCGATGACGAGGCAGTACCCAAGGAACTACAACTGGATTTCATGGACCCAGCCCCAGTTCAAGTCGATTTGGCAATGCCATCCGACATGTCTGATACGGTGAGTTGGATGTTTTAAAGCTTTCTATGATGTCATGAATGGATTCCTGGTACATGACAACAGATCGCAAAATGGCAATTTCTATAAGATGTTAAACCAACCCAATCTCAATAATTAATTAATTATTAATTATAATGAGTTAGCAAACAACGAAAGCATTCATTATCAGGAAAGCTGATAAATGATGCTATTCAGTAGTAATCAGTGGGCCCCTAACGGTCAAGGACAAGCTTTCTACAAGAAGGGATTTGGACTGATCACGCTGCACTGGACAGGCAGACCAGCCATGAATCCGAATGGATGGCAACCTATGCAAGGACCGGGATGGTTCCTTGCTAACTCGCATACAAGCAACGGTTGGGTCCCATGGAAACCCTATCCAGCAATTAGGAAGTACACCGGGATTCCCCCAGAGCAAGGACCTCCTTTGAACTACGAGGTTAGTGTTAATCCAACAATTAACAATAATTTAAGAGAGACTAAGCCTAAAGAAGCAGATAGCGGTAATGAAAATGAGAAAAAGAAACCGCAAAAAAATGCCAAGCATAATAAAGAAAAACATAATGATAAGAATAATAATAAGAAAGTGGTTCGTCCCCAAGGGAACGGGAAGATCCCAAAATCCAAGAGAACGACCGCTAAAATTATTAAACCGAATGCGAATCAGAGAAGCAGACGCTTCAATGAAGATGACTGGCGAAAGCACAGTAAATTGGCGATGCTGGCATTCCAATTAGTTCAGATGGATTTTTATCTGAAAGTTTAGAAATCTTCCGATGAATGTAAAATACATAAGCAAATTGATAGCCTATGCGAGGATTTAATGCCTCCCCGCTTGAGCCAACGCTTCCTTACACAAAGAAGCGCCTCAAGAAAGGTAATTGCCAATGAAATCGAATATTTGATTTCATTTACTATTCGAACACAATGAGGCAATAGAGGAACTCAAGGCTCATAAACCATTAGTGACTATTAAGCAAGAAATACTTGATATCGCACTCCTCCGAATGACAAAAACAAAGAAGCATGAGAGATGGGACAATGATGAGTACCGGCATCTCATGCGAAAAGTTCGGGACTTCATAGTCCATGGAGACGTATCACGTATTGTATCTCCTTGTGAAATTGTAATACCATGAAAGGACGAAACTCCTCGACCCAGACTTACTGGTACACCGCCAGGAAATGTTATTTCAATAACCGAGGGCAATGAATCATTGGCAAGGAGACCATCCATGCCGACAAGCCCCATGATTTCTCCTCACAGGAACATCAGAATGGAAGTAGGGGCAACCCCCACCCCATTCCTATGCACCACAAACGAGAAGACAACTGAGAACCAGGAAGAAACGAATGAAAACCGAGAGGAGACAACTCACGTATGACTTGCTTACTCCGACGAGGAGATTTCTTACTCGCCGTTAGTAGAAAGGGAGTTCGAGTAATTATTCTCCTCTCCCATCGACATCATCCATAATTCGGAGCCCCTAAGAAACACAAGGACAAAGAGTCACTGGCATCATAAAGACATTGAAAAACAAGTCATAGATTAAGTAGATGACATGGTAAACCGTAAAAGAAAAGAGGCACTGACAAAATGCTTGGGTTTGATAGTGCCAGCCAAAAGCTAGAATACCAGAGATCATACTGGAGGATAGTGGTGAGCATGAAGATACAAATAATGATAAAGAACAACGAAAATATTAGGCGCATCACAGCTAGTTAGCAAAGATCAAGTAGTTTTTGACCCGATTTTCGAAAATGTTGGTGAATCACGTGAGTCCTCAAACAAGTATAAAATTTAGTAAACGTTCTACTCACAATCACCGACCTAAAAGTAAAAAACGATAAATTGAATGAAGGCCTAATACATGATTTGCTCGGATCAATCACCGACAAATATAAAGTACGAAAGCTCAGTAACGACATATTGAATATGGGAGAAACATTTTGAAAAAAATATTAGGTTCACTTAAGATACTTTCTTTAACCAAAAAAAAATAAACTTGCCAATTGGAAGGTTTTTGGTGGTGTCACCAGCATTTTAAACATATCTGCAGAGATTCCAAACTGGCGTAAAATAAAACTACTCAATTCAGGCATCATAGAAACGAACGACCTGAGCGATATCTAAATTATTTTAAAGACGTACTAGGAACTAGGAACTAAGCTCAAAAAAGAATATGAATCATAATTAATAATTTATTTTTGTGCAATAACCATAAAATAATAAAATTTCTAAAGCATATAATATATATTTATTTTTATATTTTCTTATAGTCTATATATATATATAAAACAAAGATCAAGATTGGGCCTGTCAATCAAACTGAATGAATTTCTGCTATATCGGACATATTAAATTAATTTGTTGCTAACTAGAGCTTATTTTGATCTAAATTTTAGTGATTAATTGCGCTATCCTTGCAACAGCTAGAATTTAAGCTCGCTTTTAAATTTTCTCTTGCATCAATATTGAATTTTTATGCCTACTAATTGCTACAATTTGTTTAATTTTATTTGTCAGATTTAATTTTCACTGACAAAATTTTTTAAATCTAGAAATTATTAAATTAAATTTGTTGCTAGCTAGAGATTATTTTGATCTAAGTTTTAAGTGATAATTTGCGCTTTCCTTGCAACCTCTAGAATTTAAGTTCGCTCTTAAAATTTCTCTTGCATCAATATTTAATTTGTATCTTCTATTAATTTCTTTCACATGTTAGCTTTCACCAAAAGGTCATTAAGCATCCCTGCGGCCAGACACTTTCTTTTATTATTGAAACACAAAACCAGTACAAGTTGGAACCGAAAGGAAAAAAAGGAACGACATAAGGGAGAAAACTGCCGTTAACAGACGTCCTATTTCCATTGACGAATAATGTTGTGTTTCAATGTCCCAATAATGTAAGAAATACTAAGTAATATCTAGTAATGTACATGATTATTTAGAGTTAATAATAAAGTGTTTTAGTGCCTTCTTAAAAGAGTAAAGGTTTGAAAGGTTGGTGATATTACGTGCAACGCTAGAGTAAATCTGTACACTAGAAGAAGGATTTTGTGATTCTGTGCGGAATTTTCAGCCAATGGAGACATCTCAGGATCGGAGTGATGTGATCGGAAGACCTTTCACCACAAATGAGCCTAGCTGCCGCATTCATGACTGCTTGAAGAATGTGGAGAGTCTGGCAATTGACATTGGCAAAAATCGAATTGCAATAATTAAGCTTTGAGAGGATGAGCTGAACTACGAGGGACATAAAGATTTGATGTGGGACGAAAGGTTAGCTTCCTTGAGGACGAGAAGTCTGGCGTAACAGCTTGCAGCAACCCGATTAACGTGAGGATTTATCATCAAGGATGTGTCAAGATATGCCCCGAGGCTTCTGACTGTCTGCGAATAGATCTAAGGAATTGTGCAAGCCTTTTTTTAAATTCAGAAATGTAATTCATTTTACGAATCAGAAGTTCTTTACTCATTTTACTCTCTTTCCTCATTTCCCTAAATGAAGCATTTTATTATTTTCTGGATTTTTTAGTGGCTGTGGTCATGTCTCAAGGGTGCCTTTGTTGTTGTTGCGTTTGTTATTTATGGTTCAAATTTGATAGCAATTAAAACAAACTGAGTACTTAGCGAAAATAATTAATGAACATTATAATTAATTAAATTCATAAATTGTGAATAAAGAAATGAGATTATTTCAGTGATTTCTAAATTTCCCACATCACAAAAACATTTTTCTATTTTGCAATGAGTTAATTTTAGCCAAGTTCTGTAGCTATTACAAAATATCATACTTTGCTCATTACTCAATATTATTTCTAAGGCTACCAACACAAATGGAGAAGTGGCTAAAATATTTAAAACTTCTTTCAAAACTTAACCTAGCATTTGACCGTTTTCTTTTGTAAATATTTGGTGCATTTTTTCATATTTTACAGTTTGTTTGAAAAAATTTAGAAAAGAATATTAAAAAGTTACATTATTACTTATTAATGGTGTAGCACAGAAGGCCGATGCTATTTTGGTTTGGTGTTTACGTTAATTTTTTATTTTGTACATAATTCCGATGTTATATATGTTGTAAGCTTTTTTACTGAGGTAAATCACGAAGGAAGTATGAAAAAGTTATTTGCTTCCAAGTTCGATTCTTCACTTCAAGGAAAAGAATTTGTAATAAACAATAGGAAAGTGGTCGTGGAAAATGTTATTGCTGAAGGTCAATTAAATTAAATACTAAGACAAAAGCTGATTTGGTTATGCATTTTAGCGAACCAAACATTTATGCATGAACATTTAATTTGTTTGATTTCATTATAAAACATGAGGATTTGCTGAAATATTGCTTGTATTACAATAAACTTTGTTTTTTGTTCAGAAAATAAAATAATGAAATTCTTTCAATTAGGAGGACATTCAGTGGTGTTTCTGGTTTTTTGTGAAGCAGAAATTATGAAGTATGCTCTCAAAAGAATGTTTGTCAACAACAGAGGCAGTCTGGATCTCTGTCTGCAGGAGATAAGCATATCTGTATGAAATTTATGTAAATGTTTATTTTTACGAGGTTTTTATAGTTAATATTAATTTGATAGCAATAGCATATGAAATGATTATCAAACATTTTCGGAAAGCTATGTTAATTGTAAGTCTGCCTTTTAAGTAACTAGCTTTTTCAAAAGAGACTGCATTTATTGACTTTCTTAATCAAAATATCTTTTAGCATAACATGTAAGGCAAGTAAGTGCACTAAAATAGTGGCCATTTCACAAAGTTTTTGCACAGCGATCAAGTTGATGACCAGATGTCTCTTCATAATGCAATTATTATAAGTTAGAGATTTTTATTTATTATACTTGCTAATTACACTCATTGTTTTTATGGGTCCTCATTCATAAGCACAAGGAAGCTAAATGAGTAATGACTTTAAATGTGTAAATCATAATTATGGTCATTGGACATAAATGATTAGAATGCTTATTAAATATAATGTATAATGCATGACATGAAATATGAAAGCAAATATTGATGCTAGAGAAGAAGGTGATAACTGCCCCTGTTCTAGCCCCTTTTTAAGCACACAGGGATCTACCACAAATATCTTTAAAGTTTTCAAGCATTAATTAAAAATAGTTCTCAATTTTTTTTGAATACTCGTCCCGGCTCTTAATCTTTCTTCTATTTTTTAAAACAATCCGCACATTTTTATCTCTATCGGTTGATTTTTAATCGCCTTGACAAAAAGTCCTAAAAAGGGGCTAGAACAGGGAAAGTTATCACCTTCGTTACTAGAGTTGATTTCTATAATACCACTATATTTTGAATTAAAGCAAGGTATAATGAGTAGGAGTGACTCATGGTTTTTTTTTGTTTTTAGTCATTTTTTTTATTATAGAAAAATATGTTAATATTACATTTCATTAAATTACATTGTATAGGATTTTCTCTCAAATAAATTCATTGTTATCTGATGAAACCATTTTTTGGATTTAATATTTTATAATATAATAATGAGGGAAAGTAATAAAAAAATAACGTAATGATGTAAATAATCGTGGGCAGATGAAGCTGTCAGGGCATAAAAATGTGGTCAGACTTGTGGACACTATGGTGTCTCATGCCAGTAATGGGGTCAAGGAAGTTCTCATTCTTATGCATTTTTATCCAGGTAAAGATGATCTTAAGTGATGATGACAACTTTTGCAGTGATATTAATAGTTTTAGAAATAATTGGAACTTGTATCACAAGTGATGACAAGGTCAATTTGTTCTACTTTTGAGAATCAAAAGTCAAGTGCTCTGATAATCATTACTGTTGCAATCATTATCACCATAAATTATACCATCAATATTATGCTAAACTGCTTATCATTCATATTTATGACTTAATGTTATATTAATAATCAAATGCTTCATTATTGCTATGACAAAAGGAAGTGTTCTGAAAGAGATGAATCAAAAAGTGGATTCTGGCTTCTCACAAGAAGAAGTGCTAAAGATAATGAGGGATGTCTGTGAAGCTGTAGCCCTTATGCATTCCTGCATTCCACCAATCATACATAGGGATCTCAAGGTGTGTTTATGCCATTCCCTTCCCAAGAACATAAATATCATGGTCAAAATAACTAAGTATTAAAACAATGGTAACGACACTAGTGATTGCCAAGCAATTATTATTAGTCATGAGAATACATTTATTTGTTCAGAAACAAATAATAATATATTTACATCTAATATTAAATATTATAAATTCATTTCATTTGTAAAGCACAACAACCTTCAGCTTAGGTAGCCCTTCACTGCAATGGGAAAAATTCCTGCATTCAGCTCTGAAGAGGCTTAAACAAATCAAAGACCACGAGGTGCAGGGGTAGACTGTTCCATAAACGTAAGGGCAGAGAAATTGAAAAATTGGTATCAAACTTGTTCCTAGGAATGGGAATGTTGAGGAAGTTTGAGGACTCTAATCTCATGCTCCTTACATTTTGGTGCGAGGAAAGACTGTCCAGATAGCATGATGCTCCTATCAGAACCTTATGTACCAGCAAGGCTATTTTAAACTTTGATTTTGCCATGAACTGAATTCTGGATGGCAATGAAATTGCATCAGCTGGTTCAACATTGCCTCTGATCTCTAACAAGCAGCTTTGGTTTAGTTCCTGAAGCAGGAAGTTATGTCAGTCAAATATGTCTGGCTTCTTCAAGAATGGGATTCCTATGTTACCTTGTGACTGGTGATGAATATGAATTGTCAAGTTTGACTATGAGAAGAGGGAAGATGAAAAAGTTCATGATGTCTTAGTTTGCTATTATGTTGAGTGGGGATGACTTTATATTTGCATTACTGCATTAATATAGCTCTGCAAATTTAAATTCAATACAAATCAAATACATATTAGATCTTTTTTTCCATAAATATAATGGGAATTCTTCTTAAATTTATTTTTATGAATTTCTTAATCTTAGGTTGAAAATCTACTGAGAGACACCTCAGGCAACTATATTCTCTGTGATTTTGGCAGTGCTACAACCTTGGTTCTTGAACCGCAAGTTCACGGAGTCAATATTATAAATGAAGAAATTCAAAAGTATAAAGACATTCATATTTATATTAGATATTTCTATGTGTACTTTGGATATTGATTGATACTTTTTGGTATTACAGTCAGGACGAAAACCATAAGGACACCCCATTATTTCGTAATAACTCGATAAAGGAAAATTTGATTGTGGGGAAATTTTAATATGTTATGTATTTATATATTTGTGATTATCTCTTAAATTTTCATCAAAATATGTTTGTGCATTAATTTTAAAATTCCAAAAACGTGATTTCGGGGCATCCAATAACCATAAAAGACACTTGCAAAAATCATCGAAAAATGACTAAAAACAAGAAAAAAGTTTATTAATATGAAATAATGTTTCCTTTATTTTCAATAACTTTAAAGCATCTGTTGTCCATTGATTTTATTAGAGTTTTTACGAATTTTCTGTCCAGTTCTTTCCAGGCACTCCTAATGGCATTTTCCAGGTCAGATTTTGAGTGAAAATGCCTTCCATTGTGGTAAACAAGTCTTGACAACATTCCTCAGACATTTTTTATAGGATTTAAATCTGGGAAACAAGCTGGCCAACTCATAAGGCGCCTCTGACGCTACGCACACGGCGCTTTATAAATTAATTATTATTATTATAACTTTCAAATTTCTCCTCTGGAAAATGTCTTTGTCAACTTGGAAGTGTGGATCGGGGCATTATCTTGCTGGAAAATAAAATTTTCTCCATAATAATCTTCCCCAAAAGGTAACAGATGATTTCCTAAAACTTTGATGTAATCCACCAAAGATGGTTTCCCATCCAGAAAGGCTAATTCAGTCAATCCTTCACTGGAAATTCCTCCCCAAATCATCACCGATCCCGCTCCACGATTTTGACTAAAAAAATGTTTCTTTTTCTAATCTGAGGTCATGCTAGTCCATCCAGGTTAAATTTCTTCTCATCTGAAGAAATAATATTGCCTATTTCACTTTTGCCAACTTGTGATGGTTTTTAAGAGCTGAAATTTTTAATCTTTTTCATATAATAAAATACCACTAGATCTCAAATAACTTAACACTGTACTTTTACAAATTCTTAAATCAAGTTCATTTCTAATTTGATTTGCTGAAAATTTACCTGAAGAAGCCTTTCTTACCAGGAGTCTGCTGACAAATCGTCAGTTTTTTGGGTATTCCATGATCCTTTTTTGCACCATATTCTTCAGGAGCCTTTACGTGGTTCCAGATGACTGTCTTGGATTGCTTAAGCTCATTGGCAATTTCCCTGATCGAATAATTTGCTTGTCTGAAGGCCTCAATCTGTCCCTTCTCCTTGTCAGACAGCATTTTCCCTCCAGCCATTTATAAAATAGTAATTTTCTAAACTTCACATCAATTTTTAACTCTTTTTTGGGTTTATATATCGATAATATTTGCATAAAGTGCATTTTGGTTGCATAACTATGACAAATTTCAAGTTTTATTGGAAATAAGTAAGGATGTCCTTAACGTTTTCAAACGGCCATAAAATGCTATTTTGCATATTTTACAAGATTTACTCGTTAAATTTCTTTGAAATTTTGCAAGATGTTTTGTCTACCATAAAGAGTTATTATATAAAAAATTGAGTAATATTGAACTTATATTTAACGAGTTATCACAAAAATATAGGGTGTCCTTAAGGTTTCCATCCGGACTGTATATTGTTAATTAAGTTATTATTATACTTTGGCTCGTTGTTGAATAATCACTTGATTATTCATGTGATATGAATCACATATTTCTATATGTCTATTGTCAAAAAGGAACAGTTTGTGAGGCACCTTTTTTTAATAAAAACTAGTCCCTGTGTTGCGACTATCATAATGCTTTTCCATGACATTGGAAGCTTAGAGACATGAGCTCCTCCAAAGATATAATAGTTTTTATTCTCAATCCTTAAACAATTATTCATCTATTAAAAATTTAACATTTTATTTTCAGACATACGACACCAGCCTATAGGTCACCAGAAATGATTGACCCTTACAGCAACAGACCAATCACAACGAAGTCTGATATTTGGGTAAGGAAATATATTTTGCCAATAATAAGCATTTTTTTTATTTGTTTGTAATACTTATATGTTACAAAGGCAGCAAGTGTGCTCAATAAGAATGTTGACCATTAAAGATTTTAGATATTATGAGTTTTCATAATATTTTTTAAAGAATAATGTTTTATTTTTTGTAATAATTGTATCATTTTTATCTTCATGCTTCAAGGCACTTGGCTGTCTCTTGTACAGATTGTGTTTCTTTGTGAACTGCTTTGGAGACAGTGCATTGGCAATATCCAGTGGCAATTTCACAATTCCTGATCAGCATCATTATTCTGTTGATCTCTTAAGACTTATCAGTGAGTAAGTTAGTTGAAATAGGTGAAAAACTTTACTTTGTGTTTGAAATCATAACTCACTAATGAAATAATTTACACCTTAGGTAAGTCCTTTAATTAACTTTTAATATTTATTTTTGATATTTAAGAATACATGTTGGAAGTGGACATGGAATTGAGACCAGACATTTTCCAAGTTTGCAGCATTGTTTACAAACTCTCTGGCTTACCCTGTCATATTCTCAACAGAAATGTCATTGTTTGTTTCTTTAATCTAATTGTACATTCTTAATGATAATATTTTAGTGCTACAAGAAATTATGCAAAAGTATTTGATTTCTTCTTGATTGCATTATGCTCTTATGATGGAAACTCTTGAGATGATATTGGTTTATTGTGCATATTGTAATACATGCTATTGGCATTGCACACATATTCATGTAGGTCCCTTTGATCTACATTAAATTTTCAAATTGGAAACAGAATGCTCACATGGTGAACATTTCATCTCTTCCCCTTCCTACAAATGAATCAAAAGCCAAGCCAAACAAACAAATAACAATAAGGCAAGTCAGATTTTTTTATCCTCAAGTCATTGTTCTTACATAGATCATGATGAGTTTAAATGAGTATCTTTTACTGGTTCAGCCAAATGCCAGATCAGCTGGAACAAGTCACAGGCACCTCCATCAATCCAAGAGAACGCCCCAGAGGTCACTTGGCCCTTTGTCCTCAGGCTTTTAATCTAACTCCACCTGCTCACGCTTTGATGGTGCGATCAGATTCTTCATCCAGCAGTCACGTTTCACACAAAGGTTGTTACTCAGTTCAATGATGACATAGGGGTCATCCATAAAAGATGTTAGTGGACTAATGAGGGAAAGGGGGAGGGGTATTTGCTTTTGTGGAATCCACACCTTTAAAAAATTAAGTAATTTTTAAATTTTACGGAGTTATTTTTTAAACCGTTTTATTCCCATTATTTCAATATTTTTTATTTACATTTAAAACTGGAATTAGCTTAAAAAAAGACATGTCTGTAATTAAAGGAATGTAGATAGAACTGAATCAATCACCAACGACCAAGAAATTTTGCTATTGGTTACAAATTTTGCAAACTGGATACAATTGGATTGTTCCTTGCAATAATAAAATTGTTATTCATTAATATAAGTTTATATGAAATCACATTGTTTGCAAAAATGTGGATGCCCACAAAATAGAGGCTATACCAAAGCGAACTTGGGGAGAGGGGGTCAAAATTTGGAAAATTGTTGTGGACATCTTTTATGGGCAACCCCTTACACCTTGAAATGAAATTTTTTACATAATGTGTGTCATTTGGTGGAGAAATTATGATTTTTAAGTGCTCTGGTGAGTTAAAGGCATGTTTTACATTTTTATTTTTCATAACTACATTGAATACATGTGCCAGAACTTATTTACCTAATAATTATTTTTTTTGCAATTTTTTATTTTTAGCCACGCATCAACATGACCATTTATCTACTTCCAATACTTTAGTTAACCATGACTTTCAAGATATTCTGCCCAATCAAACAAGAGCTATGAGTGAATATTTACCTGAGGATGACAAGCCTCTTATTGACTTTTGTACTACCCAATTTCAAGATGTCTTTTCACCCAATTTATCTATCAATACGTCAGCTCAATCCTACCAATTACCTCTAACTCAAGGAAAACCTGGATATTTTTCACCTCAGTCTTCCAATCACTGCAGAACTTTCTCCAGCTGCCAATCATCTTTTCCCATAGCACTACCCTTGGTTGACCAGCAATATATGCCTTTGCAAAATGTCAGACAGAACTGGAATCCCTTTCAGCCGTCGAGACTTCCACAGGCAAGCACAATCAATCCTAATGGAAATTCAAATGATTTATCTACATCATGGCAATTACAGGTGCTTTATTACACAAATGGAATTTTTTACTTTGCATTTAACTTTTATTCAATACATTAAAATTCTTCTTGTTATTTTGGCATAGGGAGCATAGTTTTACTTATTGTTTTAGAATCTCCTAAACAGACATAGGCGAAACATGAGTGATACTTCAGCCCTCTTCAATACTTTCCAAACAAAAAGTCAGGCACTGCAGCTAAGCAGCCAAACTGCTGAGAACTTGAACTCCAATGCTTCTATTCAGCATGCCATATGGTCTGAATGTTTTCAGTTTTACATTTATACATAATTTGTTTTAAAATATGGATAAATATCTAATGTATAAACACAATTAATGTCATATTATCAATTTGGCATAATAAATTAAATTTTATTATAAATTTAAAGTCATTATTTCCCCATAAAACCTAATTTGCATTTCCTCATTCAATTTTATTGAAGCCCACAAATTACATTTATTTTTTAATGTAGTAGTTATTTTGGTTATTGTTAATATCTCAAAATCAATTTTGCTAAATACAATTGCGTTATATCAAATTTATTATTGTCAAAAGGCAAAACAGATTCCATCAACCACAAGATCTCCAGCCACATCATGTACAATATAAACAGCATCCATTTACTAACAATGACTCACTCATCCAACAATTTGATGACTTAACTCTAAGGTGCATCAATTCCACTGCACCTCTCACTACTCCAAACCATTCAGCTTCATTTTCAAACCAATCAAGCATTTCCCAGAATCATTCCGCTCTTTCATTGGCCACAGGTCAGCATGTTGATGCTTTTGGAGCTGTTCCATTTCAAAGCATGGGTAAGAAAGATTAACTAGGCTATTTTTGGTGGTCAATAACAATTTCCGTCTGCATTAAACCATGACATATTATTTTCTTACTCTGTAGATGCCGGACTTTAGGTCAATTTTGAATTCTTCTGTAGTTATGCCTTCTACTGTATGTGTAAACATAATAATTATGTTAAGTAAACATAATATAAGTAGAGTTATAAAACACTCCAGAACTGAGGAATCTCTTTTCTAAAACTTCAAATTGAACATCTTGCTGTCCCTGCTTCCATTATCTATGGGACCTTCACAGAAATTTGCTAGACTCATGTCAACTTTACTAATAATTATATTATATTATATTATGAAAGTTTCAGTGATGTCCTTTGTGGTTTATTCTTTGATATTATTAATAATTTGTAGTCCTTGTAGTTTAAAACTCTGAATAATTTAATAACTTGTTCACCTTTTCTTAAATGCTTTTTTTTGTGGGGGGAGCATGCAGATAAACAATATTGAGTCACATTTCAGGTTTAAAAGTCTGCAATTTATTAGGTTTTTCTATATTTTACAACACTTGAAAATTTTTATTTTTCATATTTTACAAGCAATACAATTAAAATTTGCCAATCTTTGGATTCAGTTTCAGAAATTAGAAGTAAGCATCCTCAAATGGGTCACAAAAGGAGCATTTCAGAATTATGAAGCTTGCTATTGCTACAATGTTTACATGAATGGACTGGTTCTAAAAATAAAGTTTCAGGAATTTATTTGTGACTTGATAATTTAAATGATGAAATGTTCGTCTCTGCACCTTTTCTAAGGCTTCAATATACTTGTCGAGACAGATTCCGTAAGCTGGAATCGCTGTAAAGTTTCAAAAAATTACACTGCTCCAAGATTTGGAACTCAAAATTGTCAGATGAATAAATGTGCCATGTCCGCCAGCCCCGTGCATCTGCTGAGACAAAAACGTTTAATTTTGGGTTATTCTCACTCTATCAACGGTTTATGAGTCCATACGCAGTGTGCCATTTAGCCTGTTTTGTGCGCTAGCAAACAGAAAAATAAGTTATCGCGCTCTCCACGTCGTGGAAATTCTGATATTACTCTGACGTCATTTAATGTGAGGTAGATGTAAATTTGAATATTGAGATGACTACTGGGATCTCAAAATAGTATGTGACAATTTATATGGTATTTAAAGATAGAATAACTTTTTGATCTGTCAACATTTCAGCCAAACCCACTCATTCAGACTGAGTACCAATACATCATGGACAAATTGTGGTATAATTTATTTAATCACAGTGATGGGCAGAAAATAATGGCAGTCCCAAGATCATGTTTCTTAACACCTCATACTTGAGCAATGTTACTATCCCAGTTACTAGGACCCAGTACTCAGGCCAACCCAAATCCATGTGTGTGTTCAATGGCCTGCATGAGTTTCCTTTTCAGAATTTCCTTGCTTTTATAATTTGGAAGATCGAGGATGTTGAAGCAGGTGTGTGCTACAGGAAGCAGATCTTCTGAACCTCCCATTTGTTGGATCTTGACCTAGATTCATTCATAAATTATGATAAAAGTGAGAATAGATTATGAGAACTAAGTGAATAGATTATGCAACCATTATAAGAGATACTTGATTAGTAATTACATCAATTTTATGTGCACATGCACCTATCTCTGAGAGAACGATTTAGGGAATAAGATGTAGCATAAAGTTGGCTTTGTCAAAGGATTTTTATATTCTGATAGTTTTATTAAATAAAATAAATAAACTGCCAGCACACTGACCATAGAATAAAAAAAATTCATGAAAATTATTCAAAATGAGTCTCGATTCAGTCTTAAGAAAGCACAAACTTCCGTTATCAGAATACCCATCTTATCAAAATAATGAAATAAAAGCAGCCGTCAAAATGCAATAAAGACACTAAAGTGAAAAACTAATAGAAGAAGATTCAAAGATAAAATTGTAACTGAGGTAGAGATTTGATAAAATTAATTCAGAATAAAAAATATGAATAAGGTCATTAGCAGATCCTCACAAAAGGCAGAGCTGACCACTTTATCGTGATCAACAACTGATAAATAGAATCAAGTCAAAATATTAAAAGACTTCTTACTTGGATGGCCTTCATTCCAAGGATAGGTATCCTATCACAGCCAGTGAGAAACACTGACAAATAATAGACAAAGAGTTGAATATTGAGATGATTACTTAAATCTCAAAATAACATGTGACAACTTAAGTATCTGACTGACATAAAAATTTCTTCTTTTCTTCCAAGTTTAGTTCTCTGAAGACTTCCCAGAATATCTTAATTGTTGGGTGGTCAGCAGTGTAATTCAAGTAAATGGCATTCTGAGGTGAATAAATCAAATCATTACATGAAAGGTATTAATCATTAATTACTTTTTTATTCCTTTAATCTTTAATAAATTTAAATGTAATATTTTCAGTTCTCTCCAGTTATATTTGAAATTGCTTCAATGTGAATAATCATATTCATAACCTAATAATTAATAAAAGTTTGGACAAACCTTTTCTAATTCATCCCAGTCGTAATTCTCATTTCCAACAACCATAGCCTGAAGTTCCTTTGGCTGGAACAATTCCTGGAAGTACATCAAAGACGTTGTCATGATCACAAGAAATGTGCTTGAAGCTGAGTTAATGATCAAAATTTGATTTAATAGCACCAAAAGCAAGATAAGTGTTAGCTATTGAAGCGACAAAGTTACATTGCCATTGATATATTAAGGCTACTGAATTACTAAAATGTAAATCTCACAAGGATCCTTCCTCCGCAGACTTTAAGAAAGCCTTCCCTAAAGGCTTTGAACTGGACCTTGACTGACTCATTGAAGATGTAATCCACATAAACTTCAACATATTGTAACCTAGGGAAGGAAACAGAAGTTTAATTTCCAATTCCAACCACTAATTCATCTTGAATTGGCAAGAAACTCATGCAAAATATTAGAACCAACTCAAGAGTAGTCATTAAGGTACTAGAGTTAAATCTCAAACTTTGGACACTTGTAATAACCACAAGAAAAAAGTGGCAATAAGAGTCCTACTCAATATACTCAGCTATAATTGTGCTTGAGCCCTCAATAGCAATATCAGTAGTGATGATGATGATAATAATAATAAATATTTATGTAACTCCATAAGCTTATGCATCAGACAAGTTGTAAATCTCCGAAGAGTTCTCTGAAACAGTGCAAGCTGGAGCACAACACATAGCAACTATTGGTTTTATTGCTTTTTGTAGGAATGCAGACCTCTCAGCTAGCCTGCATAACATAAAGTGCTAGCACTTCTTCCCAAGCGCACTTATGGCACTGCAAGCTGGGTTGCGAACACGACATATGATTGCAGCCATTAATGCCACATGCAGGAGAGCATTCCATGAACTAATTTATGAGCTGATAATTCTGAGATAGTGATGCCTAAAAACAATGCAAGATTTTACACCTATTTTGTTTGTTTACAATCTTTTCCGAACCTCCTGGAATAAGTGGCACAGTAACGTATTTGCCGTATATGTCTTTGGTAATCTGCAAAAAATACATTAATTTCAATCATGGAAAAAACAATGACTGCACTCATAATGAAAAATAAATTTTAGTGTTCTTTTACCTCAAAGGTAAGGTTGAAGACATCTTCGATATTGTTGCCCTGGTAATCAAGAAGACTTTGGAGACTCCTGGTTCAAAATATTACCTTGACATTAATAATTTTAATAATGATACAAAAAACTTTGGTAATGATTATTGATAATAATAATATTATTAACAGAATTTACAACTTTTTAAGAGTGAGTATCCTTATTCATTATGCTATAATGATGTATAAGCTAAACCAAAATTATTTTAATTATAAAATTAATTTCACTGTGCACACAGACTGGCTAACTACTGGTTCCAGTTCTTTCAAATCTTCCAGAGTGGCAGGTCTGATGAGCAAAATAAATAACTTTTTCATTTATTAATTTATTTTGCATATAAACAGAAAAAAATCATCTAAGCAATGACATTATAGAATTTTTCAAAAATAGAATATCCATTCACAATATCACAATCATTTTCATACTCTTCACCACCAAAATGACATAATAACCATTGTTGCATACTTCATGAGCAATTTCTTGAATAGGACCAGAGGGAGATTCATGCTGATAATGTTGTCATTGTAGATGGCAAGACCACAAACAACACCAACCAGATGGTACATGCTTTCCAATTCAAAGGTCTAATAAAGTTCAATGTCAGCATAAATATCAGATTCACTTATTTGCTTATAAAGTTTGTATTCTTCAAGGTCATTGGTGACAAAGCAAGTTAGGTTGCAAATAAAGTACAAACTACTATTGTTCCTGTGGCATCACAAGCTACAACATCATCGTATGAGAAAATAATTTAATAACGGGGTGGTCAAATTTTTGTTACTTGTATTTATATTACAACATTAAAGTGTAGTACAAGTGGCAAACAATTAATTTCACACACTAAAGACACATAAGGAAAGGTCATTAGTAATTTAATTTAGATCTCTAATTTATCAATACTTGTAATATTGATATCAGAAACTTTCTAAATTTACCTGAGCATATTTATATACATTTATAATAATAAATTTAATGTTAGACTTAAAATTATTATTTGTAAATTATAGGAATTCAAAATATCAGAGGGCAAATTGACAGGGGTTTGGCTTGAATAATACACTTGAAACAATAAGATGTCATCCAAGACAAGTGTTAAAAATCAAATTCTCACGTCTGCATTGAACCAAATTAGCCTTGATTCTTCGTAATATCGGAACATGCCATACTTAGGGTCAAGAAGGTCCTTAAGGAGGAGCATAAAGAATTCTTTCTTGACGCCCCCTGCATCCACTGCACCCTCTCCCACAAAGTGCACCTACAAGGTCAATGATTGCTTTTCATCATGCACCTCTCAACATCATATCACAACATGAATGTTTCTTTCATTGCTTTCAGTCTCACCCTTAGAGGTTTCTTGTAGTCCTGTTCTGGATGCTTAGTAAGCTGTTCAATGGTGTCTTGGACAATATTGTTTCTGGATACAATAAGTACAAGATTTGGATCAACTTGATTCATGGGAAGAAAGGCACTCATCAAGTTATGCAAAAACGTCTGATCCACTGCTATCTGGAATAAAGGGAGGCAAAATAGTGAATGTCCATTGATTTATAGAAGGAACTTATGGCAATGGTCTGCCAATTTATTGAGCATAATTAAAATCATAAACAACAAAAAGTAATGTTACAGTATATCATTCTTCAATATCATTACACAACTAGATTGACATGCAGGTTGACCCAATGGATAACATTCCTGCAGGCCACAGTAACAATAACTACAAAAATACTAGATACATTATCCTTGCAAATAACCTACTCTCATTTGTATTTGTGCATCTGTCCTCAATAATATAGTCTTTGATTGCCCATCAAAAATAAATGGGTAAGAACAGAAGGGTACTTCTTGTCTCTGAATAACAAAAATTACAAGACAAATTAATTAAAAATTAGATCTTTGAACATGCCATACATATGAGAAGATTGAAGTTATATAATCATTTGAAAGCCTAACAAAGGCTCTTAAAAATGAACCTGACAAATAATGACAATAGTAACAATAGCAGCCACAACATTAGCAAAGACAACAACAATAATAACGAGGATGATCATCATAATAATAATAATAATAATAATAATAATAATAATAAACACAATAACAATGGCAACAACAACAACAATAATAACATTCAAATTTTACTGAAAATGTACTTGCAAACATTTATCAGCATTAAATTCAGCCATAGACTTACAAACAATGGGTAAAGAGATGATTGAAATGTTCAGAATGGGTATTAAATTATAAAGGCTGAACTGGTAAAGTTTGAAACCCAATTGCCAAGAGCAAAGAGATTCAGATTGAAGAAAAGTAAACTCTTCAAAGGTTCCTTCTTGCTCAAGGATGACGGAAATGAATGTAAGAATCCACTTAAAATAAAATTTAAAGAAGTTAGCTAGAAAGGAGGAAACTTCACGTAGCAATAGTCAGAAATCAAGAGCTTCCATGATGTTGATTAAAGAAAAATGGCTGTAAGCAACTAACTAAAATAATTTATTTTCTCTTAACTGCTATTTAATTTTCTAATAAAACAAATGATTATGTTGTTTTATTAATTTAGTTAAGCATATTTTTCACAGTTCCATGGAGATCCCAAGCTGCATTGGAGTATTACAAATATTTTGGTGACTTTTTTCCTTGGACTAACAAAGTTTATCGTCGTTTTGGTTAAACAAAAGATTACTAAGAATATTAATAAATCATCATGGTTTTTTTAGTAATTAACTTTTAGATTTACTATGGCCCACCTCAAAATTCATGGGAATCACAATGTCCTCTCCAGATATCCTCTGATAAACAATAGCATTAAAGATAGATAATTTTGGACTGCTTCAGGGCATGAAGCTGAACTAGAGTTATACAAACACATATTATGTTGATAAATTGTATAACATATAAATAATATTTTGCATTGGTGGCTAGATGTACACATTCTGAATCATTACACAATAAATCAATAACAAACCCTCTTTGTGATCCAGATAACATAATCCAACTCCAGGTGGACCAGACTGTGCAGGTCATCAATGTAGAATAGATCATACCCCAATGACAAGCTGGAATTCTCAACCAGCTGTAAATGCAAATAGCTTAGTTAACTTTTTACACAATAATAAATTAATTTGTAAGGCATAGCTTCAAAATAAATTTCATATAAAACTCATCCCCTTTAGTAAATGTAACAGGCACAATTAAAAGCAAGTAATTTGTTCATTAAATTTAAAAAATAAAAAGATAAATAAGTTAATTTAGGCCACAGGAAGTGTCTTGATAGTAGCCAGAATAAAAAATAATCATCAACATTAAAATTGTTATAACACAAGAGGCTGACATTGTGAATTTTCTGGAGAACTTCCATGCTGACAAAGAGGACATGTCCACCAAAGATATTCTGCATTGAAGCAATAAATCACATTCAGTACTTGTTTTAATTTTTAAACAATTAAAGATTTGTTGATTTATCTATTGAATGCAGTAATATTGTTGATATTAAATGGGTTACCCTCTCTTTATGCTGCTTGATGACACCCTTGACAAGATCTTTGAGGGACTAAAATTTGACAAATGAAGTCAAAACCAGCACCTTCACTACAATTGCTTAAACTAATAGAATTTAAGTAAATGACTTTGTACGAAAAATAACAGAAAATTTAGAATAATTATGAGAAAACTGATATCATAGAATTATTAGAAATACCTTAATGAAATGGATTATGTAATCAGTTCCTGCTGTTTTCCACCAGTTCTCTAGTAAACATCAGTGCAATTATTACAACTATTTTTATTATCATTATTGCGTTGTCATGAAAGTAGAAACAGTAGTAAAGTAAAACAGAGGGCTGTTTTTCTGCACGTTGCATGTATGGCAACAGTCACAACATGTCATGTTCACAAACCAGCCGAGTGACCTTGGAAAGGAGCATTATCAAAATGGTTAAGAAAAGCACCTCAGATGGCATTATATAAAATGACTGTAATTAATATTATTATCATTACTAATATGGATGCCACAAATGCAACAGCAAATTAGGTGACGTTAATGTTAATTACAATTTGATCAAACTAATAAAGATATATGTTTATCTTATCAATCAATTTAAATTGCATAACAAGCACAAAATAATACAACAAATCTGTCCATTATAAACCCACCAAGAACACCACCAAGCAGTCTATCCAGGTGAAGAAAATGTCTGAGTAGTGGATAGATCACGGAATGGGCATAGCTAGTTGGATTGTCAAAGAAATGAGTAACTGGCAGAATCATAAAGAATCTCAACCCTTCGATGTCCAATAGCTTGCTTGGAAATTCAGCCACAAGTCCCTTTTCAACCAGGGCATCTATCTGATTGGGATAAAGTAAAACATCATTAAAATAAATAAGAATCAAGATATTTCTTTCTAAGCAAATTGATGGACAAACTAAGCAAAACTTGATGAGTATTATTTGAAATAAATTAAATATTCATCAACTACCAGATCTTTGGAGAGTTTACACCTGGATTTAGCAATAAGCTGGAAAGCCTTTCTGCAAGCTGAGATATCAACTCCATGATCTTTTACATCACAATGTGGAGGCTCTTCATTTCTACAAACATTGACAATGAATAATTAAGCAACGATGTACATAAAAGGTTTTCAGTGTCAATAAGAGTTTTTAAAAGGTGCTTTTCTTAATGCTCAAATTTTAACTTTTTTCGTTGGGTCAGGCAGCACATCAGTGAGAGTATAAAACAAAATTTTTTATTATGTATTAATTATGCAGGTCTGTAACTTTATTTAATGTCATTTTGGTTACCCAAAAATCTAAAAAAAAATGCTCTTTTCATAATCATATATTTCATTAAATTCTCACATCCCTAGATTTATTAACCTATTTCTTCCACAATAATAATTCTGTAACAAGGATCACTTCTTATAAAGTTGTTGAGCATTTGAGAATACGGAATGGTTTATTTTTAATGTTTAAATCATTTATTTTCTCAACCATAATATACTTGCAATACATAAAAATTCCCTCTAAATGTTTAACATCCCCCATTATGGCTACACAAGGAAAGTATGGATCGCTTTATTATTATTTATTGCTATTATCATAATCATCATCGTCATCATCACCACTGCCATCACCATCATCATTATTATTATTATGATTAAAATAGAAATTGACACCCTAAAACCCCTTGGCAAAAACTAATGCAATATTCAAACATCAAACTCAAAAACAGAATTTAAAAACTCATATGCATACAAAGAATTTGAAAGCTAAAGAGCAAACAAAGCGGGGTGCAAAAATAGGATACAATGATAAAAAAGTACTTTTAAATGTTTTTAATTTAAGATATGTTGCTTTTACTTCAATATAATATGTCACTAATTTCACTGATGTGACACTACTACGTACCTACTTTTACACCCCCCCCCGTAGATCCAAACATATATCTAGAAATCAAGCTGAAAAGTAAACACTTATCATAAACTCAAATATTAAAACTTAAAAAGTTGGAAAAGCCATGCTTAGAAATTTTGTTTATTTTGGTTTGTCCTTCTTTGATGTAACACCACATTATTTCACTCAATGAGAATATTATTATCCAAATTTTTATATTTTTATTTACTTTTAGTTTTATGCCAGAAATAAAATACAATCTGTAAAATATCAAATAATTAACAAAATATTATAAATTATATCCGAATAACTGAGTTTCAAATAGAATAAAATCAGAGCAAACTCACTTCCTAAAGAATGAGCCATTAATGCATGAGAGGGATGTGAACACTTTCTTCATTCTCCTTAATGAAAAGAGAATCGTTATGTCATCAGTGTTATTACAACCATCATTTAACAATGTGACTGTATGCTACTTTACTAATAAGAAGTCTTCCGCAATGACATCAACAGTCATTATTTGTTGTGTTTACACCTTAGCCTGCAATGCCAGGGAGCACTCTGGGAACACATATAAACAGTTTGGAAAAGTGCCTTTACATTGCAGATGGAGAATGCACTCAAAAAATCAGATAAAGACAATTGTATTTTTGAAACAATTTTTTGAGCCCCCTTCTCCTTTCTCACAAATGATCAGATGTTTGTAAAATGACTTAACAAAATCTTTAATTTCTCAGAACCTTAACCCTAACAATGTAAAGATTGCAAAATGTCGGCAATAGCCCTCAAAAATTCTCCTAAATTAGATTATAATATTTCCTGCTTTTCAGCCAATTTTTTGAACAAAAGCTTCTAATGTAGCCAACATCATATTCAATATAACAAAAGAAACTAAAGTGAAACCATTACTCACTTCTCCAGATCATCAGTGACAATGGCACATGAGTTGATTCTATCCACAAATTCAGGTGTGATGGTAGCTATCTGATGATGCTCAATAGCCTTTCTGTGATCATTTTGAGGATACATCTTCTTCAAGAAATATTTCGGAAATTAGCAAACATCCCTAATGGGATCAAGCAATAATTCACTTGTTATCAAGCTAGCAAATATTTAAATTATTTCTGAGGCATTTGCTGATCTTCTGAGTGCCTCACACATGCATTTATGATGCAAATGAGGCAATGTAACTATCCATAAAATTGGCTATCAAAGGTCTTACAATTAAAAATAAAACAAGAAAAAAAGAAATAAAACATACTGAGAAAAATAAAAATAAAAGCGGGTTAGGGTTAGGATTTTGTTATGAGCAACATTCCTGAAAAAGATGGATCTTTTGGGTTGCTGATCAGTTATTCATTCAGTATTTCAACAAATACTTAAATTTGAATAAATGCTCAGCATAAATTTAAAAATGATGTGATTTTTAAAATAACTTTGAATGACTTTTTTATATATATAAGTGGAATTAAATTCTAAAATTTGATCCATAATCAGTTCAACACCGCCTCCGATCACCAATCCAGCAGCTTTGATGATGACTCAGGGAATCACATTATTCCAGCTTTGACAAAATCAAATTTCATCAATTAACCATGTTTTAACCATTCCAGACAATGCTGTCTAAGCTATTTCATTTCTCTTTTCTTTTGACTAAATCATTTTGCTGAAAATCATACCTATCATGTCAAATGCCATTTAATCAATCATTTTCTGAGAGTTTTGGTAGATTTCCCCTCAGATGTTTCTTTCCTTATTTCTTTGGAAAGAAGCTTCTCAGAACAGTATTAGAGTTTTTAAACCCATTAAAAATGCTGGAAATAAGCCAAAATCTGACTGTTTTCTTGATCATTCAGCCTTGTTTTCTATTCTGTAACCACTTGTAAAGATTTGATGAGCAAATTGACACAGTGATTTCCATTTCATTTAAAATTTTTCTTTTTTTTAAAGCATATTCCTAGATTCATGATTTTTAAATTACATAACCAAATTTTACGTTATAAAATTCACATTTTAAAATGTTACGTAAAACAATGCGGCATTCATGAAGATAAGTCAGCCACTAGAGATACTTTTAAAAGCTCTAATCATTACAGCGATAACCGCATACTTTTATCAGAAATTAATTGGAAAAGGCATTCATAATGGTAAATATAATAAGTAAATATAACGACATTAATTAGTATAGCAAAATTTTTTTGGAAAACTTTGAAAAAAACTAACTGCATCATTGGAAAATATTACAAATGTCTGATCACCCCCGGCTTGAATCAACTTAACAAATGAGCCTCTGCCTGGTGAGTTAATCTTAGCAACTGTAGGAATGAGGAAGTTAGATCTAGAGCCAAGTCCCAATTGACCGTTGCTGCCCAAACCAAAGGTGTAGATCTTGTCTTTTGATTTTATATAGACGGCCGTATGGTTTCTAAAAGCATGCCATTTATATTGTTAGTAAGGAAAACAAAACTCAACCATCATAAAACATTAAAATAAAAATGTATTGCTAATCTCATTAATATCACATTTTCTGTTATACTAAGATGATGTTTAAACAAAATTAATAAACCTGCCACAAGAAATCATGGAAGCCTCATCCCCCATCAATTCAAAGATCTTCTTTGGATTGGATTCAGAGTGTGTGTTTCCATGGCCCAACTGACCATACATCCCTGCACCAAAAGTAAACACCCCTCCATTCTGAAACAGAAGATATCGATTTGCAGTCAAAATCATTTATAATAGCACCAAACTGAGTAATTATTTATTAACTAAAAACTTTAACATTTTCTTTCAAGATATTTAATAACTTTAAAACCATCAAGCAATATTACTCACATATGTTAGGGCAGCAGTATGGTTGTCCCCACAAGAAACAAATCTCACAGCTTGGCTCCTCAGAGTCTTGCACGGTTCTGGAGACCATCGGCCTTAACATTTTTATATTTTAATACAAAATTGGTGACAATAGCACACATAAATCAAAGGAGAGTAAGAGATATTACTCACTTATTTGATCACCAACTCCCAATTGTCCAAACCTTTTAAATAGACAAAAAATAGTATCAGCAAGGTTCAGAGTCTATTAAAATGTACAAAAAAGAACTAAAAATAATATGTGACTTTACAGTAATTGCAAATTTTCTCTTATAAAAAGTGATAAATACAATAACGGGGCGTGCAGGTTAGCCGAATGGGTTACGTGTAATGGCAACAGTCATAAGGCGTCGAGTTCGAGACCCAGCCAGGCTGGCCATCAACGCCCTTGGGAAGAAGCGCTATATATGGTTACAAGATGCACCTCTGACTCTATGCATATGGTGCTATGTAAATGAAGTTACAATACAATGACAACTACATTAAAATCTAAAATTAAAAAATCTTACTTTGATAAAACTAATTTTATTCACAATAATATTAATGTTAGGAGCAGCTCATCACCAACTTGTTATCGCCCCATCCAAGAAGAGCACCTGAAACAGTGAGGGCAAAGTTATGGTTTGACCCAGCTGCAATGCAGAAAATGGCCAGTCCAGAGAGTGAGGATACAGGATGAGGCTCCAGCTGACTTCCAATCTCCTTGGGTGCCACAAAACCTAGCTGACCACAGTCATTTGATCCCCAGGTAAAGACACTGCCATCTATAGTTAGACATATATTTTAAAAGAAAGAACTGCATATTTCAAAAATCTTAGTAACAAAATTAAACCATACAACACAACATTTTCAATAAAAAAAACTTAAAACAATTCTAATTCATAATTTTAATGAAGTCAAGAACTTCCTAACTGTCAGCAAGAACCATTGTATGGTTACTTCCACATGCCACTTGCACCACAGATATTTCATTTCCAGAGAACTTCACAGGCCTTATTAAAAAAAAAGCTTAAAGAAATTTTTCTGAGAGCATGCATGAATATTTTTCGAATAAAATGTAAATTAAAACAAATTTTAATTACAGCAATAAAATCAGCCCATGAAAACTGCAATAGTGATTGTGGTGTCTGTAACAAAAACACATTCCATAGAAACTTAAAATACCTAATTCTAAATTACATAAGTTAATTGCAATATAACAATTATTAGACAACTTGTCATACTTTGGGGAAGAGATTAATGTTGAAGCCATCCTTCCTAACTGTTTCTTCTCATTGCTACCCCAAGTGACAACTTGCCCTTTATTTGTGAGGGCCACACTGTGACTTACACCACCCTTTGCCTGGATTATGATGTAGGTTTCCAAGGCTTCTATTCTCTCTTGTAAGAGATGGAAAAGTTTTAGAGGCAAAATAAATAATAATAATAGCATGTGTAATATCTTATTGTGATAATGAAAAGATTATAAATCAAGAAAATAACTTTGAGGATCTGAAAATAAAAGTCACAAAGTTACACCAAGAAGATTTTTAGTTAGACCATATTCTTAGGTGCTCTTAAGAAGTTAGCTCTCCTGAATTTCAAAATCCTTCAATCTTAGACATAAATTATAATTCAAGATTGAAATTTAACAAAAAAGTTAACCAAACATACTATAACTATCTGCTTTATTTGAGTGATTTAAAATTCTTCAATCCCTTGTCATATTTTTTGTAATACCTGGTCGTTTCCTTGGTTTCTCATGTCCCAATTGACGATAGTCATTGTTTCCACAACTGTAGAGAACTCCATCCTCCGTCAAAAAGAGTGAATGTGAAAAACTGGTGCTGATGCTCATAATTCTTTTTCCATTCAACAGTGAAATTTCTCTTGGAGAAAAGATCTGTTCTTCTTCTATTCCTCCGAGTCCTAGTTGGCCATCTCCAACGTTACCCCAGCCGTAGACAAAAGTAGAATTCATGTGCAACACAGCAAACAGACTAGCGCGCAAAGGAGTACCGAATTAAATGATTGGAGGCAGCAAAGCGGCAATACCATAATAGTAGGCCAAAAGTTAGTATCTCTAAAGGCAACTACACAAACAGCATTTTATCTAAGGTGTAGAGGTAAAATACAATTAAAAAGTTTGAACGGAATTACGAAAAGAAAAATTTTGTTTATTTCAAAGTATTTATGGATTTTGATATCTAACAGAAACAATCAACATTATAGAACTTAGTTAACAATGTAATGAATGTTAATATGAAATTGCTGAGTTAGGTGTTATAGTATTTATCTACTAGCTAACGATTCTTTTTGAAAAATCACGTGTAAATTATAATTTATATGGCACGTAAGATACGGCTATATGTAATATACATTAATTAGTATTATAACTACTCATAATGCTTATAATTTTAATTAATCATCTTGTAAATATAAATGCTAATGTAATTTAAAAATGTTCTTTGTTATTGTTATTATAACAATTATTATATTCTTATTAACAGCGAGCAATGCTTTTTATAGCCTTAATGGAAAACAAATATTTTCTTAGGCGTGTTTTGGGATATTGAGGAGGGTCGCTGCGGTTGTTACTCCGACTGCCGGGGGCATACTTATTGTGCTTTCTCTGCGTTGTGCGAATCCCTCTCGGAATGAGTGGATTTGTTGTATTTTGTTCTTGGGTTATTAGCAATTTAAAAGAATAAGAGGTACGGCCAAATCGATAATAGACAAAAAATCTTATTCGGTCATGTCTCAGATTGAGGAAGCTCTAGCTATTGGCAACACGCCAGCAGAAGGAGAATCTACTCCAGATTATTCTAGTAGGAAGGGCAAGCATTCGACAAAAACCGTGTACAGGGTATCGTTGGACGAGCCGGAAAATGTTCGGGTGGTCTTAGCAGTTTCTAATGGTTATATCAAGACCAAGTCAGGGATACTCAACTTCATTCAAATATTTGCTTCTCTTGCATGCCTGATAGCTCTGGTTGGCAGTGGGGTGCTCCAGTTTGGGCCTGAGCGAGATGACAAGGATAGTTGGTGGTGGAGGTACAGGCTCCTAATCTTTGTGTCCGTTTTCAGTTCATTGGTTTCCTTCAGCTCACTGTTTCTCCATACATGTGGACTGATAGAAATATTACCTCTCGACTGGTCACTATTTGTGAGCAGGGAGTTGTTGGTTTTCATGATTAAAATGTACTTATGATTAATTTAATTTTTAGTTATTGAGATATTAGCTTACAAAAATAAATTTGGCTTTCTTATTAAATACCAAAGATGTGGAACAAATTAACTTTTAATATGTGATATTATTATTAATCACAAGGTTAATATCTTGAGGATCACAAAATGCAAATTTTTCAGCTTCACTATGTGAAAGGAATAATGTTACTAATTTTAGTTAATTTTTAAGGTACCATGTGCAAAGCATCAGTGGCAATGAAACTGGCTATTAATCGTAGCAATAGCATTAAGATCAAATTTGATGATGACAACACATTTCTTTAGGACATGGTCATGTACATTTTCATGGCTGTTCTCCATTTTGTGTCTGGCACTCTTGTCCTCGATTCTGTCATCCGCCTCAATCATCTCCAGCATGGCCATCCTCCCTATTGGTCACACTTGGGGAAACTCGGTCACATGGCAGCTGCCATAGTAATTAGTTACTATTATAAACAACATGCTTAAATTACATCAAAGTTTTTATTGCTTTGTAAATGTGTTAATTTGGCTGTAACACAACACAGACGAGCTGTTATCTGTGCGTACTGGCTTATGTAGCATCCTCGGTGGTTTCTGGTATCGACATCAGGGGGCAATTGAATCAGAGAGGGATAAAGAATTCGTTGGAGGAGGCTGCTGGGGATTCCCAGAGGTTCCAACTTTTCCAGCAACCATCTAATTCCACAGTTGTTGAGGCTGCATAAGTACTATTACTCAAGTTTTAAGATATTTTTGTTATTACAGAGTGACATAAATGTACATAATGTTTATGCTCATTTTTAGAGGGATAAAACTACATTTGATTTTCTAAATGTTTTTTTATTTATTCTTAAGATTATCTTTAACTTTGTTATAACATTTTGAATTAAGTGACTTCATTTTGCTCATTATGGAGACTTATTAAGTAATTTTGTGCAAATTATTTTTAAAAAGTTATGAACACTTGCATCTGGCATATGCTTCAAAAGCCAGTTTTCTTGATTGTTTGATTGGCAAATTTTATGGTGAACATTTTTTCAGTTGCATTTAACCTAAATCTTGCTTACTTCCAGATTGTTTTTGATTGATTAGTACAAGGTTTGATTTAGCTTCAAACTCGCTATTTTGCATTACCTAATGCTTTTGATCTCATTCAATTTCTTTTTATTGTGTCATCGTTCTTATTATGATATTCATTGCTTGGTGTTATTGTTGTTGTGCTCAAGTCTCAAATGAACATTCTGAGATAAACTAACTGAAACTTTATACATTATCTGAGTTCTTTTGATTTAACATAACTTGACCTCAATAGTTTAATCCTTGTCATTAATCTCATCAAGTCTTTTTCAATTCAAAATTGTTATCATTACCATCATATATTGAGCTTAAACACAAAAAAAAAAATTCATTCTCATACATGGGTTTAGAAATTCAAAAGGAATGTTCCTTGAGAACAAACTCCAGTCACAGGAACATGTGACAAACCAAGAATTAAGTAATCAGAGTAGATTAACTTTTGTAATGACTCTGGATTTTTCTGATTTGGTGCGAGTCAGACCCTAATGTTCAGTGCTAGTTTCATCTGGTGGCCTCAATATATGTTGATATAACGATTATGTGATTACATACTGGTCTTTTTTTAGTTAAGATGCACTTGATAGAAGTAAATAGTGCACGAAGTGTAAAGCTTTTGCTTATGAAAACTCAAGTTGTATTCACGTAATTAAAGTTTGCCAATGTCGTCTTATGGGTTGTTGCAACTAGTTTTGAGTCAAAGCAGCTGTTATTTTGTATGTTTTCACCTTCTGAAACATGGTAGATGCTTAAGCCTTGCAAGTGCATCCAAAATAATGAGCCTTCGTACACTTTAAAAATCTGGAGTCTGTATCAATTTCAATAACTAAAATGTTGGATTAGCGTTATGCTGCAATTTTTCGGGATAGAAAAGGAAATGAACATTTGTGTTAGTGACAACGTTTTTTTGGGGGCACTGCCTCAGATTTTTGAGGTGAAGGCACTCCGCAGAGAATAAATGAATTGATTCGACAGTCTCGCGCTGGACTGGTGTGAGCATCTGGCTGTTTATTAATGGTGTTTACTTCAACTATAATGCAATTTTAATATTAAATAAAGGAGTTTTAGTTTTAGCGCTTACTAGGCTTTCCTGACACGATAAAAAAACAAACTTATATCAATTTCATTACATCGTAGCCTAAAAAAATAAAATTTGATAATTAGAACAATAAGACATAAATAGTTGTTCAGTGCTCTAAGTCCAAATCATCTTAGTTATGCAACGGACTTTAATCAAATAAATAAAAATAATAAATGTTCGGTGCTCATTAATTTGACGTCGCTTTTAAAAACTCCTCCCTCAATCTTCCGGTCTCTGCCTTACTGTTTTTATGGACGTTACATCTGTTTTTTATATTTTATGTAGTGTACGATTAGCTGCCTAAATCAAGTTCTCAATTGATAATAATAATCGTTCGACGTTGCTGTACAGAATTTATGTTCTGTATGAGATCACCTGTGCCGGCTAACTTGTAAAACGATTATAATACAATTTTGTGTCGCTATGGCTAAGACTTATGATTATCTTTTCAAATTGCTGCTCATCGGCGATTCGGGGGTCGGAAAAACATGTGTTTTATTTCGATTCTCGGAAGACGCTTTTAATTCAACTTTTATATCGACCATAGGTTAGTAAAATATTCTGAATATGCTATTCTAGCATTTAATAGTTAATGTCTATAGGCGTTACCCCAGGGACCCAATTAGTTTTAATGCACCATTTTTAAAGTATTTTAAAGAATTACATACTTTTTTTTCATCTTTAGGCATTGACTTCAAAATTAGAACAATAGAACTTGAGGGAAAAAAGATAAAGTTACAAATATGGTAAAACATATTTCATAATTGAATTATTTGGCTTGAATCTGTTTCTTAGTGAATGTGATAGCAGAAAGTAGATTTTGATTATCTTATTGTATTTTGCTCAAATTTGATAAGAAACTTAAAATTCATGATGGTGGTATTTGACACTAAAATGGTTTTTATATTTGGCACCAAGGGATACAGCAGGACAGGAAAGGTTCAGGACTATTACAACAGCATATTACAGGGGTGCCATGGTAGTCTTTTATTTGAATTTCAATTGTGGTTGTAAATATGAGATTCATTGGAAATTAATATAACTTGTACTGGGAAACTTAGTGAGACAGGATCACATAGAGGCTATGTAAATTTTTTAAATTGATAAATTCAAAATGGAAATCTATGGATTTTTTCTAAAACTAGGCCAAAAGGATAATAACATAAATTAGATAATTTATTATTTAAACGGATTTGACATTTTATGACTTATTTACATTACTTATTATTGATGATGTGGTCAATTGATTAAGGGAACTATCAAATTAATTCAGATGATTAACATTCTGCAATATTTTAAATTGGTTTGGTGGGTTTTAATGGCTAAAATATTTAATGATATAATAACCTTAATTCTAATTTTTATACCAGGGCATTATGCTTGTTTATGACATAACAAATGAAAAATCATTTTCTAATATCAAGAATTGGATTAGAAACATTGAAGAGGTGAGAACAAAATTTAATATTGCAAATATATTGCAAAACACACTTCATGCAAAAGCCAATATAAACCTTCAAAGAGCTAAAAATAATTGTTTTGTCTTTTTCTCCCATTATGTTTTTTGTGGGTTATGGCAGGTCTTGATCAGAAAACTGTCAGTTGTCAGTAAATACACTATTTTCTATGGCTTTTTTTATTTTTCTTTCTTTATTAACAGGACTATATTTACTAAACAAGCCCATTTTTGTAAATATTTTCACAGCTCATACAAACATAACTTAACCACAGTTTGCTGATTGCATATTTCCAATATATCTCACAGGATATCATTTAAGAAAGTTGGATAATTTCTTCAAGATATATACATTTATGTAATAATAGTTTATTTGCATGATGTCTTAAGAGGCTATATATTGAATTTTTTATTGGAACAGACAGCCCATTGGTGAGAGTATGTCCCTTCGGGTTGCCCATTTTAAAAAAAATCCTTGATTATGTATGTAATTATGTGGGTTTGTAATTGTATTTAATGTCATTTTGTTTAATAAATTCTCAACAACAAAAATTCAAGCTACATTAACTTCTCTAGTCTTTCTATAAATGCAATAACAATGTTTTTTACTAATAAGGTTTCCATATTGAACTTCATGAGTTGTATCCAAACCAAAAGTTACAATTTGTTTTTTCTGATACCAGCATGCCACTTCAGATGTGGAAAAGATGATCCTTGGAAACAAGTGTGACATGGAAGACAGGAGACAAGTCTCAAAAGAACAAGGTCACACGGTAGCAAAGATCTTGCATTCTAACCATGTGGCTACATTGTTGAATTCACCTGACTGATTCTTTTCTGCTTGACATGGTTGCCATTGACTGTTATTGCTTAAATTTCATATATTTGGCAATTATGCTTTTATTTGGGTTTGCTTTGATATGTTGGTATTATGTTGGATTTCTATTGTCATTCTGGTGGTTATTCCTATTAATCAAGTGTTGCTCATACTTGTTTGGGGTCTATATAAAACACTACATGAATTGTTCTTATTGGAGTTTGTAGTCATGGATCTCAAAAGGTTTTTGTTATCATGATCATTACCATTTTTTCTAGCTTGCTATGGAAAACAGCATGAAATTTATGGAAACAAGTGCCAAGGCAAGTATAAATGTGGAGGAAGCTTTTGTAACTCTGGCCAGAGACATTAAAGCCAAAATGGATAAGAAACTGGTTGGTGTCTTCATTTCTGATATTGATTGGATGTTTGGTATACCTCGTGAAACAATTGAACTGATTGTTTTGGCAAGAGGTTTTATTTTAATAAATTTCATTATTCTGGTTATAAAGGGATATTTACATTCACTTTAATTTAAATCAATATCATATTATATACAAGCATAATTGCCAAATATATATATATATAATATATAAATATAAATATTAAATTAATTATAAAATCAAATTAGTAAGTCTTATTTATGAATAGATTGGAATGAAACCCTTCTTAAAATAGTTGAAAAGTTTAGTAATAAATAAAATTTTTTTAAATTAATGATTAATTGTCATTACGACAATAATATGAAATGAATCACCTAAGACAGAGCTGGTGCTGTTCAAGCTGCAGCCTGCCAGTGTTTGCAAAATATTTTAAAATACAACTTTTTGTTCTACGTTATACTCTAGGAGGCCAACAGTCCTGCTCTGAAGGCCAAAGGTCAAGTGCTAAAGAATGACACTCCAAAGAAGTCAAGGGGATGGAGGTGTTCCGTACTATGAAGATGTGGCAGTTAATAATCTTTGTAATGATAGTTTTAATGGTGATGGCTATAATTTTATGGCTGTGATGATGCAAAGTACTAATGAATGTTTATTTTGGCAATGGATGGACAATAGTGACAATAAATGAATGACCATATTGGCAATAATGACTTGTGTCTGACTTTACTAAAATTTGGTTCAATAGATGTCACATTTAATATAATTGGCTCCTGGGATTGAAAGATTGACAAGATTCTAGCAGCACTTTATGTTTTGTGGATTATTTTATGTATCTGGCCACTTGCAGGTTCAGCTCCTTCACTGTTGACTATCAAATCAGTCTTAGGCAACAGCTCTTTTTATGTGATTATTTTTGTAATTTACTTGTGTTAATTTGACACTTAAATATTGTATGGACTCTGAAATGATGCTTCATAAATGCAAAGGTTACTAAATCTTTGTTTGAAAATACTATATATTGTCTAATGTCACAAAGCTATGAATTTCAACATTATTGAAGTTATTGCTGTGACGATCCTGGTCCCTGATTCATTTATTTCTAGGGTTATGAGTATAATTACAGTTTCTGGCAAAGTTATCATGCTCCATGGTTTGAGTTTTTTGTCTCTGAGTATTCAATATTTTAATTATTTAAATTGGCTTTTTGGTTATGCAGTACAATGCTTAACCAGACATGTCATTTGCTATTATTATTGGGTGCAGTGCAGAAACATTAGAAATCTTTACATAGCCTTAACTGCCGTATTATCAATCCTGAGCATTATTTATATTGTTTATGGATGTTTTTTTTTAAATTTATTTTAATTTGGTATCTCTGGTTAAAGAATTGCAGATTTTTACAGGCATTACAATTTAAAATTGAACATTACATTACTTACAAAACTCTTCTGAAAGGTCATTTATCTTAAGCTTCACAAAATCTGTATCTGCCATTTGATTCACCAAAATAATTCCAATACCTTCAAATTTTATGCTAGATTGGAGATGTATATGGGGAGCTATTCGTCTCCTTTATTTCACTGCGTTATTGTGGATGAAAATCTGGTTTTGCATAATTTGCCTTTTTGCTGAAGAAACGCATCATAAATCCTGATATTTCTCTTACTGTTCTAGAATCTGCTTCCTGTAGATTCTCAGGATTTATTATTTGCAATTTTGCAAAGCTGTCGGACAGATGCAGTTGTGTTTTTGTATTAATTTTTCTAACAAGTTTCAGCTAATGAAAATCGTAAGAGAATGATCATAATCATTTTGGATGACAGTGAAAATATTTATCCTCATTCCAGGCATTTATTATCATTATTTCATAACACACATTACACATTTTAAATAATTTCAGCAATCAAAGATGTGGAAGCATGTTTTCAGTTGCACAACATAGGTAGCCATCCCGTCCTAATCTAATCATGAAATGGACGTTAATAAACTACAAACACACACACAATAGCCATCAGAGAGGTAATTTGGGAGATGTTGTAATCTGCAGATCTGTAGGCATGAAGGGATTGTCTTTTTTGTTCACCACTATAGAATTAAGTATTTTATTTTTTAAAATTTTTATTTTAAAATTTGAGAACCATTGAACCATTATAATCATTGAGCTTTTTGCGAATGCTGAAATCTGAAAATTCTGGCTAGCCTGCTGATAGTTATTGGGCCTTCATTGATATTGAATTCAAACTTTTTTTCTTCCACTTATAACTACATAAAGGCGATATTTTTATGGAATCGGGGTTAAATTATCATACTGTGATATGATGGGCATCTTCAGATATCTCACAAGAAAATTCGATTTTGGTTAAGTAGCTGAAGACTGTTGAAAGTGGATTAATCTGCTTTGGTAACGATTAATAGCTGATTTTAACAATTCTATAAATTTGGGGAAGAGTCCGACACAAAACGTAATCCACAAAAATTGGAGCGAAGCCCTCCCAAGCTTGAAATTTGAAACAATGTCACACAAAACATTCTAAATCTATGCAAATTATCAACAAACCATCTAAAACATAGGGGAAACCTTAGTAACAAGGATAATAAAAACGAGACAGCTCAATCAAATGGTTGGATTAAATTTGCATATGTATCATGATGAAAAATTATCATTAAGAAATGACACTGTCTGAGGCAGATGACCCAACGGCAACCTTTTCATCATGATGGTGATAATAATAGACAATAATAAAAACAAAGACAAACTAATAATAGAATGGCAGCAGTAATAACAGCTTAAAATTCCTAATGGAGTAGCTGTATGCGAACTGAATGCAAGTTTAATATGTATGTTCTATGCATTTTGTGATCTTTGGTGTTTAGAAAACAATGATAATATATTCTGAATTAAACAAGGTCATGAATGGGGAACTTGATGATATAAAATACTGAAAGAAATTAGATTGTGCTTTTATGTTAAATAATGATAAGTTGATTTAGAATTATGCACAAAATTGCACATTCATCAATGGCATTATGGGTTCGAAAATAATGGAAACATTTTGGAAGAGTTTTTGAAAATAACACCCATTGGAGTAATTCAACAAAACCAACAGGTGAGGTGTTATCAATCATCCTAACATCAGATTCATTATACTATCCTTATGACAGTGATACCAAAACTAATCAGAATTCAGCAGAAAGACAAAGTTTCAAAAATCCTCTTTTTAATTGGAATCTGAAGATCTGGAAGGAGAGACTGATAGAACTCGTCCCTTTTCCCCAAAGCAGCCAGCCCAGGCATCTGAACCTTCTGATTCATCACATTCCTGCAGGTCTATATTGTCAAGGAGATCTTGGTTGAAGAAGAACTCTGTTGATGTCTCATCAGATATTGCTTCTGCTAGATTTGCCCTCAGCTGCTCCTCAGCTTCTATCCCTTCATTGGATGTGGCCCTCATTATGGGGGAGCCACAACATGATTGGTCAAAATAAGAACCTTAAATAAACTCAATTATTATTGATCCATCATCTTATCATTATAAATAAATATGTGATCATCTATCCAACAAAATTCAATCAATTTTTAATTTCCTTTCCAAATTATTAGAATTACCTGAATCTCTCCTTTCCTGAAATGCCCTGAAATCTTTTGCCTGGCTCTTACACTGTTGTCTGAATAAAAAACTTGTTAATGTCATTTGCTGTAAATTCATCAAAGGTTCAATGACCGACCTTGAGAACTTCAGGTCATGATTAAGATCATCAGACATGTTTTGCTTTGAGAGAGATGAAGAAGAGGATGATGAAGAAGCTGTGCGATCCACTTCCACTGATGGAAGAGTGAGGGGGCAGCTAAGTTGAAGTTGCTGCCCTGATAGACATAGAAAGTGAACTGAGGACCCATCCATAGCCTTCGGTAAGGAGGGGCATGAGTGGCTATCTCTACCTTGATAGATCATGGACATTAATTATTAGATGTATATTAGTGATAGTAATAACTTGGATCTGGAATTTAAATGTAGCTTAAAATGTTCTCCTAGTAGCATGATCTTGGCTACTCAATAAAACATTATAATTTATGATTTTAAATTTAAAATAATGTATTTATTAATAATAATAACTGAATTTACATCATCACAAGCATTACAGGCTATTAGACAATTTATATAATTTATACATTTATATTACACCAGAGGTGCTTTAATGCAAGATGGGTGCGTAAACGTAATGACCATGCTTTTACTATCGCTTATGGGAACATAACCATTTGAGCCAAATTGCACCCCATGTTATTATATTAAGGTAGTGACAGTTAATGAGGTAAGACAATAGATGCATTGACCAGTATCCATATGGGTGCTCTTCTTTTGTGACTCCTCCTTTGATCTAAGAGGGTCTAACATAACCATGTAAATTAAGATTTCCATATTTAGAAAAAAGGCTATTAAGAAGTCCTTCGTAAACATGACTTAAAGCCATTTTTATGTACAACTCTGTCAGGGTTTTTCAAGTACCTCACTTTGATTAATGTGAAGTGTGATGAGTACGTACAGAAAGAATGTTTTACACATGATCCATTGTTGTAGTGGCACAATAATGGAGTTTATTATTGCTTAATTAGTTTTATGTGATTATTAACACAACATTTACGATCATTTGTTATGCCAAATATTCCTCCAACTATTATTGTGATTAATAAAGACACTTAGTTCACCAACATACCTAGTTGAGCATCTTAATATTAAGGCACCCTCAAGATATAACACTTAAGAGGCCTCTGAAAATAATTGCTCCAAACATTTATTATCTTCACTTAAAAATTATATATAACTGCTAATTAGTTTTTTGATTTTTTGAGTGCCCTATGCATGCAGGTAGGATGTCATGGCACTTTTTGATCGATCTATCATTTATATAATGCCCCTGCCCCCAGGGGCTTTGTCATGGTACAGGCTGGGTTGGGAACATGACACATAAGGACCATACTATATCAGAATTATAATAATGTTTCATCATTGTTATTTGTGCAATAACTACCTGGGATAACCATTCTTCATCAAAGACATCATCTGCATCAAATACATCATTGGACTCTGACCTTGTTGAGCTTTTCCTTGACCTTGAACCTGAGCCAAACAAAAATATATTCATGACTAATGGTCTTTGGATCAAAGCTTATACTTTGGGCTTTCTATAGATACTAAGTATGTAACAAAAATTATTCTAATGATATGAAAAAAAACAAAGGCTCACTGCTAGATGGCTTCTGAGGGTTAAAAGGTTTATCCAAAACAGAAGAAAGCAAGGGGTTACTGAGAGACTGGGGTACATACATGTCACTTGCATTAGATGATGCACATGGGAATCTGTCCAAATCGTGAATTTAATTCTACATTCAAGTATCTTAAATGGGCAAATGGCTTGCAGGATACTCAGCAACTGATACTCTTTACGAGTTGGTTAACAATATCATTTATTTATATATAATAATACTTAATTTCTATTTCTTGTCAAGTTAGCTCAGAGGGGTAATGTTTTAATGTGTTGCATTCAAAACCAAGCTAACAACTGCTGACTACACCCTTAGAAAGAAGTGCCACAGAAATGGGCACCAGAAGTGGCTTGGATGCTATGAGCATGGCTTTGTATAAATGAATTGCAATTAAAGCAAATATTTTGGTTATGAATATAGCTTATTAAGCATGATACTTGATGATGTACATATGTATGACAGTTCTCTCAGGGTGACCCGTCATAACAGCCCGGCGACAGAATAGCCCTGACAAAACAGCCCCGTCAAAATAGCCCGGCGTCAAAATAGCTCAAGACAAAACAGCCCCGACAAAACCGCCCCGGCAAAACAGCCCCGTCGAAACAGCCCGGCGTCAAAATAGCCCAAGACAAAATAGCCCCGTCAAAATAGCCCGACGACAAAATAGCCCAGGACAAAACAACCCGGCGACAAAATAGCCCGGCGAAAAAATAGCCCCGTCATTATAGCCCCACGATAACTCCATGTCAAAGTATTTTTAAAAAATGTTGTGAAACTGAATCAAAATTTAATTCGAAATTAGTGGCTTGAATGCTTTGACCGTTTTGAGTATTGTTTGTTGTTATTATTGTTCTCCAGAAGTTTAATTTGCATAGTCTTGCTTATTCAATTTGTATCTGGCTTACAAATTTGTGTTGACATTATCCTCATCACAAGTTGCTTGTGAGAGGTCGTTTTCATCAAGATCATTCATGCTGATGTCTTGTGAGAAAGACTCTTTTCCAAGAATCAATAACAATGAAATCATTGATGTTTTAGCATCGACTAGTGAAACGATGAAAAAGCTGTTATAATAGTTAATAGTGAATAGAAATTTTAGACTCTAGTGTTTCTTATGTTTAAATTGATCAAACTAGGAGTTAAATAAAATTTCCCGGGCCGGTTTTTTAAGCCAGTCCGACCCTGGTGACAGGGCTGTTTTGACGGGGCTGTTTTGTCGGGGCTATTTTGTCGCCGGGCTATTTTGTCGCCGGGTTGTTTTGTCCTGGGCTATTTTGTCTCCGGGCGGTTTTGTCGGGGCTATTTTGACGGGGCCATTTTGACGGGATTTTTCCGTCCTGGGCTATTTTGACGCCGGGCTGTTTCGACGGGGCGGTTTTGTCGGGGCTGTTTTGTCTTGAGCTATTTTGACGCCGGGCTATTTTGACGGGGCTGTTTTGTCGAGGCTATTCTGTCGCCGGGCTGTTATGACGGGGTGCCGTTCTCTCAGATAACAAAGTTGAAGTAATGTGCTACTTTTTAATTGGAAGGAAATATGATTTTTGGAAATACTTTTACTTTGTTACAACATTCATTAATAGTTTATGAAAACAGCTTCAGTACTTTCACTTTTTACTAATAAAGTAACTTTAAAATGCTCATATGTTTTACTTTGTATGGGTATATTTTTTTACGGATACTTTTATTTTACTTAAGTGCTGAAGTGTACTTTTTGCAGCACTGGAAAAAGATTTTTTGAAATTTTAGTAGATAAGTAAAACTCTGAAAATATATTAATGCACACTTTCAACTATGTGTTTGACACTCAGCAAATTTAAAGTCTCTCAAAGGAATGCAAACTGATACCTTGCAAGGACCCACTGTAACTTAGGCAGTGCCTCCACATCAATGGGGGAATCATCTGTAACATTTTCATGGCATCCTTTTGGTCGAACATTTAGCATGTACTCGGTCAATGTTCCCGAACTTGTTGCCACAAACAGGGATTCTAAAGGACTTTTTTCTACATAAACAATTATTAGAAAAGTTAAGAGACTTCAGTTATTTCATTTACTTCTAAAAAAAAATAAAGAGTCTGCGACCACTAACTGAAATATATGTCAATAAAAATAAACAGTGAACAAGAAAAATAAAATGAATAATAATTAATTATTGTAGGAATATTAAACTAAGCATAAAAACATAAAAGAAGCAAGTAAAATTCTGATCGTATTTTTTCTTTAAAGTAAGATAGCAGCATTTAATGAAAACTAAGAATATTATTAAACGTATATCATATAAATAAATTCTATTCTAAACAGTAAAAAGAAAATGTGTTAGCCTTAGTTTGGAACAATTAGATGAGATGCCAGCAGACCTGCAATCCTTTCCTTTGACACGCAGGGACTACCAGTACTGACTGGCAACACCCTACTACTGGAAAAGCAAGCCACCACTGTTCTTTGTTCAGGTGTTGGAACTTTGTTCTGTTGTCGAGAGCTGCAAGTGATTGGTGTAGTTATGTCAAGGCCTGGGATGGTGGCACAAGATTGGCGAATCTGAGCCAGAGGATGAACTACAGTAGGGTGGGGATAGGGTGGAAGGCGTGGATTGTTTAGTTGGTTTATCAGATGCACCTCCTTATTTAGATGTCCTGGTTGAAAATTAACAAGACAAGATTAATCATCTAACAGTCTTAACTGATTGTTTTCCTAGTAAATTAATTTATCAAATTGACAATATATAGAGCGCAGTGCTTAATTAAGAGAGTAAACAATAAAATGACTTATGTTAATGCTAAAAACAGAGAGTAGCTTTTAAGATAATTACTACAAGTCCCAAAAAAATCACTTAATAAGATTTGTCATTACATAATCTTAACTCAAAATGCCAAGGTTTTCCAAAATTTTCTAAACTTAATTGGAACATAATTATATTTAAAATTCAAAGTTCATTAAAAAATAATTTATTAAGATTAAAATACATTTTATGAAAACGAAACAAATCAAATATACCTGGACTAGCAGGACTAGCAGAGAATTGTTGACCTACAGAGGAGATGGAGAAGCTACTTGGAGTTCCACTTATGCCTGGATTTGAACCTTGGACCATGCCAGCAGCTGGGCTGTCTCGCCCTGATTTCTTGAATCGATCAAAGGATTCTTCTAAGCCGGCACTTCTATGGAACCGACTAGCCCTGGAAACCACTTTCTTAGACATATGGGTCCTCTTGTTGACAGGTCCACCATAACTGGTGATGGGGAAAACATGGGTGGTGCCATGAACAGTGCTAACTGCCACCCATCTAGCATCCCATGTAAAAGCAACAGATTGGATCTAGAAACAACCATTCAATCAATTGTTCAATTACCTTGTCATTTAACTAATTTCATCATTTTAATTTATAAAATAATTAATGAATAATCACCTTGGCAGTAGTATCTCCCCTATGGAGAACATAGAGATGGTGCACTGTAGAGTGTGATGATCTTTGAGGGTGAATAAGAATCTGCTCACATTATTAAACACAATAAAACTAAGTATTAAGTAGTAATTTAATAATAATTCATAAATAGCTTGTACCTTGAAAAGGTGAAAATATCTCCCTTGCTGATCAGATGTCATCAGCAATGTGCCACTTGGATCAAAGGTCAGGGAGGTGATTGGGTCAGATGAATGAGCAATGAAGTGAGCCACTAACCCTTCTCCATTCCAATCATCATGAACAGACATCTTTGGTAATAATTTATTAAACTATCATTGGGTTAATTATTCCTTGACAATCTGAGTGCAGATCTAGATAGTTAATGATAATCAAACAAAATTATTTACATTGACGGAGCATCAAAGTCAAGCTGTGTAACCAAACAAAAGCAAATGGAATAAAAGAAGAAAGAAAAGAAAATTACCTCTGACTCATTAGATCTCATGACATCCACAATGCTGACAATGCCAGGTTTTTTAAAACTCTGATTTGCCTGAATAGTAGAAGCTACTTTCTTCTGATTGGATAAAGTCTGTGCAGATGTTATGCTGCCAGCCAATGTTTCACCAAGAGCTGTTATTCCTTCTTTTATGGTCTAAACATTGATTATTTCACAAGATGATATATTTTTATGGAATTATAGCATTAACAAATATCGTTAAAATGCCACTTTACTGCAAGTAACTTAAGTACTTAAACATAATTTATAATTTACTAACTAGTTAGCAATCTATTAAATCAAACCTTTGCAGCACATATAATAGAGGCAGTGTATGATTGGATGCCCTCCCCCGCTACTCCTCCTCCTGATTGGTGAGTGGTAGAAAGCTAAAACAATTCCTTAGCATTTAAAAAATTCATCATAGATGTTCATGTTTCAACAACATATTTTCAAAACATCAAAAGCTCACGAAATAAATTCAATTAACTTATTCATTTAATTAGATGTATCTCACAATTAAATGTTTCAAAAGATTAATCAAAATTAATAAAATTATCACAAAATAGGGTTAGAAAAAGGTTTTCATGATGTCAAAGAGAGAAGGAAAACCAACATTTTTGTCAGAGTATGCAAGCCATCTGGAACTAAGAGCTACAGGATTTGGATTTATGCCAGGAGACAGAGAGCAGTCTGAAAAAATCAGCAATTCAAAAACCTACATTCTAATTTTCTAGACTGATAACACTAAGATCCTTGGATTGAATTAATTCACATAAAAATAAAACTGCTCAGGCTTGCTCTACTTTCTTAATATCATAAATAAAATAAGTTATAAGCAGAATTCTGTTCATTTCATATTCATCAATGACTGCAAATTTCATCTCTACATTCAACTTAAAATGATTATCCAGTTAAATCAAAAGAAAAATTTACTAGATATGGAAAATTTAGGCTTGAAATTTCTTGAGTCTAAAACTTCTAATTTTTGGAGGAATGCAACGACCAGTACCCTGCAAATTTAACATCAAATATCTCCTTACTAGTCATGGATCCATATGATCCCTATCATTCTATTAAAATATTTTTAATAAAATGCAAAATGATTTTATTTATATTTATATATAGAATAGTAATTATAATAATAATTAAATAAATGATATTTAATAGTAATGTAATTAATAGCATTAATGTAATGGCATTAAAATTTTTTTATATCTATACAAGTTGCTCAGATTTCATATTACCTATAGTTGCATAGGATGTCCAAAACTGGTTGCTGATAAGGAATGTTGTAAACTTCTTCACCATACTTGAGTGACAAGATTCTCAACATTGTGAATGCTTGGTCAACTCTTTTTCAAATCATTTAAACAAATTAATTCAAATATTAAAACACTTGCATGATTACTATTGCTTCTGGCATCACTATTAACAATAACACAATATCTTCATAATTGCTATGACATGAAAATTAATAAAGACCACTAAATAATGTGAAGAAGTTTGTTTTTCTAACCCAGAGAAGTCAGTCAGAGCAATAAGAGGGCGTTTGGTGGAAAACAAGTCATTCTGTGTTGCTAATAAAAAAAACGTTATTAGAATACTTAATAAACTAGATTACAAATAATTAAATGTGGTGGTTTTGGACCATTAAATATTAATTAATGAGGCTAATTGAAAAATTTGACATAAATTAAATATTAAAAGTGATTTAAAAATAATGTTAATAACATGTCAATCCTTATACTCAAAAGTTGAAATAAATAAAGAGTAAATAGTGTTAAAAACTAAAGATGAACTTATGCAAAATTTACTAGAAGTAGGACTGATAAGAAATTTCAGGTTTCTGATTGGTCCTTTTTTCAATGTTAAAACTTCCTGAGTTTCACCATTGCCCTGCTGAAACAATGCTATGAAATAAGAATGCTAACAAATTACCATTCAGGATGGAGTGAAATTAAAATAATTTATGATTAATTTAAATTAATAACTGAAAATATAAAAAAATTTAAAGATGAACATGGAAGCAAATTCACACAGTAAATTTTTTTTTTGACTTAATGAATTCCAAATGCTATTTTAGAATGAATGAAGTGTTAGAAATAAGTTTTTTAAAGTTGATTAATACATTAGGATATTGACACAGTTGCAATAAATAACAACAATAATAACAGCTTCAGCAGCAACAGCAACAATACAATATTTTATAATAAGTGCCTTAACAATAAGCAATTAATTGGACTGCAATCCTTTAAAATAATTTCAATTATTCAAATGAGTTCAAATGCATGTTTATATTTCAATATTTTTTTGTCTTAACACATTAATTGTAATGCACTAATAAATGTTAATGACTTACAGCAACATGCCAAATTTGTGCACCACTCATATATCCAAGTATCAGAAACATCATAGGACCTGATGTATCTTTGATATTTTGGATATTTGCCTTCATATTGCTGGAGACAAGACTTTCTGAAAAAAATATCTTTGACTTTTAAGAGAGTAAATTAAATTAATTCATATATTGCAAAATAAGCGTCCATTTAAAAGATAAAGCAGTTATACAAATGATCCTTTTCAAAGTCATTTTTCTAGTTTGATTTATGATTGTGAAGATTAATTAATTTAAAATGGTTAAACTCATTTTTCTTATTAGACCACAACAACAAATTTAAAAAAACAAAGACTTACAACATAGACTATTGCTGATGCTATCTAGCTCTAATACTCTCATTTTTTTAAATATATAATAGTATTCTATTATTAAATTAAACACTAAAACTAATTTAATGTTTTTACCATTGGACTGCAACTGTTCAAATTGAACCCAGCAAACTTTTTCTTTGTCCTCTGGTGCTTTACTTAATGTCTAATGAATAAGACAAAAGCAAAAAAATATCAAAATGAATTAAATAGCTCATAAAACCAAATTTTAAATAAAAAATAAAGGTGTATTTTGAAAGCTGGACAACAGAACAATAGCCACAATAAACTTACAAAATCTTGAAAAAAATCGACGACGCTTTCCATCACGGATTTGTCACTGAAATAGCGATGTTTTATTAACATGAAAAACTACAAACATTCTACAAAACTGTATCAATTTCAAATTGATTTCGGCTCTTCACCAAAGAATTACGAATCAGCTGTTCATAGCAATTGACACTAACCTCACTGGTTGGGGCTTAATAATTATGCCACCAAATTTTGAGGTTCTTCTGGGAGATTCCGTCGTCATATTATTTCCTAATACTATAGATCTAGTTAATCATAGAACGACAGAATGAGAGAGCTCTGGTGTAATTAGTAATGCGACACAAAATCTGCGATGTAACTAAAAACCTGTTATCAGTTTAAAAGTAAAAAAGCACTTTCTCAATTTTAATTCAATTTTGAATGTTTTACAGGTTTTTGGAAACATTTATTTTACTGCTAATAAGAGTAATTGAAATTTATTAAAATTGTGTTTAGAAATTTAATTTTAAAACATTTTATTTACAAAGCCTGGTGTCATTGATACCACTTTTTAAAAAAAGTATTTGTATTAAGTTATGATTAAGTTAATTTAAACATTTAATAAAACACTTAAATTAATTTATATATTGGCGCTTCATGATGGCCAATGGTATGGACACTATTTTAAAATTGATAAAGGTAGGCAAATGGGATCGGATCGAGTATGTCGTTACACAAAGAAAGCAAAATTTAGTAATTTAATAACATAATAATGTGGTAACAGGCATTTGCTACTGTCAAGCCATCAAGAGCTAGTCGATTTCCAGATTTTCTAACGGATGATATTAATGCAAAACTAATTTCTGGGCAATATGGGTAATCTATACTGGTCCAAGCTCCACTGGTGCGTTGCTTCTCTATCGAATTACAAAACTGAAATTGTAAAGCTGCTCATTTATTACAGTTTATTTATTAACTGGGAAGCGAAGCAGAGAAAGTGATTTAGAGCCCATATGGTTTTACAATATTATAATTTTACAATCATAGGTTTTTGCTTGTCCAACTTGACAATTTATCGAAACCCTACTGTAGTATACTCATACATTAGTAATTAATTTATCGAAACTTTTTATATGTAATATATACTGATGTCGGTGGCTTTCCTAAACTTATAACCGAAGCTATATTATAATAAGAGGATTTCGAAAGCTGAGTTATGAGAAAAGATTTAGATGTAAGCTAACTACTCTGGAAAAGAGAAGTAGAGGGACCTCAAAGAGGCCTTCTAATTATTATCGGGAAAGCCGATTAGAAAGGTTATTCAGTTTTTCGATTTTTTTCGAGGGCATTATTGTAAGTTGCTTCGGGAAACTTAAAGAATGATTATTACAGCGCAAGGGTTGTTTCCAATGCCGAATTACCCATTAGGCAGAGTAGGCAACTGCCTTTGGGCCCCGCGACTTTTAGGGGTTCCATGAGGCCTTGACATACTTTATGGACGGCCCCAAAGGTGGTTTCCTTATGGAATAAACTAGATAAGGAAGTCACCCATGCGGATGGGGTAGATAAATTTAAGATATACCCAAGCAAATTTGGATATTAGAATGAAAATGAGCTATTATGTAGATCCCGTTCTTCTCAATCACAATAAATAATTGTTCCGTTATGTTATGTAAAATAGTTTGCGGGGCAGGTCGATATTAATCAATTTCATTTCTTTAATGTTTATGTATTATTTGCTAGAATTAATTTTCTAATTAATATCATAACAATATATTAAAGCAAAGACTCAGAAGTGGTCATAAAAATTGAGTTGTATTATTCGGAAGTTGGAAGTTCCAAAAAGCGGCGATTTATTGATTGGAGGGTCGAGGGGCATCATATTTTCGGTCATATTTTGTTTGGTTTAATTCAGTAAACAGAGACATTATGAACTTGTCTTCCGCCAGCAGACACTTATATCATGGTAAAAACCTAGTCTTTAACGTAGCTGAAGTTAGCAGACACTTAAATTTAATTTCTAATGCGAAATTTCAAATTATAATATTTGGAAACTACGTTTCAAATGCTTTTCAAAAATGTTTATAAAACAATTGACGGAAGATTTTAAAATTTTTGAAGTTATTAGAAATTTGAGGAATTCGTTCAAAAGTCTTTTTACTCAGTAACTACGACTTTACAACTGACGAAATGTGCATCAAAATGTTCGTTAAGATTTCTACTTTCCAAATATGTATACCTTATTAGCCGAAAAAGATGTGGAACAACATAAGTGCTTAAAATATCGCGAGACATCTTAAGCGGAAGTCCTTCCATTAATGGAATGTTTTGCAAGTATTCTTACTCAGTAACCACGTCTTTACGACTGACGAAATGTGCATCAAAATGTTCGTTAAGATTTCTACTTTCCAAATATGTATACCTTATTAGCCGAAAAAGATGTGGAACAACATAAGTGCTTAAAATATCGCGAGACATCTTAAGCGGAAGTCCTTCCATTAATGGAATGTCTTGCAAGTCTTCTTACTCAGTAACCACGTCTTTACGACTGACGAAATGTGCATCAAAATGTTCGCTAAGATTTCTACTTTCCAAATATGTATACCTTATTAGCCGAAAAAAATGTGGAACAACATAAGTGCTTAAAATATCGCGAGACATCTTAAGCGGAAGTCCTTCCAGTATTTAATTGCCGTACGAGTTCTTTTACTCAATAATCACGAAGTTTAGACTGATCAAATAAATGTGCATCAAAATGTTCCTTAAGATTTCAACTTTGTTTTATAAACATATTCGCTTATGGATCTGCATAAATACCAAAACATCCCAATCCTCGAACGCTAGTATTTACATGCTTGCATTTTATCATGTCGAAAATGAACTAAGCTTCCGATATTATGTCTTTGATGAAATCCAATTTGGAAGCCACGGTCGTAAATAGACCATAAGCAATTAGATTCGTAGTTATCATAAAGAGTAAGTTCCTAAAGTAGCTTCCTTGCTTAGGCAGGCTTCCCGTCCTTTGAAGTATTTGATTTGCTAACTAATACTTGATCTTTGTCTTAAAATGATTACTCGTGAAATCTGAATGCGCACAATGTCAACCTAATAGGAAGTTGAACCAACTGTTCAAAGAAAAGGGAATTTCAATGAAGAATTGGGTAAAACCGTTCGAGACGGACGCACACATTTGAATGAGATGCTAAGAAAAAATAAAGCTCCACCCCTAAACAAATTAAACTCCGCCTAAAATGAGTAGAAGTGAATCTTTTATCCGCAATATATATTAAGTCATTTACATAGAAGTCTCTAATAAAGTTTTATTATAATTTTGGAAATACTTGACGTCTGACATTAGCAATCGAGTGTTTAAATTTTACGCTTTGCCTAACCCTAACCCTACCCTAACCCCTAACCCTACCCTATCCCCTAATCCTAACCCTACCCTAACCCCTAACCCTACCCTATCCCCTAACCCTACCCTATCCCCTAATCCTAACCATAACCCTACCCTAACACTTGAGCGGATCTATTCGGAGCCTAAATATGCGGACCGATTTTCCCTAAAAAGAGATATACCTAAAAATATTACGGATCAAAGATTTACTTTTACTCATTTTAGGCGGAGCTTAATTTGTAATTGATTATAACTATATTCCATGTTCAATCATAATTCTATTTCAGCATCAATTATACTACTCTGAATTCATTCCACATTTTTTACGTGAAATGGATCGTGCAGAATTGGTAAATTCTGGAGCAAAAGCAAATAGATTTTATCATCCTAATTTCATGGCCAAATTTTGTAAGAACTTTGTGCCAACTCTGCCATTTTGGACAAACTTGATGCAGGGTTAGTATATTGAATGTTATACGACAACCACAAATGTAACATAATATAATATTTAAGGAGACCTTGGGTGACATGGAACTGGTAAACCATACCAGAGTTTATCCGAAATATATAATCGCCACAGAAGTAGTTCCAATCAGGTTTTTGACTGGAATGTTTCTAACTGAGTTATAACTTGTTAGTAATTATATAATAATTATAATGAAGACCTACACAAAAGACAATAGAACCTAAGGCCTCATGGAAAAAAGCCAATGGATCCTCAAGAATAACAGGAACTTGGTGATCCATTCAAGACTGGATGATTTTATAATAAATTACAGAGACTTAAACAGAGGGCTCCTTGATAGATTTTGTGAAACTTCAGGCCTGGAGCCCAGCACAGTAAAGCTAAGAAGTATTTTTCTTAATTCAATGATTATAACACATTTATGTTTATGACAGGCATGTGTAAAAGCCATTGGAAAAATTGCCAAAGAAGTTTGCAGAGGCAGAAAAAAAAAGCTCCAAATCCATTTATGTAAATGATATTATATCTCCAATGGATTTTGAACTGGTAAGATTTATTCTTGAAATAATTTAGTGCATTATACATATTGATTATTGCATACAGTCTAAGACAGAGGATGATGATGACATTGTTATTGCTGATGATGGTCCTGAACCTAAGAAGGTGATATCTCTAGCAGTTACAGATAATTAATTTATAAAATAATCCCATCATTAATTTTGGTTTCAACAGAAAATGAATCTCACCAGGCAAGAGACATTCTTGACAGAACTTAATGTGCAGGAAAAGGCAAGCATTTTTATTTACTAAAATTTAGCTTATGTAATGATACATGTGTTAGCGTGTCGGTGATGGTAATGATCATGATGTGGGGTGTTCGGAACCTAGTCCGCACTGCCAGGGAGCATTCTTGATATTGGTTCTATATATTCAGTAGCAGGATAATTGCGTTGTTGGTTTGGTTACATAAGGCATTCAAAATGTCTAAATAAATATTTTAGTATGTATCACAATCATGTTGCATTTCTTCCTTGCCAAATGTTTTTCAATTTTGTTATCAACTTCAGGACATGTTACAAAATGATGAGACAATCAAGATGAATGCAAAAGAAACAAATGTGAACCAAGTGATATTTTAACATTTTAAAATTAAAAGTCATGGAAAGCAATCAGTTAATTTCCATGTTTCAGGCATCTGATATACAGCCAGTCACATATGGAGTTGTGCAGTTGGTGGCAAGTGGAAGAAGGGTAAGTGCCAAACTGCTGTAGTTTAAAATGAAAAACAGATGCAACTACAAACCAAAATATACTTTGTGAGAATGCTATTGCTAAACAAAATTTTTCTAGGCTTCAAGGACCAGCCCCAGAATGACCGACAAACCATTCATCGACAAGAAAAAATATCACCACATTCTGGCAAGCCGGAGAAAATGGTTCACCTCTGAGCATATCAACATGGCCATGTATTACATGGCCAACAAGTTTGAACACATTGACGGTTTTTTTGATTCTGAAATTATAAGTTGTGTAAGGCGCAATTCGTCCATTGAATACCCAACATCAAAATTTGTGCAGATAATCAATGTGAAAAAATCTCACTGGATCACAATAAGTAATTTAAGGTGCAGCGACAGCCACATTGATGTGTATGATAGTATGAGAAGTTCATACCAAGACCGAGACAAATTTCTGATGTGGTATTTGGGACGCTCATTTTGCACTAAGTCTTTAACACTATTACAACATGACGTTCAACAGCAATCAAATGCCTATGACTGTGGACCCTATGCAATTGCTTTTGCTTTAACACTATGTCTTGGTATAGATCCCAGCATGTGCAGTTACGATGAAGAAGGACTGAGAAGTGGTATCAGACAGATCTTCGCCAGTGAGGAACTTATCCCGTTACAATCTGGTCACAGGAGATCAGGGTTGCCAAGGACAATTGATGTAGAAATTTATTGCATCTGTCAAGTGGCTTACCAGGGGGGATGGCACTGCGAACATGGTAGATTGTGATATTGTCGTGGCATTGTCATGATTGTATTAGTAATAATATTATTTTATGATGATTAATTCTATTCTTGTGATAAATGTTTTTGCTGTCAGTGCTAATGCAGGTTTGCTCATCTCTCTGACTGCAATCCAAAAAGATAAGTTTGCAATAAATATTTTGTTGTTGTTAATGCCCAATGATTCAATTGATTTTTTTTCTAGAAACAACTTAGTAACCTGACATCTGAAGACTTTGAATTTTATGTTACTCACATATTTAAAAAGTTGTTATGCAAATGACCCCAAACAATGATTCTCTCTTAAAGATTTCCTAATGGAAGGATTAATTAAAATGATTAGTCTACAACTTTATTTGCAACTTGACACTTGTCAAACTAATTTTACCAGTAACTGAATAATATTAAACAACTCTACTTCCTATCCAGGATAAAGTTCCTCACACTAATTAGGTGTCTCTGGACACGAGTTTTCAATGACCTTTTACAATCGTCGAGAAGGTTAGATAAGCGTTTAAAACCAGATATATATAATATTAACTGTATGATAACGTAAATTACAAATAATTTTTGCAGAAATCCATCTCAAGAGTTATGTGGAACAATATGATCTGGTCATCTCCGAGCTCTCTAAATTAACTGCGATTTTCATGAGATTTAACAATGACAATAAATAGTTTACATGTTGCCGGTAAAACCGTCCGAGCTGCACACAGCCTTAATGAGATGAAAAATAAGGGAGATAGCTCCACCCCACAAACAAAATTAGCTCCACCTAAAGTGATTAAAATTGGTTAAAAGTAAGTGTTTCCCAATACATATTGGTAATATAGTACTTTAAAAATAATATTAAGTTATTTAAAAAATAGCATTAATAACGCAAATAAATAAATAAATTTTAAATGTCACAAATGTTTGCAAATCTATGTCAAAATGTTTTGAGGCTTATCGAGATGTCTCAAGATGTCTCTATGAATGTTGGGAATACTGTTGCTCGAAATTATTCAATGTAAACAAGAAACCTAACTACAGCCTCACTACAAATCCACGTTATTATTCATTACGCATCTTTGGAAAGGATGCTCCAAAAATAACATTTAGCTTTATTTCATATAAGTGAAATCTCTCGGTAATCGAAATGAATCGTTCAGTAGTTCATTCGGTCATCGCATAGCACACACAATTGCACACAAAATATTGCTACAGCCCAGCAATTATTGGATTCTCTCATCACTCCAGTGGTCAGCTTTCTCAACTCGCTTCGGCCCCTCGATTGCTCAGTAAATTTTCAATTAAAATACTTATTGTTGTGTGTCAGTAATTTACACAATTATTGACGATCCAAAAATTTCATCTGGAAGCCACTTCACCCGTCGAAAAAACTTTTGAGTCCCCCACAACACAGTTAGAGAACAATTAACGAAATTATTTCTACAATTATTTTATTTGATAAATAAAAGCTCAACACCCTGTGAGAAGAGTCTTAATATTGGGATGAAATTCGTAATAACAATAATATTGCCATGTGCATATCGTCAGAAAGACTGTGTTTTCGTTGTCCCTTGAAGTCTTCAGGTGACGCTTGAAGAGCTCCAGAGATGGGTAGGCTCTTACGAGGGGAGGCATAAGAGAAGCTTCTGTTGACTATTGATGACCTATTGATTGGTTGAAGATGAATGGTGGGTGATCATGTGTTTGGCGGCGACCTATAAAGTGGACTGGATGTCACTAGAGTGTGATGTGTCATGAGGGCGATTTTGAAGATGATACGATATGAATCGGCAACCAGTGCAATTGTTTCAGGCAGTCCGTACTATTGAGGGTGGGGTTGAGAAAGACAAGCTTGTTAAACTTATTTTGGACACGTTGTAAGAAATGTATTTTAAAGGCAGATGTATCATAAAGAAGAGAATTACAATGGTCTAGACGAGAGAGAACGAGGCTATGTTCAAGGGCAGAAGTGACGATGGATAGTAGCGAACGGATGTGCCCAGGTGAGGTGATTGCAGGAAGGTGAGGTGCGAATCAAAAATAACACCTAGGGTTGTAGAAGAAAAAAAGGGTTCGAGCGATGTTTATGGAAAGAGGCCCGATAGAGTTTTGAGGAGAGCGGGTTTGTCAATGAATTTCGGATATCTGCGGATTCAGTTTAAGAAAGTTAACGATATGCCAACCATTGATGATACCCGTGCAATTCCGCAAAATACTAAACGATTGAATTTGCTGAAGACCCGACTAGAGACCATACTGCTTATGATGGTTATTATTAGACTATTTAAAAAAATTAAGCATGATAAAAATAAAAAAAATGAGTTTTATTTTATAATAATAATCATCATCACTTAACTTATTATTACACTTGAGAACAATTAACAACATTATTTCTACAATTGTTTCATTTTATAGATAAATACTCAAAATCCCAACCCGTGGGAATTTGGCTATTTCACTTCAAAGTGGGAAGTCGGCGTTTTCACTTCAAAGTCGGCGATTAGTTCTGAGGATCGAGATAACCGATGAGGGGCTATCGCCATTTATTTATTTATTTATTTGGTTAAGGTTCGTTGCATAACTAAGATGACTTGTACTTGTTAATTAGCTTTAGTTATGTAAAAGAAACGATATTTATTATTATAATAATAGGATTATATTAATAATGAAATAAATAAAATTTGATTAAAGATTCTGTTAAGTGACTAGGATTTTTGCAGATCCATATGTAAATAATGTCCATAATCGCCGGATTGCTAAGCATGGATTCATCTTAGATTTGTTTTGAATCTAATTTCTTTCCTCAGGACAGACTGTGCCGGACATTTCATCTTCCTGAGGGCACACCTGATGTTTTTTTTAAGAGAAACAGATGTTGATTCAGAGCATATTTTTCAACTCAGAGTCTGGAAATTAGAACCTCCTTCCTTCTTGAGGCACATTGGAATTTGTTCTTTGACGCAAGCTTCTGTATGTTCTTGTTATGTCGGCTTTAGCACATGCCACAGTGAACCACTCGGTTTGTCGCTCCAAACGTGGTTGAGAACTTGTGGAGGTGAGCTAAAGACAAGTTTAAGAGGATGCGTGGCATCTCAGACATTCATATAGAATCATAACTGGATCAGTTCCTTTGGCATAGCCTTGGGAACAGGTACTCCTGTTTCCAGCGTAACTTATCCGGGAATACTATCCCGTCTGAGGAAATATTGTCTTGTGATCCAAAACAACCGTTTTCAGGGCTACCCAATAAGCTCAAGCATAAAAATGTGCCGCTCAAAACTGTAGTTTTATCGCGCACACTGATAAGAAGTTAGAGAACATTGGTCGCATATCATCTCATCATAAACTATTAGAATTGCAAGCTCCTACTACTAAGTACTGATGAAAATGTTTTTCCCAATCACTTTATAATAGATAATCGTGCTATATTTTTATATTATTCAAAATAATGTACATTTGTCAAAGACATCTAGTCATGTCAAATTTTTAAAGTTTTAGTAGAGACACCTCGCGACATATCGGTAAACCCTTAATTAAGTGGAGCTAATTTTGTTTATGGGGTGGAGCTATGTCTCTTATTTTTCATCTCATTAAGGCTGTGTGCAGCTCGGACGGTTTTACCCATGTTGCCATCACAATTGTATTCGTCACGATACACAATAAAAGTTGATAAATTATTTGTAGAGTTCGAGTTGCGTGGTTTTTCCGGACCGTGTTTATTTTGAAAGTTTGGTTTATTAGAAAGTAGCGATGATTCTGGGTGTGTAATAATGTTATAAATATTTAGACTTACGTATTTCTACACAAATAAATTATTATTTACATAAATTTAAATACTGAAGCTTAATGTTTTATTTCTGTACTTTTATTTATGTTTTTTCAAATAATTTAAAAAAAAAAGTCTTCTGTTGATTGAGATATGAACATTTTTAAAAAGCATTTGTAACGTAGTTTCCAAATATTATAATTTGAATCTTCGCATTAAGAAATAAATGTGAGTGTCTGCTAACTTCAGCCACGTTAGAGACTAGGCTTTTACCATTATATAGGTGTCTGCTGGCGGAAGACAAGTCATTATGACACGGTTCACTAGTAGGGATTCTCTTTGTTTTTGCGAGTACGAAAATGCAAAAGGAGAGAGAAGTCATTTGCTAGCCACTTTTTGTAACTGTGAGGCCTTAGATTCAATTTGCGATAAGTTTGTTTTGATTTGTTACAACTTTTAACAATTCATTTACTTTTATCTAAGGAAATATCGAAATTCGTAAATTACGATAACTCTTGATAACTTTTATTAACCTTACCCTACATCATTACAGTTATTATTACTGCTACCATTTTCAAATATTATTTTATTATTAATCAAAAGTCTGATTAGCTGTGAATCCATTCCGGAAGAGAACATGCAAGAAGTTGCTGAAACCATTCAGGACAGATTAAGAATTCCATTCATGGGAGGTGCCATGCGAATTAAAATGGATATTTATCTGCCATATATAATTCTTCCACTTTCATTGTTTGTTGGGGCCATGGGCTTTTACTGGATGCTAATTAGCTTCATCTTGGCTCTTTTATGTTTGCGATTACTAGGAAAGTGAGTAGATATTTTTGTATGTTGTATTATATTAATTGTTATTATCATTTACCCTTGAAGTTTCAAAAATTGTTTTTTTACTGTTAAATAATAATCCAGTGTCTAACAAATAAATTTAAATGATATCAATTCCTATTTATGTTAATATTTTTTATTTTATTTGGAAATTCCAAAAATTCCAAAATTTATATTACCAAAATTTGTCAAAGCAGAAATTGTTATAATAATAGCTATCAGTAATAACATCGTCATTATAATAACAATAATACCAGAACTAAAAATATTAATTATATTGTCACATTTATAAGTTGTAATAATTTTTAAACTGCATCAATTTAATGCCGGTCATGTTACTCTTGAATTTGAATTTTACTACAAATTAATATTCGCTGTTATTTAAACAAAAGTAAATTAGTTTTCTTTGAGTAATGTAGCAGTAGGTTTCTTGTTTTTTTTTTTTAGAGTTATGTGTATTTTATAAATTTTTACAAATTTCAAGTAAAACAAGCAATATATTATATATTTTAATTATATTTATAAAACAATGAAACATGCTGTTGCTGAACTTCTTGCCTGAAAATCCATTTAATAATTTATTATAAGTTTTAAACTAGGAAATAGTAATAATAAACTATTAAAAACTTATTGAAGAAGGATATAAAAAATTTATTTTTAACTGAAATTTAGTTTTATCAATTTATTTGGCATCCATCAGATTAACATCTATTACAGATTAAAATGTGATTTCTTTTAGATTATCTGATAGACTTGGAAGAAATCAAGTTTATTACTCAACCTTGAAGGCTGCTTTCCTAACTATTTCTGTTATATTCATGACTTGTGTCATTGGTTTCAGAAAGGTATGTTGAATTTGTTTGTTGACTGAATCTTGGAAATTCAGATGAAGCATCTATCAAATCAGGTTCTCCTTTGGGAAATTATGCTACTGCTAACATCATTTCTGATGACTTTGTGGTTTTTGCATGGAGCAAGGTCGGACCCTGGTTACATTTTCAGACATTCCCGCACTCATGTTCGAGGAGAACCGGTATTGCAGGATAAGGAAATTACATGGATCGACTCCCGACCGATCATTGGTCAGAAATCTGTCTACAAGTTGTTTCCAAATCTTAATTCACTAATGGCATTACTATGTTTCATTGAACCAACCTTTGCTTCATAAGTTATGAATGCCAGCTTATTCTTTTGTTGTAAGTGATGGCAAAGGCATGCATTAAATATGAATTAATGGTTTTATTTATGATTATTATTATTATTATTCAAAAACACATGGGATATAAAGCTAGAAAGACTGTCATGTCTTGTAAGAACTGGATGAAAACACATGTCCATTCTCCAACATTTCTCAATACTGAGCTCATTTTTTGAGATTCATCCTGTCACATAATACTGATTACAGTCACTGGTATTTTATTTTTAAATTTTTCAGATGATAGTTTTATCCACTTTTAAATAATTTTACCTATTCTGGTTAAATTTAAATCACTAAAACTTCCATAGATGGTGTACTCAATGTTGATTGCTTGCCATGTGGAATTATAAAGCCGGCGAGATCGGGTCATTGTCCGAAGTGCGATAAATGCGTCTATGGGAGGGATCACCATTGCAACTGGTTGGCTCTTAATTTAATTGAGTAATTAAGAAATATATGATTGGTAATAAATTGCAAATGCCAGATATTGTTTAGATGACATTTTTATAGAAATTTTAACGTTCAATTACTATTTATTTGGAAGGCAAAATGTAATGTAAACAACACGTGATGTTCTGATGATTTAAGCATCATTTAATACTAAATACAATGTATTAAAATATATGTGACTTGTTCTTTGAATTAGTACAACTTTGGTTTTTGTTATTTATAAAGCTAAAGTTATCAATTAATTTTTCTGTAATCTGCAATATATAATTATTGCAACTGCAGGTTGGATATCTGCATAGGTCAGCACAACCACAGATCATTTTTCTTCTTTTTGGTCATGATGTTCTTGGTGGGATTATATATGGTTAATCTGACCATGACATCAATTTGTACACCTGAAATATATTTGGAATGGGTACTTCTTCCATCTGATTGTCGGTTTTTGTATTCTGATTTTCCGTGAGTTTTCCAAATGTATAAAAATTTCCAATACACAATTTTTTGATTATCCTAACTAGATGGTAGTGGTGATGATGATGATGATGATGATGATGATGATGATGATGATGATGATGATGATGATGATGATGATGATGATGATGATGATGATGATGATGATGATGATGATGATGATGATGATGATGATGATGATGATAGCAATAATTATTTAAGGATGTGTTTGTCTAAAAATGATGGCTTAATGCCAAAACTAACCAAGCTATTGTAAAATGCTTGTGATTTATGAAAAACCTTTTTTTGGACATAAAGAGATTCCTTCTGATAATATTAAAGAATTAATTTTTGATTACATGTGGGGCTTTTGATTTAGAGTTATTAACATCACTTGCCTTAATATTCCACACAGGAATTCTTCCGTATGAGCTAACTTGCTATTTTGCATTATTTTTGAGAATATATCCCAGCTTTGGAGGCTGCTGCCATGCTCATTCCTTCTAGATGATTTTAGAAAATAATTCTTATTAAAATGTATGAGTGAATTACATGGATTAAAAATATTTTATAAAAATGATTTCATTATCATAAGATGAATAAATTTGTTTTTAGGACAGGTCTTTGCACATGTGCAGTTTGCTTCACAATCTGTGGACTCATTTTTATATTGCTCCTTCTTCTCCAGCAAATCATTTATATTAGCCAGAATGTTACAAGCCTGGAGATGGTGAAAGCTCGAAAAATGAAACGGAGTTCTTTTTTCTTGTTCTCATCTTTTAACAGCAATAATCGTGGTTTTATTTTGAATTGGATGGACTTCTTAAGGAACAAGAGGAAGCAAAGTTATCAGTAATCAGGGTTGCACATTTTGTTTCAATGTGATACATGCTTTAGGAGTGTTTAGATTAGTTAAGATTGACATTAAATGAAATATTAAAAGATATTGATAATTGTTAAATAATTTCTCAAAATAACCCAGCTTATTGATTCTAAATTATGCTGTCATATAAATACTGTCATAACCAAAAGACATTTATTCATTCGTAAATACTAGTCGTTGGTTGTCAGACCGTTAAACTACATTTAAGACATAAGAAATCACTACAATAGCATGAGATGGTTAAAATCCAAGAAATAAAGTAACTAGGAGTTCAGCCAAGCTGCAAGCTTGCCAATTAACAGAAAAAGAGAGCTCATTGTTTTGGTAGTATTAGGATTTCAATAATGTCTTTCGTGAGGAATAACAAAAATGTATCATTAAACAAAATTTGTTATAATGAGGACTTCTCAGCATAACTTGGTGAATCAATAATTTTGATATGTATCACAAAGTCCAGATAACCTCATAATCAATTCCTGATCTTGCTATTCGTCTCTGCTCACAGTCCACATTAGGTCCTAGAAAAGTTCCTCCAGTATCCATTAGCTTTGAAAAATCTTAAAATTTGAGTTAAATTTGCTTTTGATTACTTAAGTACTTTTGGGGATCTTCATTGATCAGAAATACTGTTCGTTAACTTCAATACAACGTCAAGACAGGTATAACGCTATCTGATTGGCTTTGCATCATTTACAATCCTCTGATCTAGAAGTGCTTCTCCCGCAAAGGGGTTCGAATACATCATGGGAGGCGCAGCCTTAATCCTTAGGCTATGCGGGCGCACACTTTTATGATGACCCCTTTCCATAGGTTTTATAGATGAGGATTGAGGCATATCCATCGGTTCGCTTAAGAAATCGGTCAAAATACCAAATTTTTATCCAAGCCCTCTTTATTTATTTATTTGATTATGGTCCTTTGCATAACTGAGATGATTTGGACTTTATCCAAGCCCTCGATATCTGTTGCTATTTATTTCCTTAAGTCGCTTCAAAATAACCATAATAATTAAATAATAATTTAAAAACACATTAAATTTTAAATTATTTCAAAATTTATTTTTAATAAAGCAATAAAATTAACATCACTTGTAATCTTTTAAGAACTCTTTTAATTCCAAAATACAAACAATTTAAAAATCGGCTAATTTGGTGCCGGAAAGTAATAGACAATTAATTTAAGCATGGAACTTGAAGCTGCAGGGGACCATAAAGTTTGTTGAAAATTTATTTCTTACAAGATGGAAATATAAGTTTTTCTTTTGCGACAGTATCTTCCCGGTACAGACAGAAAATCTCTTGTGCAGTCCTTCTTGGAAACTACGGGTTTGGTCAATGAGCACATACAATCTTTTAACCATTTTGTTGAAACTGGGGCAAGTTATAACTGAATTTTTGTTCGAAATGATGCGATATGTAAACTTTATCATCCTTTGCGAATCACAATATTAAGTGGAAAGTTTGCTCAAGCACCAACCAGTGTGCTTAAAATCACTGAAAGTTTGATTAGCTCATTAGGTAATCTAGGTGGTTTTCTAACCTTGTAGATAAAAGACATTGTAAAGGCCAACAGCATAGTAAGGAGTACTGAACATGCATCATTTATGCTAAAGTAAGTTTAAAATTTCATGAAACAAATTCATATATCCATGTATTATTATATTAATTATAATGTAAGTCATTAAGTAGCATATATCATATTGAGAAACACTGTGTTTACTTGATTGAGGGAATTAATAATGAGTTAATATCGCTTTTGTTATTGCTCAAGGTTCACAAGTGTGAGAGTAGGGACTCCTGAAGAGAACGAATTATCTGGTGCCAAGAGGATTACCCCTCAAGAAGTAGGATCATATATAATTTTACTTTATTTATTTACACTAACTTCAATTATTGTAAAAACTTAGTGTTTGCATAGTTCTTGCATAGCTTTTAATCATTACATGCCATGCCTTTTATTGAATGGAAGAATTTCCAAATTGGTAAATAAGCAGTATTTTAAAATACAATTATTCCGTCTGTAGTGTCGACTGAGAAACTTAACTTATTCGGCCCCAATAAATGTCGACATTGAATACACATGCAAAGGTTTATGGACAATAGCGAAAAATGTCTGTATAGGAAAGTGAGTTATTACAGTTCGTGGTTTCAAGTATCAATGTATTAGTAGTTACCTGATTTAAGAGAGGGCTTACTTCAGTATTTTACATTGCTTATTAACAATGGCTTAATTTTGACAATCAGGTTGCCAATTATGTTGAGAAGCCTACATTGCATTTTGCATGGTAAGAAAGAAGAAGAATTATATGAGCTGAGGGAGTGCCCTCTGGATCCTGGTGGTTATTACATTGTCAATGGTACAGAGAAGGTGATTTTAATTCATGAGCAAATGTCTAAGAACAGGATGATCATGGAGTATGATAAGAAGGGAAGACTGTGCTGCTCTGCAACTAGGTAAGATGCTGATTCAAATAGCATTTAGTTTCACAAATCATGTAATTAATTTGGTTTATCAAAATGTTTTATAAGGAAATGCAAATATATTAAAAGTATATTAAGTATTAATATTAAAAAGTGTATTAAAGTAATTATTACATTACAGCTGTACAGTGGAATTAAAGACAAAAACCCACCTAAGCTTGCTGGGAGACAGATCTTTGGTTCTCTGTCACAATTCCTTTACAGAGGTAAGATTTTTAATATTTTATTTTAATTAATTAAATTTGTGAATTATAAACGTTAATATCCGATGACAGTGTTAAGATTTAATTTGATTTTAATTAACTTTCAGGATATTCCATTGTGTGTGGCGTTCAAAGCGATGGGTATTGAAGATGATTTATCAATTACACAGTTGGTGGGAGAGGGTGATTTTTGTAACTTGTATCTGTCTCCAAGTTTTAAAATGGCGCAACAGCTTAAGATCTTTACACAAGCACAGGTGAATTGTCTAAAAATACTGAATTTTAATGAAAGTTTACTTTGTAGAATAGATCGTGATAGTTCGCTATTATAATAATTCTATTATCTATAGGCATTGACGTATCTTTCAAGTAAATTAAGCTCAAAGACATTTGGTGGAGACACTGCAGAGGCCAGAAGCAAGAGGGCTAATTATGTTCTCGAAATATTTCAGAGCATAATACTGTGCCACATTCCTGTAAGACATTCCACTTTTTTCCACGTTTATGATAAAAAGCTCTGTTTACAACCTTAACGTTGAGAAATTATATGACCTGTTATCAACAGGTAGTGAAGTGGGACTTCACAAGTAAGGCCATATACTTGGGTCTCATGGCAAGAAGGATTATAAAGGCAAAGCAAACTGGCCATTTGACTGACATGGACTTTCTTGGCAATAAAAGGTTTGAACTTGATGGCCAGCTTCTGTCTCTAATTTTTGAGGACAAGTTTAAGAGCCTAATTAACAGTGTAAGACTCTTACCGAAATATTTTTCGAAATATACTCGTTTATGATAAAGTTAGAGATGCCTATTTCACAAAAATGGGTTTTATACGAACATAATCTGCCGGATGTAAAATAGTATTTTCAACATCATTACATATTATAAGTTTTGATAACTAAATTATCAGTATCTTTGTTCTTCTTATGAGTCTTTGAAATGACTGCCTCTTTTAATTTTCTGTTTGCATAACAATTTCCCCCTCTATCTCAATGATTTTAAAATTCTGAAAGGTTATAAAACTTTTCATGCAGTTTGTGAGTCTCAATTGGATTTGAGTTTACTTAAATAATTATTGAGCTGCTTTGAATGAAGAGATATGTTGTCTAATAATGTGATGTAATAATGTTTAATTTCATTTAGCTTCTTAGAGAACTAGAATCACCAAGAACCACCATAAATAATTTTGATGTACGAAGTCACTTTAGCAAAAGTGAAATAACTCAAGGTTTTGAACATGCACTTACTTCTGTGAGTTTTATTTTATTACTTATTATGCATTTTAATTTAATTGAAATAGATACATTCAGTTTCTGTCTCATAACACTTGTGCAATTATTTGATAAGATGATACTAAGAAAAAATGATTACTTTTTAAGTAAATAATTATTTTGTTATCTTAATGAAATAGGGTAAATGGGAAATCAGTAGATTCAACATGAAGAGACATGGAGTGACACAGACTCTCAACAGACTCAATTATCTATCAACTCTCTCACATATGACCAAAATTCAAAGCCAGGTTGGTGACTGTGCATTACCCGGGTAACCTCTTGCTGAAAAACCTCTGTAATATTAACACAAACATACAAAATGATTAAAAAAGCAAAGTAACACAACCGGTCACAAATCATAAAAATAAACACAGAAGCAATAGCAAACTCGCCTTTAAATTCATCAATTTCAATCTTAAAGCTTTTAGCATAAAATATACTAACATTGGGTGCTACCTGTGTTGGCTGCGATATCAAGCACCCAATATTTTGCAGTGCTTATGTGCCAGTCCGTCTGGATTTTTTACAAGAATAGCTACAATTTAGCAAACTACATTAATATAAATTACACAAATCAACATTATATAAATTAGAACGTAAATCGTAAACAACAATATCAGCAACAACAATGATAACAATGAAAATAATAATAATAAAAATATAACAACATAGTAATATAATATTATAATATAGTAATATTATTATATTATAAATTATCTTATTTATAAGTACTATTTCTCTATACAATAATCGTGCTAAAAGTGACTTTTTAATTAAATATTTAAATGGTAAGACCTCCAAAGATAAAATCGATTTCACCAATGCAAAAATTACATTTGATCACAATTATTTATGACCATTTATTTGAATGTTGCATTTTTAATCACTTGAATAGCAGTTAAACATGCTCTACATTACTATTATTGTATTTTGTTACATCACAAGTATTAATGACTACTTTGTTAAACTTATGTGAACTGTTTTCTTAAAGTTTGAAAAAACAAGAAAAGTTGGTGGTGCCAGGTCCATTCATCCTTCGCAGTTTGGTTACATGTGTCATTTTGATACTCCTGAAGGAGAGGCTGGTTTTACAAATATTAAATTACTATATTTTTTATCATATTGAAATAGAAATCTTATTTTATGAATTTCTATGTTGTATCAGCAATGCGGACTGGTCAAAAATTTTGCTCTTATGGCCCATATTACATCAGAAGTACCAGAAGGTCCAATCATAGAATTTCTTCTTAGTTTAGAACCTGTATGCCCCATCGGTTTAGTTGATTTGGAAATTCTTAATCAATACGGTCATTTCAAAATATTTGTAAATGGTGAGCGCCTCTTGATTAAAGTTGCACTTGAGGGAGTCTAAATTCATAACAAAGTTTATTTTTCAAAGGCAAGCTGATTGGTTTAACCGACTTACCATTTGAAGTATGCAAGGTTTTCCGATGCCTGCGCAGGCTCAATAAGATAGACAGAAATGTTTCAGTTGGATGTAATTTATCTGATTCTTATATATTGGTATCAACTGATGCAGGAAGAATATGCAAGTAAGATAATTATATTGGAAGTACTACCAAATATCAGCTTGATTACAAATTTAATTAAAATAATCAAAGTGAAAACTGTCTTATTTATCATAAGATTTGTGATTTGTGTGGATTATCAGTAATATGTCTCTAATTTCTAGGCCTTTTATTATTGTTGAAAATAAAATTCCTCTCCTGAAGGAAAAACACAGGGATGAGATTCGGCAAGGAAAAAGGTATGTAAAATATTAGCAGTAGCGATTTCCAATGATAATAATAAATAATATTGATAATAGTTGATGTCAACAATTAAATTTCAGGAACTTTGATTATCTCGTTGAAAAAGGTCTAATCGAGTATCTAGATCTAAATGAAATGAATGATTGCTTTGTTGCAGCAAATGAATTTCACATTGCAGAGTTAGTTGACCATTTATTTCAAGAATGGCTGTATATTAAACCTGGGGAAGCCAGAGATATTAACTAATCAACTAAAAAATCTTTTAAACAGAGAGACCACTCACATGACCATTGAACCATTTACTATGTTTGGGATTTGCACCAGCATAATTCCATTTGCCAACCATAACCAGGCACCGCGTCTCACTTACCAGTGCGCTATGGGAAAACAGGCAATTGGTAGATTGACTTTGATAAATTTTTGATGATTGTTACTAACATTGCATAATGAATAAAGGCTAATCTAAGTTTGTGTTTTAATGCAACCAATCATAACCATAATTTATGCGATGAGTTAAGCATTTTTGTCGTTCACATACCCACACAAAATGCGCTCACCCAAGTTTTACTCACCCATACCCTCCCACCAAATATCCACACATCCACAATTATTAAATAAATGCTATGAATTTTCCTCCAGGTACTGTGGGATATAATGCTCGAGAAAGATTTGATAAAATTCGTTATGACCTATGGTATTCACAGAAACCTCTGGTTACAACCAACGTAAGTTTATTAACAAATAAATGTAATTTGAGGTCAAGTCATTAAAACTGAAGATGTTAATTAAGATTTATTAATATTTCTAATTGTGTTAATGCTTAAAATATAAGGCCAAATACAAGAGATCTTTTTTAACATTTGAATATTCAAATCACAGCCTTCTGAGATACTTCATTACGATGAGCTCCCTGCTGGTCAGAATGCAGTGGTGGCCATAATGAGTTTTACTGGCTATGACATTGAAGATGCCATCATTATAAACAAAGCTTCCCTAGAGAGAGGTCTGCATTTATTTAAGGATATTAGTTTAATTAGATTAGATGAATGACATAAGTTACATTTATTGCATGTTAAGGCCTCAGTTTAACATGAATTATATAACAATGTTGAATTTTGTAAAGGATTCGCACGGGTTAATGTGTACAGGAGTTATTCAACAGAATTGAGGAGTGGCCAAGACAATTGTCGAGAGACTCTGAAGGGTCCGACAATTAACGAAAGCACGGGCGACTACATCTCTGAGCACGAAATTCTTGGCAGTGATGGGCTATGTGAAGTTGGTGAGTGCATATTGTTCATCATACTTTTGCCTTTAAATGTGATGAAGCGACAAATTACGTTGCAAGTATATTTATTTAACAGTAAGATGTTATATTTTTCAGGCCAACGTGTGTCAAAGGGTCAAGTGCTGATCAATAGAGTGAGGGAAAAAATTAGTGGAAACAGTGTTGTTGTTGAAGAAATTCCAATTAGGTATAGCCTTCTAGCTGATGCTAAATTAACCTTTTAACTATTTTACCAATAAATCAATAGATATGATTCAAAAGAGCCAGCCAAAGTTGACAAAGTTTTAGTAACAACAAATCAGAATGGCATTGTCATCAAGATTGACACCAGGCAGGAGAGATCAGCAGAAGTTGGAGACAAATTCAGTAGCAGATTTGGTCAGAAAGGGTAAGCAAAATTGACTACAATTAAAAAATCATATTTTAAGTTTATTTGATCACTTTACAATGCGAGGAAGATTTTCTAAATGGGTGGAATTATGATTAATGAGTGTCCAAATATATGAAACTAAATAGTTTTTATGTGTTGCAGGGTTGTTGGACTCATTGTTCCTCAGGAGGATATGCCTTATTCTGAAAAAGGAATAATACCTGACATTGTAATTGTTTAATAATATTTCATAGCATTTTACTATTTATAAATGACATGCATTAAATATTACGATTTAGATAGGTATAGATAAATTATAAATTGAATTTTAATTAATAATAATCATTACACATTAACAACTTTCAACTCAAAATGAAATTACATTAATAACATCAAATGGATACATCCATTCGAGCTTAATTTGCGTTTCAATACGTTACATGTTATGATGTTATGATTAACATTTGCACTACAGATCATGAATCCACATGGATTTCCATCAAGAATGACTGTCGGCAAGCTCTTTGAATGTGCTGGCGCCAAGAAATATGCTGTCTCAGGAGAAGAAACAGATGGAACAGGTTGATGATCTCTTTAGGAAATAACATTATTGAATCCATCTACCATAAAGTTGCTCATTAATTACAAAACATTTTGTCTGTTTCTAGCATTTGTGTTTGAAATGGATAAGGCGATAGAAAAGGGTCTGGAAAATTGTGGCTATAGTTCAGATGGAATGGACGTTTTTATGAATGGCATCACAGGGTAGGTCTTAAACAATTTGAATATTAAAAAAAATTTTAATGCTGATTCAGTATCAATCACTTGTTCATGTCTAACTTATAAAAAAATAATAATTAAGAAATAATTTTAATCAATGTAAAATATAACACCGCACAAAGTCAGAGGCTCTCTGAAGTATTTTGCATTGCTTGAGGAGCTCCAGAGTTAGCTGATGATTGACGAGGAGAGGAAGGGCACTTATATTAAATGACTTAATTTTAAATACAAAAAAAAATAATTGAAGCTTTTCATTTTCATGCCGAAACAAATCTGCTTATTATTATACTGGTCTGCTCATAGAGTTGCGTTTCTGCATGCGGAACTTATAGCAAAAGTTTTGTCGTGTTCTCAATCAAACTCGAACTGCATGTTGAGTAAAAGCATCCACTAAGCAGAATATCAACTACAGTTACATTTTACATTATTTAAAAAAGAAAAATAAGGAATACACATTTTTAATTTTTTTTTAGAGAGCCCTTAGAAGCCAAGATATTTAATGGTCCAATTTTCTATCAGCGCCTGAAACACATGGTGCAGGACAAGATCTATGTCAGGGGCACTGGAAATATTTGTTTTATGACAAGACAGCCTACTGAAGGAAGGTCTAAAGATGGTGGCCTGAGACTCGGAGAAATGGAAAGAGATTGTCTCCTAGCATACGGAGCATCGTGAGTATTTATTAAGTTATTTTTGTATTGAATTGAATTAAACTTACTATTGGCCCTACTATATACTATAATAACAAATTCATTTATGAGTGGTTATACAGCTTTTTAAAAATTAATAAATCACTATTATTTTTTAGTTCCCTCATACAAGAACGATTTGTAATAAGCAGTGATGGCATATTAGTCGATGTTTGCAAGGATTGCGGGTTAATTGGCTATGAAGGATGGTATGTACCAATATTTCGATATCAAAGCATGCATGAAAAATTATGTTACAAAGATGTTGCTATTATGTTACATTTGATTTGGGTTACACTGTTTTCATGTTATATTTGATGATTTATCAAAACAGGTGCAAGAGATGTTCTTCAGGCCAGCATATGAATAAAGTGACAATGCCCTATGCAATGAAACTTCTTATTCAAGAAATGATGACAATGGGCATTGCCCCTCGCTTGCAGCTGAAAGAACCTTAACTGATTAACTGATATTTAAAGATATCTTGTGAACTTTACTTTCCACAAAAGTAAATAGTGCATCTTACAAACAATAAAATGTCTTTACAATTGAATCACATTATCAAACAACTTAGTATCTAAATTGAATATTCCTGGTTTGTCGTTCATCCTTACGACAATTAAAGAGTGCATTCAGCCGTTATAATCTGTTAACATTCAAGTTTTCGAAAAGCTCTCAAATATTTGTACAATATAACTGGTTAAAAATTTACAAACAATTTTTTTTTGTAACAATTTCAAAATTTGGTCAAACGTCTGTAAGTCTTGACTGGCTCATCGATGATCAAAGAGAGTTGGTTATTTACTTGAGTTTGGAGAAAGATCACAATGTTGGGGACAGAATCCCCAAGATGTTATCTCTATATGAAGCTCAAAAGTTGAAAGAGACCATCGATTTTATCGTTGCATAAAGCTTCCGCAAAATATTTCAAACTCTTACTTTCGACAGAGGACTTTTTTCTCTGTTTTCATCAACTACGCCAATCGTAATTATCGTCAAGCAGATTTGATGGTTTGAGAGGCATATTTGTTTGCAAGATCCGATCTTGAAGATCATGAACTTGCTGGAATCTGACTCTTCCATAGACACAGTAAAACACTGAGGAGAAGGGGTAAGCGTTTTTTTTATTTTTATTTTTTACATACCCCTTAAAATGCCGCCCCTTGGCACTTTCCTCCCGAAGCGAACCGCCCCTGCCGCGCCCCGCGCCCCCCTTTGTTACGCCAATGCTTGTATCTGAGAAGACAGAGATAGAACAAGTATGAGAAGAAATGTGTTCGTGTTTCGGATGATCCTTTCCTTCTGGAGGGTGAATCCTAATTAGCAGAGCGGCAAACCTGGAGTGGATGAATGCAGCCGTAGACGGTTGGACTGAGGGCCTAAGTCGTGTGCAGTTGTATTCGGGTTGAAGTCGGGGAACCTCTATCAAACGGCCTCGGCCTGAAGGGAGAAAATGTTCAGGGTCGTGGACCATGAGGGTCTCATTCGTAAAAAAACACAAAACAAAAAAAAATCAGAAAAAAATAATAGCTATTATTATGTAGCGACTGGATGGATGGCCCACCTGCCAGCCCAAGTGATAGTGAAAGCAGTTCTATATAGCATTCATGGTCAGAGTTTGCCAGAGAATGAAGAAACATTACTATTTCTTAAGTCTAAGTATTTTAAGAGCAGCTTTATTCCACAAAGGTGCTCCAAGTATCAAACGATTTTGTTTATTATGATGAGTTGTTATGAGTTATCTTGAATTATTAATACCAGGCGTCGGTAGACGAGTCATTAAAACTTTGACCTTGGTTTGACTCTATTAGGAGTTCAAATCCCAGCACCTCTCAAGAGCTTTTATAACCAACACCTGATGATTTTATGCCATCAAATGAGAGATTTTATGATAACTTGGATTCAGACATGGAATAGACGTTCGCATTTAAGTTGTCTAAATTTCTTACACATGTTTTACGACATTCCCCGAAATTAGTCCCCGATCGATTCCTATAGCCGGAAGACTTGTTCGAAATACATTAATAAAAATGACAAACTAGGTAACATCCATAAAATGAATTGTTTCCGATGAAATGATCCACACTGCAACCCTGGTAACGGGACTCAAACAACCCACACATGAAGTGCAAAGCATGGCATAGACAACCCTAGTAAGCTAAACAGGATCACAACAATATATTTTCTCAGTGGTCAATTTATAAAATAATTACACATTATTATGTATATAACCAGGTGTAGCCTCGGCAGGAAACTTACCCCTTTATTCCTTATTTTGTATCCCTGTCAGTTTGTCCTTGATATTTTTGTAAATTTTTATAATTCCTAAATCATAATAATTTTCCAGCTGTTCGACCAGGCGTTGAAGCAGATTATTTGATGTGAGAATTTACTTCATATATTTTTATTTATTTTTTTTTTATTTAAAAGTTTAGGATTTTTTTATTATCTGGGCCAGATTTATTTGTTTGGTGGAGCTTATTTTAACAAACCGAAACGATAGGACAAATGACAAACTCTTTTTTATACGTATATTTAAATATTTTATCGGGCGTGGTACAGCTCCGGTAAATTAGAAAAACTTTTGACAACAACATTTACTACATATTACAAGTTTCGATAACTAAATTACAATTAGCGTCTTTAGTTTCCTTATGTGTCTTTACTGTGAAGTTATTTGTTTGTCACCAATACTACACCCTTCCCATACCTCGACCGATTTTAAAATTCTGGCTTCGCCACTGTTAACATATAAGGATTATTATAGATCTTCGACTGATGGATGAAGTTTTATTTATTTATTTATTTGATTATAGTCCGTTGCATAACTGAGATGATTTGGACTTGATGGATGAAGAATTAATAGAGAGAGAGAGAGAAAGAGAAAATGCCTACAAATGATTATAAGAGTCTCCCAAATGGAAAGTAAAAGGCCATCTTCATTCCCTAATAGCTAGAAATTGGAGAGCACCGCTAAACATTTTCAATGATGGATTTAATTGATGACGTCGTTGTCGGGCCGTTTCAAAATATAGAAACACAATAAACATATAAATTAAATGTGGTAAATTGGGCTCAAACGACAATGCAGCTTGCGCGTACGCATGGATATAAATGGCATGGATAATCTAAGAAGCGGCGTTAGATTTTGCAAGCAGGAATACATTTGAATAACAAAAAATCTATAATTTTGTAATTTTAAAATATGCAATGATAATGTTGATCTACTCTTTCATTTTAAAAGCATTTTATGGATTATATCGCAACATCTCTAAAACAATTTAGCGACCTCTAGAACCTGTTGCTTTTATTTGCTATTTATGAACCCGCTCTTTCAACGGTGGATGAAAGGTTGAAAGTTATTTTACTAATTAATTAGAAAATAATGCCTAACCACAAATTACAAGAAAACTTGACAATTTAAATGATGGCTGTAGTAAATAATACACAATAACCTATTGATAATCTATTTTTATGATAAAAAAAACCTGTTATTTTGGAAATTTGAAGCTACGATATTATTATATTAAATTGGAGTCTGCTTGCGGATTTGTTAGCAGCATGTATGCTTCCATTTGCTAAAAATAAATTTGATAGGAACTTTGGGTTTCAACGTGACAACATGACTGTAACCTTGTCAGGAGAATTTTACCAAACAGAAAAATTTAGGAAATCAATGCTATGAACCGGCCAAACATTGCTCCCCAACTTCAACTGAATTAGAAATCTTTGAAGAAATGTAAATTTAAGCACTAAAGCTATGGTTTCAATCACCTATTTTCTCTAATCAAATTATTCTTAGTCTTTTTTTGTCTTGGCTTCCCAATCGAATGCTCTCAGCTTTCGCCAAATCGAACTGTTCTTTATTTAATTTTTATCGAAGCTTTTTCTTCAAATAGGTCATCTTTCTTCTGTGTCTAGGTTTTGTGAATGTCTGAAGAATCTATGTTGTTGTCTATGATAATGATAATGATAATGTACTGATAACGATAGCGCTAGTACTAATAATAATGGCACAATATTAGTAACACCAACAATACTAGTAATAGTTAATTTGTAATGCACCATATGAATAGTGTCAGAGAAACCTTGTGTTTTCGTTGACTTGGCTTCATGTTGGGGCTCTGAAGAGAGCCTTCCGGTGGCGTTTGAAGAGCTCCAGGGATGGTTGAGCTCTCACAAGGGGAAGTACAGCGCTAGAAATATTGTTAAGACATACCCACTTTTTATAGATAATTTCCTTACAAATTAATATATCTTGCTGAAATTTTCAGCAATTAAATAAAACACCATTTGTAATGCAAAATTTCCTTTCATGTGGGTCAATGGTTCCCGTAAATTATGCAAATAAACAATTTTTGGCCTGGAAATATTATTAAGACAGTTTCCGGTTTGGACCAGTCAATGTTTGATGATTTTACCACAGTTTCCTAAATTTCAAAGTCTTATTGGAAAGATCAAACATTAAATTGTCATTAAGAAAGCTATATAAAGGAGTGTGAAATTCAAAACTTCTTTTTACATTCATTTCATCATTGGGAGGAAGCAGGATTGACATAAGGAGAAATAGGACAAGTTAAGGCCTTCAGGAAGACAAACTATTCAATAAGAAAGATTGAAAATGAGTTGAATAGGTCAAGAGCTGTCATCAATTGTTTTTTGGATAACCCAGACTCTTATGGGAAGAAGTACATAGGCGGAAGAACGAAAAAACTCTCGAATTAGATTCAGAGACGTCTCATCAGGTAGGCTTCATGTGGAGAATATTTGTGTAAACAACTAAAAAATAAGCTGAATTTGAATGTCCATGTGAAGACAACAATCTGCAACTATCTTAATTCAAGTGGACAGCTGAAATACGATATGCGAAAGCGAGCTTCAGCGCTGAAAGTCCATCACAAAAAAAAACGCCTCCTCTGGGCCAAAGAGATGGTAATTTTCACAGATGAAAAAAAATTCAACCTTGATGGACCAGATGGTTATAAATACTACTGGCATGACCTCAAAAAAGAAAGAGATGTTTATTTAGCAGACAGCATGGAGGAGGTTCTGTAATGGACTGAACTGGTGCTTTTGAAAGGGAGGTAAGACTCTTAGAAGTACATCAAAATGGTCAAGAATCACCTCCCTCCTTTTGCTGAAACAAAACAACATGAATTTTAGCAAGATAACGCTCACATTCATGTTTCCAAAGCAACCAGAGCATTTTTTCAGGAGTCCAGCATGCATGTTCACCCGACTTGAATCCGATTGAAAATGTCTGGGGTCTTCTTTCAAGATCAGTTTATGGCAATGGACAGCAATATAACACAGAAAATGATTTTAAAGAATCGATTTGGAGTGCTTGGAGAAATTTGGATGAAAACATCATCAAACACTGATTTTCAGAGATGTTATTTCTAAGAAAGGAGGAATGAAATCTCATTGAAACAATAATTCATTTAGTTTTAATTAAAAGATGTTGCCAAAATACTGAAATTCATGAGTTTTTTGTATTAGGCCTTAACAATATTTCTATGCAAAAAAAAAATAGATTTTTTTGGTCTTTGCTCTTAATTCTTGATCAAAGTGAAAAAAATATACGAGTTATATTCTTTAAGGATATTATATAGTTATAAATTTGAGCTTCGTACGATAATTTAAACTTAAGTTGTTACAAAAAGTGGGGACTGTCTTAACATTTTTTCAGGCACTAGTTTCTGGCATGTAGTGTGGCATATGCCATGTAGAAACCTGATGTTACGACTTTCATAATAATAAATGTAGACAAATGCCGTTAGTATGAAGTAAAATAAAGCTGATAAGATTGCCGCGGGCTGCGTGATGGGATTTATTACTATCACATTAATGTTTTTTTTATATATTTTCTTCAATTTACTAATAAACGACGAGATGGATATTTATAATTTACTAATTATTCCGTTTACAAGTTGATGATATCAGATCACTAGATCTTTTTTTTATTAAAAGCCTTTTCACGAAACACACTTGAATGCCGCTAAATATGACCGAACTATCTAATAACTTGCCTGACCAATCGTCTCAGTCTCATAATTTCTCGGCTCCTCATCATGAAGACATACTTTCGCAAGGGGGTAAAGCCTCCAACCAGAGAAGGGGTTCAAACGTTTCGTTGAAAGGAACATCCTTCCCGTGGAGATTGAAGTACAAAGATTTCTTGCCCCCTGGTCGCCATTCTGATTTTCTGAGCACTTCGGATAAAGCAGAAACTTTTCAGTGAGTTTTGAAAAGGATGATAGTAATGTAAAGTAAAAACCATGCGTAAAGTTCACAGAGCCATGTTTCGTCGCAAAGTTTTGACTCCGTTAATATTAAATGATTAATATTCTCTCAACTCAATTATTTCGATTTATAATTAAAGAAAAATCATGCAAAATAGATAAAATAATAATTACTTATTCACTTTTCGAACAGTAAACAATGTTTTTGTTAGAAAACTCGTCGACATAGCGAACGAATGGCTAAAGAAAACACCTGAAGCGAAGGTGACGTCATGTGAGACGATCACGTGGATGTCACACGATCCTCGCACCCTAGGTGACAGTGAAATGATGCTGCTGACCAAAAGCGCCAAAGAAAACACCTCCACCTATTATGTCAGAGGATTGAGGTGGTATTTTCTGGATATTGTGAATTCTTTGTGAATTATTGACAGAAAATCAAAGAAAATGTGTAATAAATAATGTTGAAAGGCTTTGGCTGGTGCCAAGTGCCCTGCAGAAGTCCTGTTACCTGTCGACGTGTGACGTCATTCCGGACGGATGCGACACGATACCGGATCTGTTCATTAAGGCAAACAAAAAGTTCCATGGACGCTCCAGCAAAGGTTAAGTAAATCCTAGCTTAATCGCGATTACCATCCTCTGCTACATTGTCATTAAGAAAGCGTGTAGAGTTAGTCAAAACCTTTCCAAAGCAAACCTTTTGGCAAAGCAGTTATAATCGACAAAAACACCCAAGAATCTTGATAACTCCTATTTTCTGTTAAATTAGGAACAATGAGTTACAAAAATGTTGGAATTTTAGAATTTACGATTACTTGAGACACAATTTTGGTGCTCAAGATGTCACTAACGATATCATAACGTGGTTACAATATTTTATTTGGAAATGTAAAATGCTGGGTGACAGCCTTGACAATCATTTTAAGAAAGACCTACAAAAAGTTGGAATCAAATGCTGCAACAAATCTGCAACGAGAAAAAATATTATGTTTTTTAACTTGCATTCGTAATAGGGGAAGAGTTATTGAATATAAATCAAATTCATCTATAGAGTAGATTAACCCTTAACCCTTAAAATTTCAATTAATAATGATGAAGTAAATAAATACATACATTAATCATTTTAAAAGATAATAAAAATGCATTCTGGTATTGTAAATAAACAATAAAAGTACAATATATGACGATCTCCATCAATGCAACTTCAAATCTCAAAGTTATAAATAATACCAAAAGTTGGAGTTTTGACTTTTAATAAACAGTTTTTTCATATATTCTGCTTTTATTCCAGGTCAGCTGGTTGCAGTTGAAACAGTCTGCGTGCCTGTTCTAAGGGGTAGTTGGAACGCCCAGTCAACGAGATGGACTGAAAAGGTGGAAGATGATTGTGCCAATGTTTTTATCGTCCGAATGTTTTTCGTCAGAGAATCGTTCCATGTCCAACGCAGAGCCGGTAGTTTAAGTGTCCCTTCCGTCAAGTTGGGTGGGTTGCTTTTGAAAGAAGCATTGTTTATTTCGACTTGGTCAAGTTTACATGTATTTAGCCTATTTTTTGAGTGTAATCGGATAGGATATGAAGACAGTTCTTAATCTATCCACCATTTACATCCCTACCCCTACTCCCTGGCGGTGCGAGCTGGGCTGCGGACGCGACACTTAACGACTGTTGCTTTCACCCTCGTTCGCAGGCACGCAACCCTCTGCGAAAACTCGTTCGCAAGTGATTGCCTTCATTCCTTAAATACTAACAGATTGGACAAACCGTCGTATCAGTAATATAAATAATAAGTACTAGTATTAATTGTTTTAACTAGGTGTTATAAGTCTATATGTGAATATTATTAAATTGAAACTCTCCAGAGTAATAAAAAATATGTGACTTGTATGAAATATGTTCAGAGTAATTAGTTATTAATAAATGTTTCGTTTCTTTGGCAGATTTTAAGGATATTGTGCCGATAATGCAAGAGGACGAGACATACGAAGACTACGAAGTTCTGGTTGAGAAGGCGAATGTTTGGTTGAAGGAAAACTCTGGAAATATGATGAGAGTTGTGTCCATGAGATCAGTTATGGTGCAGAAGCACGACGGTAAGCGAACAGCTAAGTAATTATTACGATAATTCCTTAAATAAATTTATTAACCAGTATTTTATGCCATTTTATTTTAATTTATAAATATAATTACCCGGTTTGTGATGAAGCAAAATGTTGATTGAATGAATCGAAGTTTTGAAAATTGCTCTAAAAATATGAGATTGCCATTTTTATTCCGATGTTCCGATGTTAAATTTTAAACGTCGATGATGAGGACGACGACGATGATGATGATCACGCGAAATGTGAAGATGAAAGTCGAACCACCACCAATCGCAAATCTCACGGGAAATGTGGCTCAAAAATTATTTACAGAGCAAACATTTTCTGTTTTTTTAATCAAAAATAAGGTTATATATAATATAATATAATATAATATAATATAATATAATATAATATAATATAATATAATATAATATAATATAATATAATATAATATAATATAATAATATAATATAATATAATATAATATAATATAATATAATATAATAAACACAACACAACACAACATAATATTGAAATAACCCGGGGGTCCGCAAATAAGTAAGTTAACTAATAAGTTTATTAGAGCAGGTATTCAGTTAACGGAACTGAATAATAGAAGTTAAAGTGTTTAAGGAATGAGGTACTTAAGGATGCAAATGGATATTTGGGCTTCCAAGTTGTCTTGATTCTCGTTGTTTGTCAGGTGATTATCGAGAATGCTTTTCTGTAGCAGAAATAGATACCACGTGACGGAAAAAGATGCCAAATATAATTAATTATAAATTTAATTATTGTAGCAATATAAACTTAATTAATTTCCAAAAATCTAAGTTTACAACAATATAATATAATAATATAATATTATTCATCGTAAATTTAACTATCGTCATTATTACATCAAGTGCCTATGAAATCACGGCATAATTTTTATCAGGTCCACATGAAGAAATAGGCAACAGCTGCAACTTTCTCATGCCAGGTATAAACAACCCAACTCTGATTGAGTTTTTTCGTATCTTGAGAATAACCTTCCTGGAAAAAACTTATCCACAACAACAACATTCCAAGCATCCCCAAGTTCCTTCTAGGTCAGAGAAACAAGGATTGCTCGAGTCGTCCATGACTTCTTCGTTACCCCAGGGTCAGCCATTAACTTCACCTCTAACATTTTCATTCGTGACCTTTACACCGGAACTGGTTTGGACCAAACAAACGACCGTTGATCTAGCTGAAGATGCAACTGCAGCAAAAGTGGAAAGAGTTGAAAAAATGAGGGAGCTGTTCTCGAAAGTTATGGCTCATCTCAGAAATTCAGGCGAGTTTACTTGAGACGATGACTGCAATAATAACTAAAATGATAACTGCTACAGGGATACTAATGATGATTAATTACGACTTTATATATTAATTACCCTGATAATTTTTTTTAACTGACAAAAGTCTGTTAAAAGAGTTGGCTTTTGCCCGTCATTTCTACAGCCACCACTACTATAAGCATAGTTTTTGGATCCCTTGGCACAGCGATCACGGACCCCAAAATTATTTTAGTATTTTTACAAAAACGTTTTAAAAAATAACACAAATCATCATTGCGTCGCAAATTTTAATTATGTAAGCTCATATTTTATTGATGTCAATGACATTAAACAAATTGTTTTCTTTAAATTAACGTAAAAATGAGTTAATAACAAAAATATTTCTAAGCTTTCCAAGATGAATTTTTTTCTAAATATTTGATTAGGTATATGAATATTATTATATAAGCATAAATTATAAGCTTTGCATAAGTGGTGTAGCACTTTAATACTCGGCGCGTCCTAAAAAATTGCCATACCTCTGGGTAAACCCTTCCCCCCACTTTGTATGGCCCTGATGACGAGGACACAGATTTCATCATCACAACGTTATGTATAATTTATTACTATAATAACGTTTGCACTATCGCTAACAAGTGATCTGGCTAGTTATTTTTTATCTTAAAGTTATTAAAACATTAAATATGGAAAAAGGTTTTCATGATACAGTAAAAAAATCATCTTTTCAGAAAATGCAAAAGTGGTAGAGCGTCGTCCTAATGGTTTAGTTACGAAATTGACTCTAATCAAATACACACCCGTGGTAGAGTGATTGAATGACATTTGGAAGCACTTACCTAATTAGAAAGTGCGTGCTCGAGGGATGTTGATGACGTCACCAATAAATCGAAAAGTGGGAGATGATAACGATCAATGGTGATGGAATTTACTGATCTATGGCGATAATGAAAAAAAATTGTATCCATGCAATATTAAGACGGGCAAATTACATGCTGTTTTGACTGTGGAATGTGAAGGATAACATAATTTAATAATAATAATGATCTTGGTATTCATGTCATTGATAATTTCAAATAAAACATTTATCTCTACATAATTCTTCGACAGCATCTTAAGGAAGTCGTTATCAGTCAACAATTTTTTTAGGCGCGGAATTTATGGATGTGGAGACGGTTTTCAATCCAATGCAAGTATACCTGGACGATTCGAGTGTCAGCCATTTGTTCACGGATCAGGAAATTAAATTCTTATTCACCGTCAGGTTTGTCAGACTCATCGAACATTTGAACGTTCAACTTGTTGTTGGGTTTGTTATTATCGTCCACTTCTGGTAGATCTGTAAATTTGGAATTTTCTGGACCATTTTATTATTACAAATATCTAGAAAATTAGTTAATTCACAAGATGGTTGTGTTGTCTACTATGCAAATATTGTGAATGACGCTTAACTTCTCAGTTAAGTAAATTATATTTTACTCTGCAATTTGACACGGCATGGAGGCTTAACTGAAACTGGCGATTGTAAGGTTTTCGATTGATAATTCACTCAACTTTGTGAATATCCACTTTTTTCCACAAATTAGACATTGTTTTTAGTCATTAACTCTAAATCATTATTTTAAAATGAAGGATATATCAATGTTTAAAGTTCTGTAATATTAATAAATTAGTATTGATATTAGCATCCCTCAACATCAACATTTTGATCATCGCATTAGCATTGTTATTGCAAATGTTGCTTCCATCGGAATCAAAAAGAAACTAAAAAAGAAAGAAACGACTGTCCTGGGAGGGGAGTAAATCGTTGGCCCAGGTGAACGGTCGCTAGGCAACGCACAGGTGCGCGTCGGAGCACATCGGCATAATCAGGAAAGATTATTGCATAATCGTGCATGCAAAATTCTACAAGACCGAGCCACCCATATTTTTTTGTATTTATTACAATTATTTTTTATATTTTCAGTTGTTTGAATTCAATCAACGCAACATGTGATAGCGTAATGATTAAATTAATTATTTCAATATAAAGATATGTGCTTTAGCAATGCGGTTAAATTTTGAATTCGTTTGAGGTGTGATTCTTAAAACAAGGTAATCTATAGAATTAATTTTGCATTAGATCAAAGTTATAAAATTAGAACATCAAAATGGATTCAGAAAATCTACTAGCATTATATCAGGCATAATAAGGTAGAAGCAATGTATCATCTTCCTCAAATTGGTTCTCATTCATTTGGCCGTCCATTATTTGGTATCTGTTCATTTCATCGAATCGCAAGTTGGTAAAATTCATTTGGTTAAAAATTGTATCGTCGTGTTTATTTTTTCATCTAAAATTGATAGATAAAATTTTAGTTGACAAACTTCTACGTATTTAGTTTGATTTGTATTTGGTATTTGTATTTAGCCGATCTTTTTTCTTAATAATTGTTTTGTTTTATTAACGTCACAGCTAGATGATTAGGACGTGCTCTCGCAACAGGGTTCGAAACCGGGCTGCCATCGTGAGAGGCGCAGCCTTAACCATTAGACCATGCGGGCGCACGAAGGCACTCCTTAATCGATCCACCATTTATATAGCGCTCCTACCCTAGGGTGCGAGCTGGATTGCGAACACGAAACGTAACGATTGTTGCTTTCACCGCCATTCGCAGGAACGCAACCAACTCGCACTTTGCTTACATAAATACAATATCATTAACCCTAACCTCTCATCAATTATTTTTTTAAAAATATAAATCAATGATCTTTGCTCAATCAAGTGATTTTGATGAAAAGAATTTGACCAAATTTCTATCAAAATCGTCGATACAATTTTCTATCAAATTGCTCTTCTTCGAAAGAACCAAATGAACTTAACCTGAAGATCGGTCGCCATCAAATCGGCTCAGGAAAATAGGAAATTGTTTGTTCAACTATAATTCATGTTAAAAATCTCTGTGAGTAGTCGAAATTTAGTACTTGAAAGAAAATTTACCAATTTACCAGATTATGGTAAGTCGGAAAATCAATAAACTGTGGTTTCAATAATTTGTATGAATCAGTTACATTTTATTTATTTATTTGATTATAGTCCTTTGCACAACTGAGATGAAGTTACAACTTTTTCAGGCTTTATCTAACTCATCAGCCCGCTTACCTTGGTGACACCCGTCAAATCAGAAGAGCTTCATTCCAACCCCCATCCAATCAACAGCAAGGAGGTTTAGATAACGAAGGCACAGATGTTAAGCCAGGCAATGAGAGGAGACCACTGTTCCTGCGCAACGTGGTGGGAAGGCAATACAAGTATAGGTGGCTGGTCTTGGCTATTTCAGCTTTCACCTGCATGGCTATAATTGTTGTCGTGTCCGTTGTTTATAGCAACCGATGAAATTCGGGCATGCATTTTGGAATTATTTATTGTTTTCCTACTCGAATTTTTGAAAATCTATTACGTTATTCTTTTAATGTCTCGTGCCAATCGATCCAAATCTCTTCAATTTAAACTGGTAACCACGATTTGCTTCAATTCATTAATCAATTTTGATCTTCCTTATGTCTAAATCTACTAAATCACCATAAGTTCATATTACATACAGCAGTAGAATAGATGAAGATTATAACACGCTAGCCTTTTATTGCATTTGATTTTGAAAAGTTTTACATGAACGTAATGAGCAGAATATTGAGATGATTTTTCCTCGAATAAATATTAAAATTTAATTAACTTTTTTGCATTTCTGACCCTAAGCAATTCTTTTCAGTAAGCAAATCAGTTTCGCTTAAACCACATTTTACTTTCTCTTTCGCTTTGCTTAGATTTTTCGCATTGCTTGACATCTTAACGACGTGGAGTTATTGAAGTTTTTCAAGCTGAAGTTCGAGGTTCGAACAGGCCTTGAAAGCATATCATTTTGTTATGATGACAACGGCTCACAGCTTCATTTATATGCTCAAATCAAGTACAATTTCTTAATTTTATGATTTTTAGTCATTTAGTCATTTAAATACATAAAACTTTAAAATTGTATTTCACATGAATCTGTAATGCATTATTTTTTTTCACTCTCTGAGAAATCAGATCAATTTAATAATAGTAATAGTAATAATAAATTGAAATCTATTGTGAAATGTCTTAACAAATCCATTCATGATTGTTCGGGTTTAAGGCGCATCCACGAAATGAACGCCGTTGACAAACTTTTTAAACTCGACAGTATAATTAATATTTTTTGTATTTTTAAAATTTTGTTTTGAATTGGACATTTTTATAATTTACACCGTAATTTACTAGCAACACATTTTAATGGAAAAAAATCTTTTATTCCTATCAATTGTTAAAATGGAGAAATGCATCACTGATATTTTTCAATGTCTTTTAGCGTTTTCCACTTATCAATAAAAAATTTGTCACTCGTTTGATCACTCATTTGATTTGTATTTTCGATAAAATGCAATTTTATCTGCTTCAACGCGCAGGAAAAAAAATTATTGTGAAATGGAATTTTGTCCACTGTGTCTTTCTGTTCTACAAGTAAGAGAGTACAAATTGCGATGGAAGTTGAACAGACAGTTTACTGGGTATCTCATTTACGAAATAATGTTTTAAATTTATTTATTATTATTTAATAAATTATTTTAATTAATTTTATTTTGATTAAAATTGTTTATTTCTTAAATGTGGCAGGAATTGCGGAAGACGATATATATTTAATAATAATAATAATAATAATAATAATAATAATAAAAGTCAAAGTATAATAAATGCGCATACATGTAACTTTATTTATAATATGATGAGATATCAGAAAATATACAAGGCCCTTTGAAGGCATTTTTTTTTTCATATTTTACCTAATCTGCTAACCCAAAAATATTTCAAGACATGATTTTCTTCGTTAACAGGAGTAAGCAATGCTATTAACTATGCGTAGTTATTGATATTGATTTATTTGTTAATAATCTGTTTAAGAAATAAAAAAAAAATTAACTAAACTAGGTATAAATTTTAATTAGGGGTTAATGAAACAAGCAATCAATTGATGCTGATTCAATCTTTTCTTTGGATATTCTTGTCAGACGAACTGATGACGAATTATTGTGCCGAAACGTCGCTTTCGTGTCTGCCAGAACATGCATTTACGAACCTTTCCAACGTAAACGACACGATCTGACAGACATTTTGACGAACACCTTATATGGAAGAATTCTGCCAAAAATGATTCTAGCGCATGAAGTTATTACATGAAACCGTAATGAATAACGTTTGTAACATTGTTACACTCATCATTTCTGCCATTAATTTATAAAAAAATTAATCTACTTTAATTCACGTCTAGGATATCTTCTCACAGAAAAATATCGAATAATGACGTCATAAAACTTTCCTTGGAGATTTTCTCGCTCTGAAAATATATAAAAATGTGAATTGCTTGAATTAATTTGACTGCTAGTAGTAAATTAATATTAATGACAATAATAACAATACAATATTTGCACTTACAACACCAGCAATGCAGTAATTGTAATTGTAACTGTTGGTAAAGGAAAACCACTTACCACAAAGAGTTACAGATAATTCATAATTCATCGTTGAATAATAATAAACTTTAAAATTTAAAATTACATTATTAACGACTCATCTTGTTAGAACGACACATTAATATTTTTCCTCAACAACTTTGTTCAGGATTTATTTCAGTCCTGCAATTCTCCGTTGTTATATTGTTAATTATATTAGTAGTCTGTAATATCAATACAAATTTTGATCTCATCAATATTATTAATATTAATAAAAAATAATATTATAATCATCCTCGTCGTCATCACCATTTCCAGCATCATCATCATCATCATCATTATTATTGTTATTATTATTATTGTTGTTGTTTTTGTTATTATTATTATTATTATTATTACTATTAAAAGAAGTTCATTAATATAATATATAATTAATATAATATAATAATAATAATAAAAAATTATTTTTAATATTATATTATTAATTTTTTAATATTATAAATAATATTTAATAAAAAATTATTTTTAATATTATATTATATTAATATTATAATAATAATAATATTATTAAAAATTACGCCAAATATAATTTTTGCTCATAAGTTGATGTGACGTCACACAGTATTGCCTAATCTGTAGATATGGTATGCATAGGATGTGACAAGAACCTTATAAAGCTTTGGATATCGCAACATTCGTAAACTCGTTACGGGACCTTACATTCTATGCATAACATTATCGGCTTTCAGAGTAGCGCAGCATTAACTGCTTTCAGCTGGGACTTTATTTTTCACTTTTATCTCCAATGAAGTCTAACACTGCAACATGATTAGTTTTGCTAAATTATTCAACGTGAGGCAATAACTTAAAGTTTCTTTGGATATCGATTAAAGTATATCTTATTTCTTAAATAAATAATAAATTTCTTAAATCCTTATGGATAGATAACGTATTTTAATATGCATTACCTTTCTACAAAGATTCTTCAGACAAAATTAGTAGATTTTACGTAATGGTTCATCATTTCTTTACGAACTATTTGCCCATGACGCTCAAAGGTCACTTGTAGTGATATGAAAGATCAATGGATTGAAAGTATTCCGCGAAAACCGATATCCTGGGATCGTTTGACTTGGCAAAACAATCTCAAAGCCATCGCATCTGATTATGCATTCACCCAACCTTCGGTAACAAATTATTAGATATCCAATGAGGTAATACTGAGTAATAAAATACTGAGATATAGTGAGATGGCTAGGAAGACATATTTTGTAAAAGTCTAGCTGGTGTTAAGATTTATTTAAAAGATTTACTTATGGCCAGAAATTTACCAATTGTTATTAATGTCATGCACTGTCCAAAGCTAATAGATAATAATAACAAATAGCAATAAGTTACAAACATAATAACGTCTATTTCCACAAAACAGAAACAAACCTTCAAATGCGTCCATTTTGCTCCTTCGCCACTTGAAGAATTGGTTTCACCTGTCAAGACTCAGAGTATTGCACACCTGTAAAGTCAATAAAGGTGAGCAACTTGATACTTGAAACTTTTCCCGTGTGCGATTCTCGCGACCGAATAGCAAAGACCGAAAAGCCGTTTATCTGACCCCCTAAATATTTATATAGCTTTTGGAAATGCCATTAGCAGCTTTTAATCAGAAATTACATTGCCAAGGCAACTTGCGTGCTTGTGCCTGTGTAATGGTTGTTTGTTAAAGATTATGTTAATGAGGACTTGATAACCGCAACTAGTAAATACCTGTAAATATATCATGTTGATGCGATTTTGAACAAATTTTCATCCTAAATTCCACATGACTAGTAAATGCTAAATTCTAAGGAAAGCAAATAAGGTGCCTTCCTTAAAGTTCTCAATGCATGTAAAAAAAATTAGTTTTAATGTCGCCAAAGTGATTTAATAATCCAAAACGAAGTAATTATTTCCTATGATAAAATATTTTATTAGGTAAGGTAATGTCTCGTTGTTACGTCATCAAGTGTTTTGTAATTGATGGCTAAATAAAAATGATTACGTCATTCTTCAGAGTCTCCTCGATTGGATGAAATGAATGGATGGCAACTCATCGGAGGTAGCACAGCACTGCTATCTTGAAACACTTGAAAAAGACAAAGGAGTCCAACATTCATTTTAGACGTCTAAAATAATTGAGATTAAGCGGTTTGCTATTCTACTTTGCCGATACGAAATTGTTTCAATAAATTAATAAGTTATTGCCATTAAAAAAGTAATCTTTATAATCACTGCTCATTATAACTTTGCACTTACTTCTATAAGCACTCGAAATTCATCGGCTTTCACTGATAACGACAGTTCTGATATGATATTGGTATATAAATTATATCCTAATTATTAATTACATAATTAAAGGCGGATTTTAGAATTTTACTACGGTCCTTTAAGTTAAAATAATGAAAATTTCAAAATTTTATGAATATTTTTGTCCAAGTGAGTGACCCCAAACATTCCATTGGTAAAGCAACATTTTTTGTTGACTAAGCTAATTGCATGGAGCCTTAGTAAAAAAAAACAGAACCGCGAATAATATGTAATAATAAAAATAAAAATAATAGTAATAATAATAATAATAATAATAATATAATAATAATAATATAATAATAATAATAAATAATAATAATAATAATAGTAATAATAATATTAATAATAATAATAATAACAATAATAGTAATAATAAATGAATTAAATGAAAAAATATGGACGCTCTGGTTATATGTTTACTCATCAGTTGACTTATCTAGGATTTAAAAGTTAAATTGTCATATTATCATCATATAAAACATACTGTATTCTTTATACGTTCGCCCATTCAAAATATTACTTCAAATAATATTAATCCAAAATATTAAAATTTTTAAGTTGTTGCATGCTAAAAGTTGTTTAATTTCAAATCTGCATTGCTAACTTACGTCGATGCACAAAAAATGAATATGAAAACATGTGGAAAAAAAATTCACGTTCAACTTTTGCTAATTATTACAGCATAAATCCACATAGTTTTAGGTATGAACGCTTTGTAATTTGAAAACCCTCGTGTTATATTTAGCCCTTATTGCGTACTGTTGAGCCAACATGTCATTAGATGCTATCAAGACCCCATTAAGGTTCAACCCACCTTATCGTTGTCTTCATCCTCAATGCCCACCTCGATGCACGTGCATGAGAAGGAAAACTTTTTTATCTAACTTTCATTCTCTTGATTTGATAAGGAAGACCAAGATATATTGGAATCAATTTGGTGAATTATCAACATCCATCGAACCTGTTCGAACTCGCAAGTTCAGGTTCCTCTCGCCATCGTTCGCAGTCAACTCAGGCAGCTCTAAGTAGATTTATAGTGGATGGATGTTGAAAGGGTAGGTAGACGAGGTTGCGAGAGGATAAACAGCAATAAAGTTTAAAACAAATGTAAAATCAAGTGCCTCAACTGAAGAGCTTGTAAAACTGATGCTTAAAACTTTTAAACCTGCTGTCTGTTGCTAATGAAATCGTTATTGGTCATCAAATTCCCTTTTGATTTAATTTCAAGTTTGACTTAATTGTAAAAAAATCTGTATTGTTCAATGAACTTCTCGCGTGCCTCATAATCTATGAAGTCAGTAGCTAAATGTCTGATATCAAGAGTTTAAAAAATGCTTTTTCACAACCATGGCAATACCACTGAATTGAAGAGAAAAAAGCTCTTAAATTAGTAAACAAAATTTTAAACCTTAATTTTGGAAATGCATGTGTTAGTGAGAATATATTGGACAACGTTAATTCATTCATAAAATTGATTTACTTATTCATTTCTTGAGGTTATTTCCTACATAGAAAAAGAACATAAATAAAAAATTCGAGTCTTTTTCATTAATTGAGTATTGCAAAACACGCTGCTAGGTAACATATTCACAACGTGCTAATTTTTTTTTATCTCGCAGTTTTTCAAATAATGTTTGATACTCGCAATTGGTAAGCATATAAGTGGTGTTTAAAATTGTAACAAATTATTAACATTACAAGGGATCCATCTTTCAAAATTCTGACAACCTGCTTTAGGCAACTTATGTTTAATTAATAATGTCATCATATTCTGCTTTTAGAACGACATAATATATTTATTTATTAAGTAATTGATTGTTTATTTGAATCAAATCATGTCGTAAGTAAATGTAAATTCGGTTATTAGGACTAAAAAGAGTGGTTATTACACAGATCCAGGTCTTCTTAACCACTATAAATAATTGTTATGTTATGTTATGTTATGTTAAGTAAACATAGTATAATTGATCTGAATAAACAACAACAAATACATTTTAAACATTGATACACATTAATTATAAAACATTTCTTTTTAGTAGAATCAGAATTAGCTTCAACTTATTCTCTGATTTATGTGAGATACTTTTTGCTAATTTGTTTTGCTCTTGTGACAAATGAGTCTACGGTTATGCCTAATGGCTAGCTGTGGCTGAAGACCGAAGCTTGTGTTTTAGCATTAATAAACTCATTTATGGTTTATATTCAATAATCAGCCAAACGACTTACTTTTAACAGAAACAAGTTTAGAAGGCTTTTTCAGCAACTTTCTGTCACTAATTTCCAGTGACCCATGCTTCCCGACCAAAACAATCTGAAAGGATTAAGCCGAGAAGTGGGGTCAAGAGGGCCGCTTTATATCAAACATTTCAGGCCAGCAGCTACGCGGTAACAACTTCGAAAGAACGAGTGCTGATGTTAATAAAATGCAAGCTTCAACTTTAGACAAAATATAATTCTTTTATCGTTTAGGTAACCAAAAAAGCTACCTTGAAATAAATTGTTAAATTGGGCCCACTTAACCGTGATCCCACAACTATAATTAATGCAGCTCTAAATTAATTCATGAGATCAAATTACTACGTATACTGCTGATACAAAACTGTGCCAAATCATTTCTGAAATAAAGTGTGGCAATCTTTTAAAGGTTTTTTAGTTTCAATTAATTGCTCCATTGTTCAAGTATTGGACGGTCAGAGTTTTGAGCAATATCAAAGTTAGTCACAGAAGGCGCATAATTAAAATATATGATTAGATTAATGGTGAAGACATATTATTTATTCTAATCATGCAAATACTCTCAAATGTCATTGAATTAGGGTTAGTTTGATGTGATGTCTCAATATATAGAAAAGAATTGAATTAATATGACATTCCAAAAATGTAAAAGTGATCTAGAAATTGCAACTGATATAAATTCTAGTAGCCAAGACAAAATACAGTTCTAGTAACGATTTTGCAGCAAATGGCATTGATATGTCACCTTTAGTGCATGTAGATTGTCGGACAAGCTTTCGGACAAAAACCAAAACTCAATGGCAGCGACTATTGGAGTATTGGTACCTAACTCTACCCTAAATCTGGCCCTAACTCACGACCTTCGAAATCTAATAATAATAATAATAATAATAATAATTAATAATAATAATAATAATTAATAATAATAATAATAATAATAATAATAATAATAATCATAATAATAATAATACTAATAATAATAATAATAATAATAATAATAATAATAATAATAATAATAAATAATAATAATAATAATAATAATAATATAATAATAATAATAATAATAATAATAAATAATAATAATAATAATAATAATAATAATAATAATAATATAATAATAATAATATAATAATAATAATAATATAATAATAATAATAATAATAATAATAATAATAATAATAATAATAATAATAATAATATATAATAATAATAATAATAATAATAATAATACTAATAATAATAATAATAATAAGGATGCGTGGAAAAGAGGAGTTGCGGAGAGTTTATATCGGACGGTGGATGGATACGGTCTGCGCTCATTCTCCGGGGGCAGAGGCATAAGTGAGTGGATAACAGCCGCTATCCCGAAGTTGCCATATGGCCAATATGTCAGATGCTTAAAAGCTCTTCATTGCAAGATGAGCGTTGCGAGATGGGGACATCAGATTAATACTGATTGCGACGCAGGCTGTGGGACCAATGAATATCTGGGGCACATGATCCAGAAGTGTCCTAGAACAGAAGTTACGTAACCGAAAAAATTTGACGCAGGACACTTTCGGTCTGTAATAAAGTGATATTAAAAATTGCAGTAAAAGCTCAACGTGGCTCTTCATTTTAAGAAATTAACGCATCCCTTTCACTTTTATAAGTAGGCTTAGGAAAATTAACGCTTAAACATTTCAGCACAAGGGTAGACAAACCATCATGTGCAAATTCGAGGCAAATTTAACTTAATTAAATATGGATATTACAAATAAGGAATGGTAATTCTCCTAACCAGCTAAAAAAAATAAATTATATTACATAATAACAATATGTTAATTCAAGCTTTTATGATATATTACATTAATATATTATATGTTTCAAACCCATATTAGAAGTGTATGATTAGGGTTAGAAATCATAGATAAAATGAATTAAGATCTGTTTGTAATTAGGTTATAAATAATTAGTAATTTGCTTGTACAAACATATTTAAGCAATTATTACTTTATAATTTGAAACAATTTGAATTGTTTAACTTTAAAAGTAACTAATACGAGTTCATTTTAATTATAAAACTATTTATTTTATAAAAACTAATTTAAAAAAGATCAATTTTAATTATAAAACTATTTATTTTATAATAAAAATTAATGTAATTAAAATTTAATTAATTTTAACCACTCATAATTTTTGGAACTAATAAATCGCACGGCTAAATATTTATGCAATACCCATTATGGTTTATTGAAGCCGACATATATATACGACCAATCCTTCAGGCAACTTAAACCTCAAATGGCGACCACCGACAAAGGAGAAGCAAGCGATTTAATATTTCCTAAAGAGTTCGACAATGCAGATGTTCTCTTGATTTCAGAGGTTAAGTTATTGCTGGAATTTAGAAAAGCTCAAAATGAAAATTCAGAAGAAGAATTGCCTCTCACCACAATGAAAACGCTTGCCTATGCTCAAAGATTCTCCAAGTTTTCTAATAGAGAAACCATAAATGCCACAAGAAACATGTTGATGCACAAGAACCTCCATAAGTATGAGCTTGCCAGCATCGCAAACCTATGCCCTGAGAATGCTGATGAAGCCAAATCATTTATACCAAGTTTGGAAAACAGGATTGATGATCAATCACTGCAAGAAGTTCTTGACGATATTAAGACTAATAGAAGCTTTCAGTATTGAATCCTTTCTTATCTCCCTCTCAAATTTTAAAAGGTTTATGAAATATTGAAACTCAATTTGTTTGGCAATTTCGAAACCTAACAATGGAAGTAGTGTACAGTTAGAGATTACTAATGCATCCGTTCTACCTTTGTAAATAAATAAATTGTTATCACATGCGAATAAACTGTTCATTTAGTATGACAGGTTTTAACTTCAGAATAACGCTAAAGGTTACTTTGGAGTAGAATCTAAGATGCGTCATTTGAATTAAATTGTCTCAGAAATTTGTACAAAGATTCTTCAGACAAAATTTGTAGTCTGGGGTCAGTGGATGCCGTGGCACCCCCTGCTCCCCAAATTACCGCTCATCTGCCCTATAATTCGCTCTCAGCCGACAATCGAGCTGAATAAAATTCAACTGAAGACTCATCTTGTCAAGATAGCAATCCGGGAAATTAGCAGTGGCGGATCTAGAACTGGGGATGGGAGGGACACACTGGAGCCACTGAGATGATTTAGGGGAGGGGGAGACAGCTACTAAAATTTTCATCCAAAGTGGTAAACTATTGAACTAATTGAAACAAATTTTAAATTAAACTAGATTTAAGTTTTTTGTATTTTCTGAATCATGATGAGGGCCATGCCTCCATCCTAAATTTTCCACCACTGTCTAGAAGAAATGTACGATGCCAATTTTCGAGTTCAAGAGATAAATTTTTGGTTAAAGTAAAGCAATTTTTGTTTTTTATTGTTTATTAAAATGGTACAAAATGAGAATTTATATATATAATTTTTTTATTCTGACGGTAAAGAAGACATTTTTGTCTAAATTTGGTAGTTCTGGAAAATACTTACTTCCTTATCCTTACTGCGTTGTTAAATGATGCGATAGTACATGTTTGCTTGCTTGCTTTGCCCTGCTCCACCTATGGTTTCGGTTTACTGTTAATCATAAATTGTAATATTTGCTGGAGCTGTCCGACCGAGAACGTCATCCAAAAAAAAAAGAATATTTGGGGAAAAGTATTGGTTTTTGTTGAAAGCCATTTGAAAGTACTGCAATGACGGATACTCTTGGCATTTCAAGAACTTTTGAATCCAAATTTGAGAGTGTATCCACGACCAAAGACATCAAGTTAAAGTTGGAAACAGAAACTGAGAAATGTTACTCAGTTCAGAAAATAATACTGGAATCCATTGTTTTACCTTTGTTTGAAGAGCAGCTGAAAAAGAATGATAGTAAAAATTCACCAGATAACGCCAGCCTGGATATAGATAAAAGCATCGACAACAAGAGCAATTTATTTCTCAGCAACAACAATAAGATTGATTGTAGGAGACTTGCAGATGATGACTTGTCTGTAAGCTTATCAAAACTTGAAATTGACGAAAAAGTCCATTTCAGCAAAATAAATGGTGAAAAAACAAATAATTGTCATGGCAATGTTGGGGGAATACAGACGGATGACATTAGCATATGTGAAGTTATACCAAGAGGAAAAGAATGTAAGACAAAAAGTGGGACAAAACCATATGACAGAGACATGTTTCAGAATGCACATGCTTACATCAACTATCTTCCTACACTCTCTTCTCCAACAACTAGCTTCAGTAATAATTATAATCCAGGATATAGACAAACATGCAATATCTTAAAGCATGAAGATGGGTTTTCAGGAGGTACAGTTGTGATAAGGAGTCCATTTCCTACTGCTCCTCAGGTGATCAACTTGAAGCATGTTTCAAAGATTAATAATTCCAATAACTCTTTTGATCCTCTCCTCTATACACAATCAGAGAATTTGCCAATTAAAATGTCTTTGAAAAAGCCGATCATGGCAGTAACTCCATGCTTGGAACCCTCTTTTGACGAGATTTTAAGATGTCCATCATTTCTAAATTCTCCTCGATCAATTGAGCAAACTCAATCTGGAGTAGATTGCAATGAATCAATCCTAGGAGACATTCTCCCAGAAGAGATTACAGATGCCTCTTGCCTAGGAGATAGCTGCTCTGACAAATTTTTTTTTGGTGATTCTGATCTTTCTGAGAAGAGTCCAGACAGTCCCTCATGTATAAATTCTCCTCAATCACTTGATAATGATGACTTCAATCTCAATTATTTTGAGGGTATTGCAGCTGCTTCCTCTTGTCCAGGAGGTAATGTGTCCTTTCTCCCTTTGGGAGACAACACACCTCCCTATGATCCCTTAAATGACATAATAGTCGAGAAGGATGAAAATGGTGAATTCCGGCTTTTTGTGCAAAATCATGATTCTAGAATTAATGGTTAGTTAAATTTTTCGGTTTAATGAGGTTGCTGATTTATTATAATGAGTTTCGATATTATTAATACCTATAAATAATTGCATTTTGTTTCAGAAATTATGTTCCAAAGATATCTTAAATTGGTTTCAAGGACTGATATCAAAATGCCAGGTTGAAATTTAGAAAAAAAAAGTTTATTGATATGGCAACATAATATTAATTATTTTTAATTATTATTTTATTCGATGTCAAACAGAAAAAACTCTGAAAAAGCTTTTGCTAGATAATACTTTACTTATTTATATTATTATTTGTATGCAGAATTGACAAATTTGATGGCATTGAAGTTTAGCTTTGTCATTTTAGCTTTTTCTACATTTTTATTAGTTCACTTAGGTTATCGGAATTAACAACATTGTTTTATTGGTTTTATGAACCGCTCACAGACAAGGACATCAGTGCCTATAGAGCAATGGCAGCATTGCCTGAGGAAGAGTTGACAAAATCAGATGAACATGGCAATACGTGAGCTAACAACCAGAATTTAAAATTTTTAATCTTGAATTAAATATTTCATTATTATAATTAATTAACATGAATGTGACACACATGAATAATTCTTATGATCTTGTCAAGTCTTTTTGGCCACCACTATTTCATCTCATTTAATTTGAAATTTTGCTTTGCTTAAATATGTATGTAAGCCTAAAAATGAAATATAAATCAAGTTCCGTGCAATAACTAATGCCCACAAAATTACCCGAAAGTGATTTCTATTTTCCTAATTGGACATTGTTTTGTGAATTAAGTTTTTATGTTGAAGGTTGATTACAGAGGTTGTCTTAAAATGCAACCCATCCTTATCCAAGGCTCTGTTGGAAAGATATAAAAGGAGTGGATTGCTTTCAGAATTTATTAACAAGAAGAATAAGTCCAATCGAGTAAGCTTCCAATTAGCTATTAAGTTTGCTTTAATTTACTTAAATTTAAATGTGAGAGGTAATTAATATCAAATCTTTAGCTAAATACAGTTAAATTGGCAGTTTATTCAATTATGTTTTGACAGTAGTTTGGTTGGTCCTTCCTATGTCCTTCAAATTTGCCTTCCACATCTTATCATGAATCCTCAGTAATTCAAATGATATAACTTCCATGAAAGGCATTGAATTTGCATAGAAGGGAGGCTTATGACAAATGATGACTATTGACTGGTTAACGTCACTTGTGCTATTGTCTCCTTGCACACGTAGGCTGTTGAAATCCATAGCAATCACATGAGTATTTACAAAAATGAAAATTGATAAATCATGATATAGTTTGTAATCATGATTTGCATGAGGTTGACAGGATCATATCTCAAATATCATAGTTAATGGAATGTGTAGACAATATTGGCTCACAGCTTTAAGTATATCAGCATGATAAATTGTCTATTGATAGGACTGAAAGATTAAATAAGTTGTTGAGGAAATATTATAAGTGGGTGATGAAATTCCAGACTTTAACAACGTGATTCATAAAGACAAATCTGGATGAGGGATTTTGAACAAAAATCTGATCACTATAATAACAATTCATTTATATGGCACATTACTCATAGCCTTGGTTCTTGTTTTATCCTGAAGAACTGGATCTTCAACTGATTAAATATTATTAGGTGTCTGGTATATGGGCAATGGTATATAAGAGAGCATCTTGCCACTTTTACATATTAACTTCACATGTTTGCAAACTGTCTTAGAGGTGTCCAAAGATCTTGTCTTATAATATTTTAATGTTACTCAGACAATTTTGCATTGACTGATTCATAAAACTTTGTTGTTTTGAAATGTTGGGACATTCTTTGATAACAAGCTAAATATTGGGATTTTTGTAAAAACTATATTATATTTGTTTGGAGTAATAGTACATAATATATTATTATTGTCAAATAAAGTTTCAATTGCTTCTGAGCTTTCTCTCTAGCTGCCTATTTAGGTACATAACATAATTTTATGTTATAATTTTTACTTACTTAGACTCCACTGCATTATGCAGTCCATCTCTGCAATGCACAGAAGGTGAGACTCTTGGTTGATATGGGAGCTGATGTGAACATCCCCGTAGTCACACCATGCCAAGGGGTACAAAAATGGAAAACAGAGTCCCTGATAAGCCATGTCATCTCCAAAGCTCAATCAAATTCTACTTATCTTCCTGTCCTGATAGAACTGCTGTGTTCTCCAAAAGCAGATCTTGCACAGCTTGGTTCAGAAGGTTAAGATATTAAATTTTACAGCTGCCTATTTACAATCATTTAGTTGATGCCAAGCAATCAATTTAATGGTAAGGATTTATTTTTAGCGGGTTTTTATCAATTTTGTATGAGTTAAAATTTGATTGAATGTCAATGTAGTGATTTTTAGTCAGCTGAATATGGATAATAATCTGAATGGGATCACGTCCATTGTTGGCTATCAATGCTGATATTATTTTTTTCATTTATGGATTTTTTGAAGAGGTATTAAAATTAGTCACTTGATTAAGTATTGCTCAGTTTCCAAATTTGGAAAACATAAATAGATTTTACTTTCCTATGCATGAAAATTCCTGAGTTGATTGCACATATTTCAGGTTGCACACCTCTTCATGTGGCCATTTTGTGTCAAGATATGCCACTCAGTATGTCAAAAGAGATTATTTATCATCTTGTCATGAGGGGATCTGATATCAACATGCAGGTTTTGCAATGATTTCATGTTGCAACCAACTTGGAAGCATTTGTTGTTTTATATCAAATCTTATGATAGGCACTCCTAATAACTCCTCCAAAATATTCAAAATGCAATTGAATCAATTGTTGAAGACAGATATAAATATAATCACATTAAATTAGGTGAAATTGTGACAGGCTTTATTGCAATATTAAAATACTTTAATAATAGTTTTATTGTGATTATTACATTTGGTCAACTGAGACTGATATTTCAGGACTCGCTCAACAGAACCCCCCTTTCTTGTGCAGCAGAGCGTGGCCACCATCTTGTATCTCATCTGTTCCAGGCAATTAAGAATGCTTACCCAGATAACCACCAAAGCATGATAAAGAGCATGCTTCAACCTGGATTCAAATTCCTCAGGATGGCCTTTGATCTGCATAACCCTGACCCCATTGCAATGGTCAAGCTCATTAATTTGCTCTTGGAGCATGGGGCTGAGCTGACTCAAAAAAGTGCTGACTCTCACCTTAGGAAAGAGCTCTTAAAATTCCCAGGAATTAAGATATAACTTCTGACCACAGGTTGCAAATTATCTGCTTAAAGCTGTGCGTCACGAGACACAGGTGTTCATGCTTACTAGAGCATAAAGCTGAAGATTCGGTTGTTTGCCATTATTTATCCCATGCTTTTACTAATTATAATTTACATCTTTGTATTTATAGGGTATTTACAAAAGTAACAAATTCACATTTCATTTGGAGATATTATTGGTATTATATGATGGTGATATCTTACCCTAACTCTATGACTTTTTCATCACTTCACTAATTACTCACTTATACAATGTTGCTTTTGCAGCCATTCATGAGAAAAGCTTTGTAAATTGTATCAATGCAACATTCCCATTAACATTTTAAAAATGTTCTTACCACTATTGTCTGAAATCTTATTGATTTGGTAGATAGTTGTCTGTCAAACAATGCTTTTCAAGGTCTTGCTAAAGCAATCCTAAACTTGAACAGCAATAAGAAATGTCATTGTATTGAATATACTTTTATGCTATCATAGCAATTCACGTTGGACCACATTGTAGCTTTTAATTACCATTTTTCCTGCTTTTGGGGCATGGATTATGAATCCAAGCAGACTTCAATTAAATTCTTACAAATTTGTGTGTGTGACACAGCAGAGGTTCCTTTTCCTGATTGGCCTCTTCTGGCACAGCCAAGAGAATTGCTCCAATTTGATTCTTATTTTTTCAGACTTACTTTAACCATTACTAAAAAGATATAGCATTGTCATTAACGTTTTTGACTAAAAATTGTTCACTTCAGCTTTGTTTCAGGCTTTTGTCCCATTATCATAATTTAATTATAATCCTTTAATCCTTTACACTTGAGCCTTGTTTCAAGAGCAAAATCTCTATTTCATGTTTTGTTCTATTTTATATCCCAAAACATTTTTCTTCAGTTTCAATTTTCATTTCAACACATTTTCAGTGTTCAAGTAATCTCCAGATAAATACCTAGTGTTGTTTTGGTTAACATTCCATGCTTGATTCGGCAGATCAATTTGAGCTCTTATGATTGTTTTGACACAACAAAATTAATTAATTTTCAAATTTATTTTGAACAATATTTAAGCAACCATCCATTAAACTTAATCAAAATGTTTAGCAATTTGTTTCCGATCAATGCTCCTCTCAGGCATGCTTGCATCACCTTCTTGCTAAATTGTAACTCACATGTTGTTAAAAATCGTTTCACTTTTAACCTTGTGCAAAGATTGAGTGCTGATGAACAAGAACAAATTTGCAGATTGTGTTTGGTGCAGTCAGTAGAAAGCAATACACTAGCTAAAATTATAAATAAACAATTTGGATGATTCTCCTAAACAAAGCAAATTTAAAAAAAAAATATGTGGAACAAGTCCGTGAATCGTTTTAGCAGATAACCATGTAAAGTGAGAGCAAACAAGATCGTAATCTCAAATAAATATTCTTCTCAATCAGCTTTTTAATGAAGCGGTTTATGAATTATATGGTTTTCATTTGTATTATGTTACTAAGAATTGATATATAAAAATTAGCATTCCCAGAATATATAACTAGCATATGATGTTATGCACTTTAAAAATTAACTGTTACTGTTATTATTACAGATATTATCTGGATCCAAGGCAGGATGAATAAATTAAAAATAAATTGCCTATAAATGATTCAAATCAATAATAAATAAGTTATTAGCATTAAACTTACAATAACAATGGTTTCAATAAACAAAAATGCATGCACTGCTTAGTCATGTTTATGTTTATAACTTGGTGAAAGGCACTCGTAAAATGAAAAGATTAAAAAAAAGACAAACACTAGAGACACCAGGGTTGAACGACCTGATTGAGATGGGTCATTCATTTTATAGTTCCAGGTGTCACTAAAATATTTTGCAATGGTAATTAGAGAAAATAAATTTTAAATGTGCTAAAGTGGTAGAGGTTAGAATTATTCAACAGGCACTCATCATTGAATGATGATAGAGCTAGCGCAACTACATAAAAACGCCTCCATTAGTCAAACAAAGAGATATAAAAAGCCTACTCTGTTGAGGGTCATTGCAAAAGGAAGATGAAAATCTTCTAGATTCTCTTATAGACGATTTTCATCTGCCTCATCTATGGAAAATGGAAACTGCTCCTTTAAGCCATGATAAGAAAATGCCCCCTTGGAAGGGGAAGGTGATGAGCCTCCTCTTTCTCCCAAGCTAAGGGTAGCATTTGCTTGTCTCTTCTTCCTCAACTTGTACATGATGTATAAGATAATCAGGGCAAAAAGAGAGAAACTTATAAGTAAGAAGATAACCACAGACAATGTCTTCATGGATGATTCCTGGGTATGATTGCAATGTCGGAAGAGCAAGTCTTCAGCATCTCTAAAAGTCACATTCGCTGGGATGACACATCTGCAACAAAAACTTTGGATGTAGGCAATCATTCAAATATAAATTTATTCAAAAATACTATTTACATTGACTTAGTAAACCCAAGAAATTAATAAATGTAGCCATGAAGCTCAATAAAAGTTTTATGAACCTGAATGTTCATAATTTATAGAAACATAATCTAAAACTTATGCTGCATGGGGCAATGCCAACCCAGTTTCACCTCACATTCTCATTTTGAGACAAAATATTCTACCAACAATGCACATCATAATACTTTACAGACTATTTAGGATAACATCAATATTCTTTCTAAAAGAACCAACAATGTCTCATCTTGGTGGTTGACTGCTTTAAGTGTTGGATAAGCAACCATCCATGAATTGTCACAATTAGAACAGTTGATAGGGTTGCCATAGATAAGCAGAATCAGAGACATATTGTCATGAGAAAATTTATTGTCAGGCAATGCCTTGATCTTCAACTCCTTGAGCTGGTTGTGTGAGAGGTCGATCTTTTCCAACTTATTTAAATTCAGGAAGCACTTTGATTTAACCTCAGATATGAGGTTGCCTTGAAGATTTAATATGACCAGAGTTCCACTAAGCAATGTAAAATCTGACTGTGATAGGCTCTTGAGAAAATTATGCTCAAGACTTAACTGCTCTAAGGCTGGTACAAATTCAAAAAAGTCAACAGGAATTTGAGAAATCTTGTTGTAGCCAAGGTTTAGTGTCTTCAGACTCATCAGTTGATGGCTATTGGTTGAAAATTTTTCAAGTATTTCAATTCTATTTGCTGAGAGATCCAATAGGACCAGATTAGAGAGCCCTCGGAAAGAGCCTTTCTCAACTTTAACAATATTATTTTTATTCAAATACAAATATGTCAACTTAGGAACATTGCTTTCTGTAAATATCTGTGAGTCTATAAAATAAATGGAATTTGAAGCCAAATTAAGATAACTAAGGTTCTCTAGACCTTCAAAGGTCTTTGAGGTGAGCTCTATTATGTAATTGTGGGATAGTGAAAGATGGGTCAGGGATGCCAGGTTTGCAATTGCATCATCTAACAGACGAATGCCATCATATTCTAAATCCAGCCTAATAAGTTTACTGCAATTACGTAACGACGGCAGAATCACAATATTATCATTCAAGATTTTCATCTTTATTTATTTTTTTATTTTTTTTTTTTTATTTATTTATTTATTTGATTATAGTCCGTTGCATAACTGAGATGATTTGGACTTAGTTAGTATGTTAGTAAGTAAGTTAGAAAAATGAAAAGTATTAGAATAATAAAAAGCATTAATTAGTTATGGTAAAATTGTAAAAGGCTTATAGTAAGCCGAATCTGTTTTTGCAGATCCACCGATAAATGATGTCCACACTTGCTGGATTGCTAAGCATGGATTTCATGTCGGATAGACCTGTAAACATCTTGATTTCTCTCCTCAGGGATGACTGGGCTGGGCATTCCATGAGGAAATGCTGCACACTTTCGTCTTCCTGAGGGCACTTCTCGCACCTCCCGTCTGGGTGCCGTTTCATGAGAAACAAGTGCTGATTCAGAGCACACTTTCCAACTCGGAGTCTGGAGATGAGAACCTCCTTCCTCCTTGAGACACATTGGAACTTGCTCTTCGTCGACACTTGTTTCTCTATGGACTTATAATGTAGGCTTCGAGGATCTTCATCCCATCTGGTCTGCCACTGTTGGAAGATGTTGCGGGCCACGGACCTTTTGACATCCTTGATAGACGCCGGAATCCGGAGGTCTATCTGATCCCTTGCAGTGGCTGCCTTTGCCAGGGCATCGGCCTTCTCATTGCCAGGGATTCCAACGTGGGCAGGGACCCAGACGAGAGTGACCTTTCTGCCGCTCTCTTGAATTTCTGAAATTAAAAACTGTACATTTTTAATATCGGGAGCATAATTGTTGCCGTCCTTTAGTGCCTGTAGGGCACTAAGCGAGTCACTTAGGACGACAATGTCGAAGGACTCCTCCTGATATGAGTCCTTGACATGTAGTAAACATCGCTCGATGGCTGCCAGTTCGATTGAACTAATGCAGCTGTGACTCGACGTCCTGAGACTGATGTTTACTTCCTTCCTTGGGATGTAAATCCCAATTCCGGCCTTGTTGTCCTCGGTCTTGGAGGCGTCCGTGTAGCAGAGGAGGCTGTCCTGGAGATCCTCTATTTTTTCCCTTGCCACCAGCATCCGCAGAGGGTTGTCGGCTTCGAAGGAGAGATTCGAGGAGTCGATTGTCGGCTTTCTCAGTCTCCAAGGAGGGAATCTGGGAGGTGCTTCCTTGATGTCTTCCAGGAGATCTGCTGGGATCACCGACTCGACTTTCTTGTGCGGAGGCTCCTCGCCTCTTATCCTCATCCTGCAGTGGAACCTCACTTCGACTTGGGACTTTGGCTCTGAAATGAAATATTTATTTTTAACAGGTACATTATTGGTGGCGAACGACCTGAGGGCGTGGTTTGCCATGAGCTTCTTACGACGAAGGTCGAGGGGAAGCTCACCGCACTCCACCCGCAGAGACGAGGCACTTGTGCCCTTCATGGCACCGCAGCAGATCTTCAGTGCCTGATACTGAAGACTGTCGTATGTGTCTCGAATCTGCTTGCACCCCAGGTCGATTACCTCAGATCCATAATCGAGAACAGAGCGGATGGTGGCTCTGTAGACTGTGAGCAGGGTGGATTTGCTCGCCCCCCACGAACTGCCCGAGATGGCTTTCATGGCGTTGAGCCTCTTGTTGCATCTCGTCTTGACAGACTCTGCGTGGGCCTTCCAGTTTAGTCTTGCGTCCAGGACGATTCCTAAAAAGGTGGCTGTATTGGACAGGGGGATCTCCTCCGCTCCGACCCTCAGTCTGATGCCCGCATTCCTCGTCCGATTCTGGTATTCTGAAAAAGGACTGCTTGTGATTTAGATGCGGAGATCTTAAAACCATTAGCAAATAGAAACTTAGCCATTTTGTCGAGCTGTTTCTGCATTTTCGATGTCAGTGCTTCTATGGACGTTCCGGACGTCCAAAGAGCAATGTCATCGGCATACATGGACAGCTCGACCCCGTTTGTCGGTTCCGGAACAGAGTTCATCATGATGATGAATAACAACGGGCTCAGGATGCTACCCTGTGGTGTGCCATTCTCTAGGGTGACCGGTTCAGAGAGGGAGGACCCAACCCTCACTTGGATAGTTCTATCCTGAAGGAAATTGTGGATCCACATCAAGGGTTTCCCCTTGATGCCCATCCTTGAGAGTTGCTCGATGATCCCCTCTCTCCAAACCATGTCGAATGCCTTCTCCATGTCGAGGAAAACTGCGAGAGTCTTCCTTTTCTTGGTTGAGGATGCGGCGATGTCCTGCGTCAGCCTGGCTATGTGATCCACACAGCCTCGGGCTCTTCTGAAGCCCGCTTGGTACTGGTTCAACAGGTTACCGCTCTCTAAGAACCATCGGAGTCTCGTGGCAATCACCCTCTCCAGGAGTTTGCAGAGAGTGGAAGTCAAAGAGATAGGCCGATAGGAGGAAGGAAGGAAGAGCAGGAGGCTTCCCTTTCTTAGGGATTGGGACGACAGTGGCTTTCTTCCATAAGGAGGGAACCGTTCCTGAAAGCCAGGACTGGTTGAAGAGGGCCACGATCCCTTGGAAACTGGAGCTTGGGAGCCTTCTGATCATCTCGTAATGGATGCCGTCAGGTCCCGGAGAGGAGTTCCCGCATTTCCTTAGAGCATCTAGGACTTCGGAAATGCTGATGGGATCAGAGATGGGGGAGTCCTCTGGCACGAAGAGTGCCGGGGACAGCAGGAGAGCAGTCTTGGCTTGTGCGAAGAGCGGGGAGAGGTTCGCGTTGCTGCTGGCTTGCGCAAAGGATCGGGCGAGCGTGCCTGCCTTCTCTGAGTTTCCGAGTGGTCCCCCAGAGTCGGAGGCGATCGGGGGGATTCTTGGACCCGAGCGATTGCCATTCATCCCTTTGATGGCTCTCCAGAGAGTGGCGATACCCGTTGAACCGTCGAAGCTGGCGCAGTGTGACCTCCAGTACTCCCTCTTGGCATTCTTGATGGTCCACTGGGCTTGACCCTTCGCTCTCTTGTATTCTTCATGGCTCGACTCCGATCGCAGTCGCCTGTGGGCTGCTCTCTTCTTGTTTCGATCTTTGACTGCTTCCTTGCAGTCGTCGTTCCAATAAGGGACGAGAGGCCTCTTGCTCTGCCCTTTGTAGATCGATGAGCTCTCTGTGGCTGCACTGGCGATGGAGTCGGTGATGAATCTCGTGTTCTCCTCCAGGTTGTTCGTGGGTAGCTCCTGGAGGATGAGGGAGGAGCACTTGGCCTGGAAGGTGTTCCAGTTGAGTGTCCTCATGTTTAGTCTCGCTGGTCCCAGGTCCTCTCGGAGAGCCTTGTCGTTGATCGTCATCTGAATGATGAGGTGATCACTGCCAAGGCCTGTGTGGAGAACCTTCCAGGAGGTCCTGGCCGCCCAGTGCGGTGAGGCCATCGAGACATCAAGGGGTGCCGGACTGCCGTTGTGGGCTATGTGTGTAGCCTCTCCTGAATTTAAAATAACTAAGTTCAGGTTAGGTGCTAATTCTTCCACGATCTTACCTCTCGAATCAGAGCGACTAGCTCCGAAGATGGGAGAGTGGGCGTTTAGATCCCCACACACGATGGCGTCTTGGTGGTTCAGGATGGACTCCAACAAGTCTCTTGGGTAAGGTTTCCCAGGAGGCACGTAGAAGTTGACAATCTTGAGCCGCCTTGACTTCGTGATGATCGTGGTCGACTGGCACTGAGGTTCCTGACAGACCACAGCGGTGCTGTATGACAACCCTTCCCTGACGCACGTGAGGACGCCGCCATGGAAGACATCATCCGACCGGTCGAGCCGCTCCACTTGATATCCTCTAAGCCTGAAAGAATGCTTGCTTTTCAGAAATGTTTCTTGGAGCAAGATTACATCAGGCAAAGATTTTAAGGAATTCAAAAAGGAAACGAATTCACCGGTTTTGGGGCTGATGCCCTGGCAGTTCCATTGGATAATGTTTATGGCATTATCCATGTTGAACTGTTTGGGCAACCAGACATCTCTTTATTGCAACTACGGCTGCACCTGGAACTGGTTCTTCCTGAATGCTGTCGAGGGCGAGGAGGAGGACGTGGTTCAGCATGTCCAGCATCTGATCCTGGTTTCCTCCTTGGAACCTCTTGTTCATTCCTGCTGAAATTTTAAAAATTAACTTGGCGAGTAATGCCGGGACTCCCTGCTGAGAGTCTGCGGCCCCACCGTTAAAATTATTCGAGGAAGTTGCAGCTGGCTGCGAGGACTGCTGCGTGCTTGCCGCAGCTTTCTTAGCTTTCTTAGCTTTGCGCTTCTTCGCTTTGCTTTTTGGTTTCTGAGGGTTTCCCTGTTTGACTATAGAGTCAGCAGGAGTAACCCCCGAGACCGAAGGAGCCGGTGCTGGCACTGCCTCCCTTCTTGCGACCTTGCTGGTGGCCGCCTCAACCGCTTTTGCATAACTAATATGCTTATTGGCCCTGATTGTCAAGGCCTCCTTCTCTATCTTGCGCTGCGGACAGACAGCCTGACCAGTAAAGTGACTGGTACTGTCACACGTCGCGCAGCGCTTCTCCGTCAACTCCTTTTGTTGGCACTCTTTCAGGGAGTGCTCCCCGTGGCATTTTGGGCACTTTGCCTTGTGCTGGCAGTTTACGGCTATGTGCCCATAACCGTTGCACTTGAAGCAGCGAGTCGGCTCGCGCACAAATGCCTGCACTTTAAAGCTAAGATACCCAATCTTAACTTTCGCGGGATTTGCACCCGCAAAACTCACGATGACCACCGGAGTGGCCACCTTCTTTCCGCCTACGGTCTTGTGGACTCTGGTTGCGCTAACACAACCAGTACTCTCCACTATCGTCTCATCGTCGACGCTGGCGGGGACGCCGACGATGCACAGTTTCGGCTTGACCGCCACGCGGACATTGGCCGAGACTCCGTCCAACTCTTTTATCTGAGATAGCTTGGCTATCTCAGCCTCGTTCTTGGCAAGAACGATGAGCAGATCCTTGCACGCAATGATCTTAGCATCATTCCTACCCAATACTCCACTAACCTGTTTCTGAACCCGGACTGGGTTCAGATTCTTCGTCTCCATCCTTATGAAGACCTTCGTTTCCTTCGTTACCCTCCTCGGCCTCTCGACGGTGGAAGACGCCGAAGATTCCATCCTCCTTCGCTTCCGACTCTCGACGGTTCGGAAGCCGTCGTCCATCAACTCCACGTTATCCATAGTTCAGCAACAATCTATCGCACTCGATGATGTGCAAGATTTTCAAGGCTTCAAACTCTTTAAATACATCAGGGAAGTCTTTGAGTTTCGCATTATTGCATAAAACCTCAACTTGTTCTGTATTTCCAATAGGGCACAACAAACATTTCTCAAAATCAGAAATTTTACATGTTCCATTTTTTAACGAAAAGACCGTAATAGCTACGCAAAGAAATACAAATACTACTCCTTTGAAATACATGGCCGCATCGATCTAAATGAAAAAACAAAAGCAAGAAAGCAACTATAGACATCACACAACTGAAACGTATTATATCCTATCATAATTTAAACAATATTATATATAAAAAATCTGATTTCCTTTTTTAATGAGCTAATTTGAGTTTATTAAACAGTAAAATATTTTTAAAATTAAATTATGCTTTAATATAATATTTGTCATATCACTTTAATAACATTTAATTGTAATAGTATTTAGAAATTATTATTTTGAAAATGTTATTATTGTCTTTATATAACATTATATTTTTATATTTAAAATAAATTTGTTTGCAGAAGTTAGAACATGCTTTCAAATTATAATTTAAAAGTGAATAAAATACGATCTGCCTATTTGTTTGGTCTTACAGGCGGTTCACGTTCTGAATAGTAGAAATGGATGGTATCACATCTACCCTTAATAAGAGGCGTTGTCCAGTTGTTTGCCAGGAAATTCAGGTGATTTTATGACTTTTTTATGACTTGCTTTTTCATATTTTGCAATAGCGTTTTATTCAAATAAGTCCAATTTTGATAGATTGTAACTTCTAGATTTTTCATTAATGAGCCTTCATTTTTCAGGGAAAAGACAAATTGGTGCCAGCTTTCCTGCATGTAAAAGGACTTGTCAAGCAGCATATTGATTCTTTCAACTACTTCATAAATCATGAAGTATGTGACTGAAATAAATTAGATTGAATTATTTAGTTTTACTACACTATTTCTTGTTACTACATGGGGCTGTTTTGCATTATTCAATAAAATTTGAAATGTTGGCTCTTTTTATCTATTGTTCCTCCAGTTTAACAAGGAGCTTCATTTACTTAAATTTGAAGCTTTAATACATTTCTGCATAGACATTTTTTTCATTTTCAGATAAAAAACATTGTCAAAGCAAATGAGAAGGTGACAATCGATACAGATCCAAACTTTTATCTCAAGTTTGAAATTATTTCAAGTTGGGATGGGGGTGAAATTTTATTGCCACAAAACACTCACATGAACCACAAATCATATAAGCAGCTTAGGCTCATCTAAGTTCAGGTTTATAATGTTGCAAATACAGGAAACAATTTCTTCTAGCTGTCTACATATTGCGTATGCCATTCCTTACATTATTTAATTCAGCAAGCAAGTTTTACCAGGCATTTATTATCATAATTTGGTGTTTAAATGTATTATTTTGATTATTTTCTACTAAAATTGTACTAATTGTAAGATTTATTTTAATTTATTTAATCTGTTGCCTTGATGTTAATGATGTGGGCATTGCAGGTACAAAAATATAAATGTGGGGAAGCCTGAAGTCCAGGAAAGCATGGGCATCACCAAACCTATAGCCCCTCATGAGGTTAGTTGGAGTGATGATTTTGATGTACTTGGCTAATTTGCTTGGTAAATTTGTTAATTTGTTCACATTTCATTCAATTTCAATATTCATTAACGTTCACGTAGTGTCGTCTCCGAGACATGACATATTCAGCTCCCATAACGGTAGACATTGAATATACCAGAGGGAAACAGATAGTTGTCAGGAATAACATTCAAATTGGAAGGTGGGAATAGTAACTCTTAGTGACAATCACATCACTTAATCAATATTTGTAAACATGATAGTCATAATTCATTCACAGGATGCCAATCATGTTGAGGAGCTCTAATTGTGTTCTAACAGGCAAGACTGATAAGGAGCTAGCACAGTTGATGGAGTGTCCCCTGGACCCTGGAGGATACTTCATCATAAAGGGAGTGGAAAAAGTTGTGCTCATCCAGGAGCAGATCTCCAAGAACAGGATGATTGTGGAGTTTGACAAGAAGGGTCTCCTCTGTTGTTCTGTCACCAGGTCAGTCTTGGCAAGTTAATTAGTGAAAATGATAATTAGATGCATTTAACTCAGTGTTGCATTCTTGCATGAAACACTAATTGTATCAGTCATAATGCACAGTCTTGCAACCCAATAATTAATTTTATGCGATTGTGTTATATTGTTTGCAGTTCAACTCATGACAAAAAAAGTAAGACATACATATGCATGAAGGGCAACAGATACTACTTAAAACACAATTCTTTCAATGAGGTTTGCAATCAGATGATGTTGTGTTCGGTTGATTCCTGTGCTATCCTCACTTCCATTATCATCAATGCATTGTAGGACATACCACTAGTGATAATGTTCAAGGCTATGGGTTTTGAAGATGAACTAATGATAATGAAGATGGTGGGTAATGATGAATCCACCATGCAAGCTTTGTTACCGTGCTTTGAGGAGTGTCACACTGCTAAAGTCTTCAATGAGTACCAGGTTAAAACTAACTATTTTGATGAGTTAGTTTGTAAATGGTAATTGTAATTTGTAATTGGTAGTCCACCAACATTTTAAAGCATGTTGTTTAAACATCAAATTCAACTTTATAATGCTAAACCTTACACCCAACCTTAAATCAGACTTTATTTGGTTCAGGCTCTCAAGTACATCAGCAGCAAAATGAGGATACGACATGTGAAAGGTACTGAGCAGGAGGTGGAAGAACTAAGGGTCAGAGAGGCCAGGGATTTGCTCAGAGAAGTCATTCTCTCTCATGTACCAGTAAGTCAATGTTAAAACAATACATTTAGTGCCATTTACCCAGGATTGAATTAAATTTCAAATTTAACAATCTGTAAGGAATTTATTACCCCAACTTGTTTGCAATTTATATGATATGAAAAGTTTATTTCATCACATTAACAAACAAGTTTTTAAAGCTTGTAGTTGATGTGAATTAATTAGTTTTGATGTAATAATAATATATAATAGTAAAACCAATGAAAACTATTTTCAGGTGGTCAACTGGAACTTCAAAGCCAAGGGTACTTATATGGCCCTCATGTTAAGGCGTTTACTGATGGCAAAGGAGAGTGATGAACAGGGAGATGACAGAGATTTCTATGGCAACAAGAGACTTGAACTGGATGGACAGTTATTGTCATTGCTCTTTGAAGATCTCTTCAAAAATTTTAACTTTGAGGTTCTTTGAAATTATGTTACTATAATTGTGCTTAGAATGAATCTTGAGTTCTTTGTCAATTATCATTCATTCTTTCTTTTTGAATTTTGAATGACAGTGATACTAATGATTCATTTCAATCATTAAATAATGTAGGAGGCCAATTAAAATAGGATCAAAAATCTCAATAGGATTGTTTCATTAAATTACAGATTTAAAAATTTTGTTTAGAAGTAAACGACATTAACATGGCCTATTTTTGGTTGCAGCTCAAGATAATAGCTGATAAAACAATCCCTAAGATGAGGACAACTGAGTTTGACATTCTTTTACATATGAGAAGAGATGTGATTACTGCTGGTCTGGTTTATGCCCTTTCCACAGTAAGAATAGTATAGCTTAACAATGTTAATTCATAAATTTTTGCAAGAGAAGTACTAGGATGTGATTAATGAATATTTAATTTTTGCCATTAGGGGAAATGGGTAATCAAGAGGTTTAGAATGAATCGAGCAGGGGTAACCCAGTTACTTTCTAGACTGACTTACATTGCTGCTCTTGGTCACATGACGAGAATTATGAGTCAGGTATTTAGTTTCTCGAACTTCATTGAAAAATTGTCAGAAGTGTCTAAATTTTTATTTGTCCCTAGTTATTCTCGCAATTACTTTTTACTGTTACCATTTATTACTCTGTCTTATTAAACTCAATATTAACCAATTTATTTAAGTTTGAAAAAACTAGGAAGGTGAGTGGACCAAGGTCACTCCATCCATCTCAGTGGGGCATGGTCTGTCCATCAGACACGCCTGAAGGGGAGGTTGGTTTCTAGGTTTTGCTAGGAAATTATAATAGATAATTTTTATTTTGCTGTGATAATTTTTCTGTTTTTGTTGTAATTATTTTAGTTAGTAAATGAATTATGAATGAATTAATTTATTTTATCAATATTTAATTAATTTTTTTAGTAAATCCTAACAAAATTAACATAACTTATTCAAATAATGTGTAAAAATATTGATTGTGCGACCACCACAGATTCTTTTGATGGTATGCAGATTGTGCATGTTATCCTAAGCTAGAGCTTTCAAGTTGTTAACATTAAAATTAACATATAATTTGAAAATGTTCATTGCCCAAACATTTTAATGTCATCAACCTTTGTTTGAAGGGCTGTGGACTCATTAAAAATCTAGCCCTGATGACCCACATAACAACCGACCTACCCGAGGCTCCCGTTATCGAACTCGTGTTCAATCTGGGCGTCATCGACATCAACAGGCTCAGTCCCTCCGAGATCATTTCCGAAGACGTGCACAGGGTTTTCGTTAACGGTCGGTTGTTTCGACGATCGTGTTAGATGTTAAAATTGCCACTAAACTTCGTTAACCACGTAGGTAATGTGGTCGGCACGATCGAGAATCACGAAAGTCTCGTTCAAGCTATCAGGTGCCTCAGGAGAATGAGGAGACTCAGTGAGTTTGTCTCTGTCAGCACTAGTAAATTCAGGACCATCCATATTGCCACAGATGCTGGAAGGGTTTGCAGGTATGGATTAATCCTAATGAATTTTTTATACATCACTTATTTATTGTTTATCCCAACCCAGACCATATATAATTGTTGAGAATGGTCAACCTAAAGTATTGCAGAAGCACATTGATGAACTTGACAGAGGAAAGAGGTTAATTAATTTATATTAAGTGCATTGTTCACTAATTTATTATTGTTTTATTTATTTATTATTAACATGAACATGTATTAATTATTACAGGGACTTTGACTCTTTCCTCAATGATGGTCTGATTGAATACCTGGATGTAAATGAAGAGAATGATTGTCTGATTGCTCTTTATGAAAAAGATATTACTGAGTTGGTTTCTGTATTTGTTTATAAATTGTTATTTTTGGATAACATGCAACATTTATTTAGCTGATTGCAGTAAATTTTGTTCAGGATTGAATTCATTACAACAACAAAAATCCTAACATAATTTTAACTAATTTTGATCAAGGATAACTTCCCTATTATAAAATATTTTCATCTTCTAGAAATCACACACATCTGGAAGTGGAGCCCTATACAGTGCTTGGGGTTTGTGCAGGTCTCATCCCATATCCTCACCACAACCAATCTCCTCGAATCACCTACCAGTGTGCCATGGGGAAGCAAGCCATTGGTAAGCTCTGATAATTTTAGGTTTCCTGACATTGTGCTTAATTAATAGTCTTAATTACGATTCTTACAATACATCTAATAAAAAGAGATGGTTTATGAAATTTCAGGAACCACTGGTTATAATCAACAAAGAAGGATGGATACAGTCTTGTATACGTTGTGTTACCCTCAGGTGCCCCTAGTAAAGACAAAGGTAAATCTGAGTGGCAATGGCTGGAAAATAATAGTATAATATTATTAATATTAGGAATAGGAATAAGAATATATTTATATAGCGCCTTAAGCGTGAGAGTCGGGGGCGCTCAACCATTCGTATAGCGCCGCGTCCAAAGGGCTCTGTGGTGGTGCGAGCTGGGTCACGAACACTGGTAGTCTCCAACCTTTTTATCGCCGTGGACCAGTCAATGTTTGATGATTTTACCACAGTTTCCTAAATTTCAAAGTCTTATTGGAAAGATCAAACATTAAATTGTCATTAAGAAAGCTATATAAAGGAGTGTGAAATTCAAAACTTCTTTTTACATTCATTTCATCATGGGGAGGAAGCAGGATTGACAGAAGGAGAAATAGGACAAGTTAAGGCCGCCAGGAAGACAAACTATTCAATAAGAAAGATTGAAAATGAGTTGAATAGGTCAAGAGCTGTCATCAATTGTTTTTTGGATAACCCAGACTCTTATGGGAAGAAGTACATAGGCGGAAGAACGAAAAAACTCTCGAATTAGATTCAGAGACGTCTCATCAGGGAGGCTTCATGAGGAGAATATTTGTGTAAACAACTAAAAAATAAGCTGAATTTGAATGTCCATGTGAAGACAACAATCTGCAACTATCTTAATTTAAGTGGACAGCTGAAATACGATATGTAAAAGCGAGCTCCAGTGCTGTAAGTCCATCACAAAAAAACGCCTCCTCTTGGCAAAAGAGATAATCATCTACAACGAAATATGGGAACACTCAATTTTCACAGATGAAAAAATTCAACCTTGGTCTAGGGAGGAATTTCATCGTTTGGGAGGACTGAACTGGTGCTTTTGAAAGGGAGGCAAGACTCTTAGAAGTACATCAAAATGGTCAAGGATCACCTCCTTCCTTTTGCTGAAACAAAAAAACATGAATTTCAGCAAGATAACGCTCACATTCATGTTTCCAAGGCAACCAGAGCATTTTTTCAGGAATCCAACAAGCATGTTCACCTGACTTGAATCTGATTGAAAATGTCTGGGGTCTTCTTTCAAGATCGGTTTATGGCAATGGACAGCAATATAACACAGAAAATGATTTGAAAGAATCGATTTGGAGTGCCTGGAGAAATTTGGATGAAAACATCAAAATACTGATTTTCTCCATGAAAAATAGGTGCATAGATGTTATTTCTATGAGAGGAGGAATGACATCTTATTGAAGCAATATTTCATTTAGTTTTAAATAAAAAATTTTGCCAAAATGCTGAAATTCATGAGGTTTTTTTGTAACCTGTCGCAACAATATTTCTATGCAAAAAAAAATGATTTTTGTGGGATTTCCACTTAATTCTTGATCAAAGTGAAAAAAAATATATGAGTTATATTTTTTAAAAATATTATACAGTTCTCCTAAATTTGAGCTTCGTACAATAATTTAAACTTAAGTTATTACAAAAAACAGGGACTGTCATAACATTTTTTTCTAGCAATGTAGTGCAGCCTAATTTGAGTGTTGAATTACTCTGCTATCTTGCTTATTCTTCATCTTGATGCATTATGCCTACCTTACAATACTCGCCAAGAGCAAATTTTAAGCAATTAGTGTTTACCAAATAAATTACTTTCATGCAGGTATTCTCACATACAAATCAGATCACCATATGTTGTTTATTCTATTTGATCATCTATTTTCACAAAAAAAATTCATTTGCATAAATTGCCTTCATCTCAAAATTATAGCCCTGTTTTTGCTAAATGCAGTCTCAAATGTCATTCAATTCTTTGCCTGTATTTTAGTACATTAGAGTATAATAATTTTATATATTAATAATATATATTGAACATTTTTTTGTGATTCCCTCTAGCAAATAGAACTAGTAAATTATGACAAAGTGCCGGCCGGTCAGAATGCAATTGTTGCTGTCATGAGCTTCTCTGGTTACGACATTGAGGATGCTCTCGTTCTGAACAAGGCTTCCATTGAAAGAGGTAATGATGGTGATTGTTGTTGGCTTTGGTCAACAATGATGAAGTGATAATAGCCACTTCAATTACATCAACATAATCTTAACTTTTAGCATTTGTTTTTATTATATTTTTTATCCTCTAATGGACAGGCTTTGCAAGATGCGTGGTTTCAAGGAACATAAAAACCACACTCCGTAACTACGGCAACCAGGTGTCCGATACCTGCAGGGGAGCCCTCATTGATGCTAAAACTGGCAAGCCAATCAGGGATCATGATCTTTTAGAATTGGATGGCATATGTGCACCAGGTTGGAATGCATGGAATTTAATATATATATTTGTTTGCTTGACAATATGTACTTTCAGTTGTTTACATGTATTTTCCATGGGCATTTCTAACTTGAAAATTTTTTATTAATTAATATTGGTATTATGGTGATGCACTTGTTAAATATTATATTGCACGTGTAAATATAATAAAATCAGTTTAAAAATATTATTTATTAAGGTGATAAAGCTCATGTAAAACAAGTACTTATTAACAAATGGATGCCAAAAGTAAATACTGAAGATCCTGCTCAATCATCTGGTCCTCCAGAATACAAAGAAGCTCCCATAACGTTAGCATGTTAATGATATCAATTTATTAATATTTATTTTATTCACTAGCCTATATTTTGGATAGAAACATAAATCAATGTAATATGCATAGTATAACTATATTGCAGGGGTCAGATCTGTTGTAATCCAGAGCTATTTTTGAAAATTTTGCATTTGTTGAATTGAATAAGCAATGGGTTGCAACCCCACTTGCAATAAAAACTTTATTTTTTTAAATTCTAATTTAATGATTTTAAACATTTCACTTCTTGTAACTTTAACCTTATGTTGAAGAAATATGTGCGTTAGGTAAGTGACAATTATTTAAATATGTACAATTTATGAACACACTGTATATAAGATTCATAATTATTGTGAATCATAATTGTTAGGGTTCTGCAGAGAAGCCTTTGAACTAGCAACTTTCTTTAAATCTGTTGGGTAGCTTGTGATTGTGGTGTGAAGTTTTCTCAGATGTTACTAGTTTCTCGTTAATGGAGTGCACTTGTACACAACATTCACAACATTAGACTGGCTTTCCTCAGTCAGGATACTTCATTTTGGCCATTGTCAGGATGTAGTATCCATCATCAAGTGATGGTTATATATAAGTAGTACTAATTGTTAGTTTGATGTGGATACTTAAAGTATTAAAATTTTTTATATTCAATACCTGTTGTTGATTGCAAATCCAATGTTATTTGTAAGGTGATTTTTTAAACAAAAGTAAATTGGCATCAATTGTACAATAAGCACATACTGCTTTTCAATTATAGGTATAGAGGCATTGAATCATCCTTCATTGATCAAGTACTTCTGACGGACGACGAAGATGAAAACATCCTCATTAAGATAAATTTTCGACAGCTGAGAGCACCAGAGGTTGGAGACAAGTTCAGCAGTCGTCACGGACAGAAAGGTGTCTGCGGTCTGATTGTCCCCCAAGAAGACATGCCCTTCACTATAGATGGAATTTGTCCTGATATTGTTATGAATCCTCATGGTTACCCTTCTCGAATGACAGTTGGAAAATTGCTGGAGCTCGTCAGTGGTAAAGCAGCTGTTATGAAGGGGACATACCACTATGGTACAGCTTTTGGAGGCACGAAACTGGAAGAAATTGAGCAGATCTTGGGTGACCATGGCTATCAGTATTCAGGGAAGGAAATCATGACCTGTGGGATTACAGGAGAGGTCATGGAAGCCTACATATTCACTGGTCCTATCTATTATCAGAAACTTAAGCATATGGTCATGGACAAAATTCATGCCAGGTCAACTGGAAACAAAGCTTCGCTGACGAGGCAGCCAATGGAGGGAAGATCCAAAGATGGAGGTCTGAGACTTGGTGAAATGGAGAGGGACTGTCTCATTGGCTATGGTGCTAGCGCCCTCATCCAGGAAAGACTGGTGACATCAAGTGATGGTTACAACTTCGACATTTGTTCCAACTGTGGCATCATTGGATTTTCCAAATGGTGCCACTTTTGCAAGTCTGCTAAGCATATCTCAACAATTGAAATGTCCTACGCTTGCAAGTTGCTCATACAAGAAATGATGACTGTAGGTATTGCTTCTAGATTAGAACTCTCTAATCGCAGTAATCACCGCATCTAGAGCGTCACATTGTGGTTGATGACTATCTCCAGATGATGAGTATAAAAACAAAATGTTGTCTGCTGTTACCTGCCTTTTATGTTTTTTTATGGGTAGACATGGTTTTGGCGTTGCTTTGAGTAAATACTGAATTATTAAACTATGTGTAAAAGAGCTTTAGAGAGCTTTAAATGGTAATTAATCGTGGAATTCGTCTATTCCAATGCTCAATTGCTAAAATTTCTAATTTAATGCGTAACAGGTACTATCATCTTGAACACCGTACTAAATTATAAAAATGAATTTCTTAAAAGCAGTCAAATGTCTTAGAAGTCATCTTTGGATTCGGCAAATCATGTTTCAAGGAACAATAAATGTTATCCCTGTAGCAGACAACTTTTCAAAAATTCTTTACCGGTGTAACTAAAAAAATCTAAAATTTATCAAGAAGATGCTTGGTAGTTAAATTAATAATAACATGTCTTTGTTATTTCCTGGCTGTCCATTGTAAATAATCGACATATAACTCGGGTGTGCTTGTATGCCTATTCTGGCATAACGTTTTTTTTTTTGTTAAGAATCTAAAAATTTGTTGAAATAGTAGCAAGCGGGTCAAATTGTACGAGTAGTCATTGAATACCTTTGTCATAATGGGTTTGGACTCGAATAATGAGGGCCAGTTTATTGAGCAGTGTCATGCGGAATTCATGATGAAACGAATGAATAATTTTTTCGAACAGGAACAGGTGAATGCATATTACCACTATTACGATTTGCAACCTTTTAATACAAAATGGTTACCACAACAATTCCATCAACCTAACTTAATTTGATGCAGTCATTGAGTGAATTTAAAAATAATTTCAATACTTCCATAGCTCTGTGATGTAATTCTGGTCATTGGCGACACAAGGATTGGGGCTCATAGAGTTGTACTTGGTTCAGCTTCTGACTACTTTGCTGCAATGTTCACCAGCAATGTCAGGGAAGCAACTGTGAGGGAAGTGACAATGAAAGATATTGACCCAGAGTCACTCAAGTCACTGATCAAGTATATGTACTTAGGTACATATTCAGTACTTAATGTGGATGAAAAATTTAGTACAAAGCCATTACATAAAAAGGTGTCTAGTGTCAGAGATTTCATAAAATTTAACAGATTTCATTTCCAAAATATTTTTTTAATCCAGTGGATTATTTAACTTTTTTCTCTTTGTTTTACTGCTCTTCCACTATAGGTAATCTGGAAATAAGGGAAGAAACAGTGGAGAGTCTAATGCGAACAGCCTGTCTTCTTCAGTTGAACCAAGTTGTTGGTGCATGTTCAGAGTTTCTAGAAAAACAACTTCATCCTTCTAATTGCATTGGAATTAGACATTTTGCAGATGTCCAGGGCTGCTCCTCCCTTTTCCGGACAGCAAATGATTTTGTGATCGTAAGTTTTCCAATAATTTCAATAGCCTTGCTCTTAAATGATTGTTAATATTGTTATAATGTTATTGCAGATTATTTATAATTATTCACTTTTGCATTTATTTGAAAGAGTTCTGTTGAATATATTGGATAGGAGCACTTTGAGAAAATCATAAATAGCCAAGAATTCTTGGAGCTGTCCTCAGATGATTTGTTAGAATTGTTCAAGAATGAGGATCTCAATGTCTCAGATGAATCTATTGTTTTCCATTCCCTTGTTCATTGGGCCAACAATGATCCAACAGGTAGAAAGCTCCACCTACCAAAGTTGCTGGCCCATGTCAAATTACCCCTTTTGGCTCCACAGGTTATAAGAGAAATTATTTATTTAAGAATATTAAAAGTAATTAGGATTAAGATTTTATTGCTACACACATTTTAATATAGCATATTAAAGTCCCTTTTCATCATTAATGAATTTATTGCTGCTGTTGCAAAAAATGTTTCAATCCCTGCTACATTTTCAGTTTCTAGCTGACCATGTGGAAATGAACAGACTTTTCAAGGATGAACCCTCTTGCCAAGAGCTCATCTTTGAAGCCATGAAGTACCACCTGCTCCCCGAGAGGCGACTCACCATGCAGAACTGGAGGACCAAACCTAGGAAATCCACTGTAGGTACATTGTATGCTGTGGGAGGTATGGACTGTTCGAAAGGTGAGTAATTGAGTCATCAATTTGATCTTACGTACAACTTAATATTTTAATGAACTTAATTTTAGATCTTTGGATTTGGGCTAATTAATTGATATCAAATTTAAAATGTTGGTTTTTCTAAATTAAGATTATAGGATGCTTCAAATCAAAACATGATGAAAGATAAATTGGCATTTTAGTGAAATGTGAAATTCTGACAGGTGCAATCAGCATCGAGAAGTACGACCTAAGAACTGACAGCTGGGTAGAGTTTGCTAATATGAATGGTCGACGACTCCAGTTTGGTCTTGCAGTCATTGATGATTGTTTATATGTGGTGGGTGGGAGAGATGGGCTGAAAACACTCAATGGTGTGGAGTGCTTCAATCCATCTACAAAGACCTGGTCGTTAGTCACGCCCATGTCCACTCACAGGCATGGCTTAGGTTGGATGGATTGATATTTTCTTTTTTTTTATTTATTTATTTATTTATTTATCATTCGAAAGGCATTCAGATCAAGTGCAAAAGTTAAAAATTTGATCATGTTGTAGTTGAGTTCAAAACAGAAATTAGTATTTAAGTATTGGCATGCAAGTTGAGTGAATGGGTTGCCTCCCTGCATGCGCTGGTAATGGCAACGGTCTTAGTGGAGTCAAAAATCAGCTGCTTTCTAGTACAATTGTTATGATGTAGATGTAAAAATCTAGGGTTAGCTAGGAGTTAAGAGATGTTAGCAATATTTGATAATCAGTCTGGTTTAGATGTAAGTCTACTTTTCAGTAGTAGTGTATATAACATCTTTATTATTTCTATTTCCATCTTTTATAATGTCCAGGCGTCGCAGTGTTGGAAGGTCCCATGTATGCCATTGGAGGACATGATGGTTGGTCATACTTGAACACTGTGGAAAGATGGGATCCCCAAGCCAAGCAATGGTGTTACGTTGCCTCGATGTCCACACAGAGGAGCACTGTTGGAGCTGCTGTCTTGGGCAACAAGTTTGTTTTACGTATATTGTTGCTAATGATAACATTGATGTAATTACATTGTTATTAGTGTTCATTAATTATCAATGCTGGCGCTCGCCCTCGTTGGATCGCGCAATAGGGAAAGCAAACGAAATCAATAGTTAAAAAAGCAACAAATTCATAGAGGATTTGATTACAAAGTCATAGATTTAGTCACCATAAATTGTGCAGTGGTTTTATACAAATTAAATGCTGCATCGAGTCCGCAATGTTTTCATTAGAAATATTTTTGAAAGGATTGTTATCGTCATCTTGATACACCTAGGCTCTATGCGGTTGGAGGGAGAGATGGAAGTTCATGCCTGCGATCAGTGGAGTGCTTCGACCCTCATACTAACAAGTGGACCCTTTGTTGTCCTATGTCTAAGAGGAGAGGAGGGGTCGGAGTAGCAGCCTGTAATGGTTTTCTGTATGCAGTTGGAGGCCATGATGCCCCTGCCAGTAATCCCAGGTCAAGCAGGTTTGACTGTGTGGAAAGGTGAGTAGTAGTAGTAGTGTATATAAATTACATGAAAGCAAGATAGTAATAGCTATATTAGATTTCATTATTTTTTGTTTTAGAATAATTGGCCGATAAAATTTAATTTGGCCTTAAAATGCACTAATATTAATATTACCATATAATTAATATTAAAAAGAAAGCCATTAATAATTTGGAGATCAACCTACTTATTACTTAGCCATATCATGACAAAGTTGTTATATCTATCAACAACAGCAATAATCAATTCTTAAAGCTAGATTTTTAATGCTGTTCATTAATGCCACTTTAATGCTCTTAGCTTTTATTTCGAGAAATACTTTGACACTTGGAGCTATTGGTATCAACATTACTTACTTTAGATATGACCCAAAAACTGACAACTGGACCATTATAGCTCCGATCAACTCCCCCAGGGATGCGGTGGCTGTGTGTCTTCTCGGAGACAAGCTTTTTGCTGTGGGAGGCTGTAATGGACAACAATACTTGAGTGATGTCGAGTGCTACGATCCTCAGAATAATTCTTGGAGCCCGGTAAGATATATTAAGTTATAATAGTTAAATTGCACCTAATTTTATAATTTACATAGTCTACTATAAACATTATTATTTTTATTTAAATTGATCACGTGATCATAATTTATTAACAGGTTAAGCCCCTTTGCATTGGAAGAGCAGGTGCTTGCGTTGTACATCTGAACAATAAAAATATCAACCGATTCCCAGATGCCCTATGTTCCGCCAGCTGACTATCGGCCTGTGGGTCATGTAGCGGGAGGAGTCGAGAGAATGCCTATTGTGGAAAATCTTTTCTGATTGATCAAGATGAAAATGACTTTCTTGACCCTCAATGGTGCCCCTGCTACATTGACAGAGAAGAGAGGCCTTTCAAAGATGCCCAGACAAGCACTGACCCAGATTTTGCTTCTTCTTTCATTCCAGCTATTAATCAACCATTGAGATTCCAGAACATTCATCTATTCCACTTTAGGAAACTTATTGAGTGTGACGCTAACAAAACGAACGATTCTTCAGGTGTGATTGTTGAATTGAATGAGAAGGTTTCTTCTCTCTGTGATCGCATTAACTGCCACCTCTGTGCCCAGCCTTCAAGTCCTTTGAAATCATCCAATGAGCCAAGGCTTGTACCTACATTTGCAGAGCTGAAGGCAGCCTTTGCTGTGAATCTGTGTGAGAAGGTCTTCAAGAATAGCTATCAAAATAAATGTTTGGAGCAGGAATCAAAAAAAATTGCAAATATTCTTCCACATGGAAGACCAAAGTCAACTTTTGAGATGAGAGATCTTGAAGATCTTCAAATGCTTCCTCCAGGGGATGAATGCCTTCCAGATTACAAGAAGCATGAGAGGAGGATGTGTTCGTCACTCATGGAGACAACCCTTGACATCCCTACAATTTACCAAAGATGCGACAAAGTTATTCTGAAAGAAAAGGAAGTGCTGGGTTGTCTTAGTAAACTTCGTTTTGATAAACCTGTCATGGCGCAAAGCTATAGTCCCCATTCTAATAATTTAATTACAGATGGTTTCTCAATTTTCAATCCTTGCTATGAAAGCACAACTCCTCCAGATGAAAAAGAAACAGATCCGTCCTTAGTTAGATTTCCAAAAGCTGTTAAATTCTTGCATCTTTCCTCCCATGAGCGACCGTTCTTTTCTGTTTCTAACGAACATTTTCATAAAGTTGCTATTAAGCTTAAAACCAGAAGCTCATCTTTTAGTGGTGAAAAATCTGCTTCTTTCAATTTACCTGGCAAAATGACTCCTCCTCTTCCCTCTAGAAACAAATACAATGTGAAATCATTTGATTTAGTTTCCCCTTTTTCAGACTCCAAAGATTCTAGTGGTATTACTTGCCATTTAAATCATATGCAGTCAATTATGAAGGTGGGTCATCTTCGCAAAAAAGATCCAAAAATCAGAATTTCTTGGTCAGGTTCTCCTGGTTTTGTTGCCATGAAATCTGATGTAGTTCCTTCTCTTCCTGACATCCCAAAATCAATTTCCAACTCAAATGAAGAATTCCATTCTGTTAGACAGTGGTGTCACATGTTTCCTGAAAGGTCCACGAGCGGAAAATCTGCCACAGAAAAAATGTTCGCATCTTCGAGATTGTCTGCCGACTTCTCCGGACAAGTTATTTACGAGCACGATGAGGGCAATGAGGAAGGAAAGAACAGTGATGAAATATGTCATCCTGATAGGTCAAATATGGAAGAGAATGTCTATTGGGAACTGGAGAACCACAGTGAAGAAAACTCTGAAAATACAGAAGGCACAAAAACAGCAGATCTTTCCTGTTCCATGAACAATTCCAAGAGCTTTTCAGAATTCATTCAGGAGAAGAGTCAGACTTTATCAGAAAGTGATGCAGGCCAATCCAACTGCTATGAAGATATTCAATTTTCAGAGAAGAAGATTTCTCTTTCCAACAGAGGCTTTTATAATGTTCCCTTCAAGAAAATGAACAAAATGACTACAGTCAAGAGTTATGCCAATTTGACATCAAAGGAAAGGGGAACAAACCCTCTACTAAAAAATGTGAACTCACCTGCTTCTAATGAAACAAAGTTGACCTCCTTAAGCAATAATTCTATTCCATCAGCTGCCAGGAAAATCTCCTCAAAGAAGTTTCAGGCAAAGCCAGTTGTTCCTGAAAAGCCAAAAAAATTGAGGGATTCATCTGGCCAAAGGAGGCAGAGGTGTCCAACACCACCAAGGTTATCACCTAATGGTCTTTCCATAGAAGACATTGTCCAGATATGATGATTATCATTTACACAAGTACTTTTTTCTATCATTGTTACAATTAAGAGATTTTGAAATCCTTGATATTCGATAACCATTCTTTGAGAATCTTTATCATGGAAAACAAATCAGCAGTTCTCTTTTTGTAATATTCTTTGCCAATACAGTGATACTTTTCTTTTGCATGCTCTTTGTCCATTAAAAACGCTCTTTTCATAAACCTCTCATTTTGGTCGTACACGATCAATAAACAATGAGGAATCAAACTACAAAACGGCAGTTCTAAGGGAAATTTGTTTGTCTATCTGTTCCTGTTTTAGGAGTAGTTATTTTTTTACTTCCAACGATTGGATTGGTGGATTTTTATTTTGACTCTTCGGCAATAAGCGGCAACGCACAGCTAGAGCTTATATTTTGATTGCATTGTTGCTTGCGGTTGTGTTTATAATTTATTTTTCATGTTACAGCTGTAGTATTCCCAACAATTCCACTGTAGAATGATTATTAATTGATCTTCATAATATTCATTATAGTTGTTGTACTTTTATTCTTAGGATCTAATCCTTAATTTGTAATGTCAAGATATCACCTTTTTGTTGTGTGGTATTTTTCATTTTAAATTTTTTATTTCATGATGCAACTTGGCCATTGTTTCCATCAAATTTTGCCCAGTTTTAAATTACCAGTTCTTGTTTTAAATTTCTGCTGGTTATTTTATTCAAATATTTGTTTGTTCCTTTTCATTTTTCTTTAAGTTTGTAACATGTTTTCAATATTCATGTAACTTGGGCTTCTTTACATTCTTGTTACCATTGATGCACCCGATTGGTTCTTGGATATTGCTTTCAGCATCTTTGCTGTAATAGGTGGTCCTTGGACTTAAAAACTTATCTGAGTGTTGCATGTTCAAAATTTACTTTGACGCTGTTGTCATTCCTGGTTAAAGTTATTGATTCACTTATTGAACACTTTCTTGATTATTCTGAGGTGCATCACTATGTGTATTTCGCTAGTTCTGTTGCAGGATTTCTGAAAAACTAGTCGGGATTCATTGATGTTGCATTCCCTACCCGTGATGAAGTCATTTCAAAGATATCTTGAATTTTTCTATTTCTTAATCGAGGTTAGAGTTTAGGGATTCAGAGAAGCGTTAGCATTATTTGGGATTAATTGGACGAGGTTGGCAAGCGTTCACCTCTCAATATTGATTTTGTGATTCCTCAAAATTGCAATTTTCTATTTGATATGTATTGTGCTGATGTTTCCCTGTTGGGTTGCTCGCTAATGTCGTATTTAGTCTTTATTAGTGACAAATACACCAAACCTTGTTACCTTCTTTGTTTAAGATTGTGGCGAACATTCCATCTGACTTGTGTTGTCACGGAAACAGGTACAAACTTGGCAGGAGCGTCCTTATAAAATATTCCTGCTGCATTCAACTATTAATTACGAGGTTTCTGAAGACTAGGTATACATTTGATAAAAGATTGAAGACCATAAATTAATTTGTGGGGATCTGGGGAGGCCTCGCGATGACGGACAGGGAAATCGAAGAACTTAAAATGCTCATAACAGACGGGGAAATAGAGTTGTTGGAAAAGTTATCGATTTTTAATGATTGCGATTTATTAACAAAAAACATGCAAATGCTGGCTAGAAAGAATAGATACGGGTCAACAAGGCCGAACTCGGCAGATTGCTTGCTGGAAGAACTCCAAACAGATGACAAAGAAAACCAAGAGTTTTGCAATGGTCATGCTTCTTTAGCTAACACTGAAGCTTCAAATATGAAATGGTGTTCTCTCATTAAGAAAAGCCCATCCTTAACAGGATTGGAACCAAGATCTATTGTGATGAAGATGATTGAAACAATTAAAGAAGAACTTGTGGCAATGGAAGCTGATTCAATGAGTAGCAAAGTGATTTGTCATTTTTATATATGTTATTTTTTTAAATTCACCACTAAAGTCTCTATCATGAAATGAAACTACCCATTTTCTTTCCATATTGATTTTTAAATTTGAAATCTACGTAATTTAAATAGAGTTATAGTTTATGTCAGTTGTGATGTGGTTTAATTTTATTGTGATGAGATCAGGTCGAAGAACGATTGACGTTGGGAATGCTGGATAACCTGAAGAATGAATTTAAAGCTCGCTCAGAGGTTGAAGTAGGATTGAAAGATTTCAAAGTAATATTAAAGCAAAATTGCTCTGAAATATTTACAAAAGTAAGTGTAATTTACTTTACATTTAAAGCCTTTAAAATTATCTCAGTTTTTAATAACTGGTTTGTAGTTAGCAAGTTGTTAATAAAATGTTTCTCCAAAAAGCTAATATATGGAAAATAATTTCGACAAAATTGCTAAAATAAACCATTTCAGGAAAGGGAAATGGAGACATTTTTTCAAAGGATCGATTGCTTTTCTGATGGCTTTATTACTTGGGATGCTTTGTGCAGTTACATGCAGCTTGTTTTCTCAAAAAGCTTTTACTTCAAAGACAAAGAAAAAGAAATGTTCTTCAAGTTACCAGCCAAATGTATTGCCTCTCCTCATCGGGAGGATGTCTTAAGGATTGTCCAACTTTGGAAAGATCCTGTTCAACAGTGTCTTAGTGAGTCATTTGCCTGTTGTAGCAAAGATGGAGTTTTAAGCTTCTGGTCAACAACTGGACCAAAGTTGAAGAAATCCAAATGCCTAGTTGTAAGTTCATGTTGAATGTGAAATAACTTGTGTTTGAGTATAAAATAGTATTGATATAACATCTGAATTTAAAATAATTTATTGTTTTAAATCTTTATTGAAGAACAGAACAAAGAGGACACACATAAACGACAAACACACAAGGGGATCATAAAAAACAAATTTAAAAATAAAAACAAAAAAAAATTTCTAAGACATCTTGACCTAAAAAGATGTTTAACTTAGTGCTACAATCAACAGTAAATCCAAAGTGGATAAAAAATTTCTAAAAAGCTAATCAAAGCATCACTATGTAGAAGCTAAGATTTTTAGTCTTTCAAGAGAGTTTTGGGTCATCTTAGAACATTTAAACATTTTTTAAGGATGTTATCAAATAAATGCTTATAATTAAACACCAATTCCTATCATCACATTCCTCTAATGAACTTTGAATTTATCAATGATTAAACCCATATTAATCATATTTTCTCTTCACACTGAAACATGAGTCGGCAGGTAAAGCATTTATAGATCTGTAGATATTACATATGCTGCTAGTAATAAAGCTATTAATGTCTGAAAGTCGTAGGAAAATGGAAAATAACGAGTATAAACCTTTTATGAGGTAAGCTCAAGGGAAGGAGCCTGGAAGGGCAAGTGGTAGCACATGCAACACTACAATATAGGCATGCTTAGATTATGGAATAGTAAGTTATTGTTACAGGTCTTACAATTAATTAGTTTTGTAATTAAGCTTTGCATTAATTATATTCAACACCTTTTGAGGACTGTTAGGATGTAGATTATATTAAACTACATCTCCCCTAACAAGATCTCATATTCCAATCAAAAGCCATCAGTATCCTATATTTTGATTCTATAAGTAAGTAAGGCGATTGTTGCGTAATGATGGGCATCAGGTTTATTGCTTAAGTCTGGTATTAGCAGATAATATCCACTTGCTAAACTTAATGTTTACTGAATAAGACCAAATATAATTTCAGCATTTACTGAGCCTCATTATTTTGCAACAATATTTTAAAAATTTGGATTAAGTGCAAGTACTCGGTATTAATAATAGCACCATTATTTTTATTATCATTAAGTCATGTTGTTCCAGAATTTATATCTTGGTGCTTTACGATGATAGCTTTGATGACAATAACCACAATATTTATTAGCCTCCTAATACAGTGAAGCAGAAGTGGGTAACAGACTTTGCTGTCATGTTTCAGTTCTATAAAATCATCATCTCCACTGGGTATACTTCAATCCGTTTTACAATGCATCAGCTTTACTCAATTGGATTGATTTTTTATGACTGAGTTATTCATTTGTTTTTATAATTCTTCAAGCGACAGAGAACTTCAATTTTATGATTCATTTTCGCTTGAGGCATGCTGCCAAATTTCTGGGTTTTCCAGTATACCATTGCAGATTGATTACTGGTATGGAATACACAAATACATTCTCTTCAGCCACTCATAAATTTGCTTCTCTTGAAGTTATGTGGGTGCTGATAGCTGTATAATATCATTTGGTGATTTGGAAGGATGTGTCAACATCTTGATCTTAACTACAGTTAGAGATAGTCTGAGGTGAGAGATTGTCATTAACAGCAATGATAACAATAATGTCAATGGCCATTCTGTGGCATTGAATTAATGTACAAATATTTTTAATTGACTTTGAAAATACTTTATATTCTCTAAAAATATTTTTTTAACATCCTTTTTGCCAAAAGTCAGTGGAGAATCAGAAGGTTGGCTGAGCAATCATGAATTCCTACCATTATTAATGCATCCAAACATTTTACACTCACACCTGATTTTTGTCTTCACCTCACCATTATCAACCAAGATCTTCTTTTTCAATGTCAAAAGCGACATTGCTGATAACTATGTTGAAAATTAACTAGTAATAATAATATACATAATGATAACTGCAAATACATGTTATTCCAGCTCATGGAAAAGGGGGGCTAAGGAATCTGGAATTCCAACTGTATCCATAGACAAGGTTGTAACTCCTCCCTATGTTCGGTTCTGCAGATGGAAAGCACATCAGGACTGGGTGCAACAGGTACTAGCAATAACGATGGTAACGGGACCCTTAATTAACACGACCCTTTATCGGCATGCAAGAGGGTCGCGTGCCTGCGAATGACGGTAAAAGCAACAGAATAGGATTTAGGCCCGCAATCAACTTTAGTGCCAACAGTCTTAATGTGTTGTGTTTGCAACCCAGCAAAGGTGTCCCCAATTTTTTACATGAACAATTACAACTTATTAAGAAATATAAGATATCCAATCGATATACTAAATTGTTACGTGATACACATACCTTTTCTTTTATTAATGTTAGTGCCAGTAATTATAGCAGTAGTAATGATAATTATTTAATGATGATATTTTGAATGTTAACTAATGGATATCACTAATGATGAAGCCTTGATGTGCAGGTCAGATACAGTCCTGAACTGAGACAACTGATCTCTTGCTCTGAAAATGAAAAAACAGCCTTAGTCATAGGTAAAATTGACATAATGTTCATGGTAACATGAATGACTATTTATTATAAACAATTAAAGGCTGTATCGAAGATAAATCACAAATCGACCAGATGCCAAAACAAGACTTTTTCAAATCTCAGAGAAGTAGGTCAACATCTGTTAAGGGATTCTCCAACCTTTTGGATCCCAAGATCAGACCAAGATCGGATGAGACAGCTTTCAGAATTTATAAGGGAGTAAAGTGTTTTGACACATCAAGGGTCAGGAACTACATTGTCACTGCAGGTTAAATTAATGGATTGAATAAATAATATATTCTTTATAAAGAGCATATTTTACTAAAATGTGATCTAGTATTACTAAACCAACTAACATTAATATATTTATTATAAAAGTTCATTAGTATAGCTCAAACTCGAAGAGGTTCAGCCTTTTTTCCACACATAACTTTTATTATAATATTATTGACTTGAAAGGTTTAGACAGAAATGTGAGGGTATGGAACCCATACATGCCAGGAAAGCCCATTTCTATTTTGAGGGCCCATGAAGCACCTGTCATTTATATTTACATCTCAGATGAGGAAGAAAAGGTGTTCACCATCTCTTTGGATAAGTGCATCTTTGTTAGTGGTGTTATTTAGACTTGATGTTATGAAGGCCGATGATGATGTTAAATTTCATGAGTAATGAAGTCTTTCTTATGATATAAGTTTTTTATATAATGCAATTAGCCAATCTTTTGAAAGCATCATGTATCTGGGTAGGATGTGAAAGCCCTTTTTTAGTCGATCTGCCATTTATGATCTACCATTTACATCATACTTCTGCCCGAGGATGCTCCCTGAAGGTGCAGGCTGGATTGCAGATGCAACACATTGTGAATGCTACCATTGCTGACACAGCCATTCAGCCAATAGCACACCTATTCATTCTATATATTCGCAATTTTACACATATTAATTGTTAATTTGTATGGTGTCTTATCATCAGAGGCATTTTTAAATTAATATAAATAATGCAATTAACATTTGCACACAAACATTTACAGTTAAGCATATATTACATTATGTAAAGCAGGTATGGGACCTATTAAACCATTGCTCCTTGCTGTCATGCCGACCAAGGAGCCATAGGATTTCTGGAAGCATACAGGCGTGTCACTATTTTCAGGATAGCAGGAGTCTCCTCATCATTAGCGAAACCTTGAACTTAATCCAACAGAAGAATCTGTCAGCGTTAACTTTCGACTGCTTTTAAGTGCTATGACAAATATTTATAAATTTCGTTTTGTCATCACTGCTCCTGTAGCCACTTAATACATCTAATGTATGTATTTATAAAGGCCTGCAAGAAAAACCGATGGTATTTTATCTTACGGAGGTCCTATTCAGGCCATCATTTATAATCATGTATGTAAGCAGCTCATAACTGCTTGTGAGTCATCAGTGAGTCACATTCTTATTAATATTTACATATTTAGGCTCAAAAGATTTTGAATGATAATGTTTTTAAAAGTGATAAAAACCTCTAATAGTTGTAATTCTTGTGGTTATTAAAACAATAATGATAATAATAATAATAATAATAATAATAACATAATTGATAATAACAAGAGGTAATATTTTTTTATTATTAATATTACAATTCTTGTAATGTTGTATAATATAAATGTCATTATAATATAAATTATTAATATTGTAGTATTATAATTGTTATTATTTTATTTTCAGATGATTGAAATATGGGATATACAGACAGGCTCTAAACTGTTTCAATTTGATGCCTCCAAGGATGACCATTTCATAACTTGCATGTTGTTAGATGATAGCTGTAGGAGGTATCAACACTATCACTATTGCTGCCGTAACAACCACAATTGTCAATTCATTTGTAGGTTATTCACAGGGGGGAGCGAGGGCTCCATCTGCATGTGGAATTACAACAATGGGGAACTTCTTAAAACTCTTTCACCAGGTTTTAACCTATCATCTAAATCTGTAGATTCTAAATCATATTTCAATAAGTAAAGGAAAAATGTAAATGCAATAATTATTATTAGCAAGCTAATTATTAATCAAATTTTAATATGCATCTTGATTGCATGTTTTTGTGTAATTAATACAACTAAAGTTTCTAACAATGCATATTTTTATTTTCAAATCAAAGTTGTATAACCCACAGGACCTGAAATGTTGTGCGAGATTACTGACATGGCTTATGTTGTCTCCAATGGCAGCAAGTCAGTTGTGTTACCTTAACTATTTGTTTATTGAACCAATCAGGCAAACATAATAAATTCACATACGATACAAAATGATCAGCAGGATAAAATTATGACATCAATTTGAGAATTAACCCAGGAAATGACATTCTGTTATCAGGACAATAATCAATGATAATACATGCAATGTTATCAATATTAACTGCAAACAAGACTGTGCATTATTATTTATGTTATTGATATCATTAAAATATAACTGTTCTTGATTGTTATTACTATTGTTATTCTTATAGTTACAATTTTGTTGCAGGTATTTGGTAAGTGTTGGATGGAGCAAACAGATAACCATTTATCCAGATGATAGAGTTGAGTTCAAGCAAAACATAATTCCATTCACTCATTGGCCTGATGATCTGGTTACAGATATTTTTTAGTTCTTAGATTGATGAGTTGGTAATATGTTGGTGATGATGGTGACATTAAATATTGTTAATGACTAAATGATAATAATAATCTGCTGATTTCTAAAGCATCAAGTATCATGTCCATTTACTGTTTGCTTCCCTTTAGGCCAAAGGTCACGAAGAAGATATTGTGAGCGTGACTTTTTGTCCTTGCAACATTCTGGTGACTTCAAGTCGTGATGGCCTAATTATGGTTTGGAACTTTGTGTCAGGACATAGGATTTGCTCTCTTATAACTCCAGGTAATTCCTGAAAGGGAGTAGTAAAACATAAGTAGTAAAAATAACTTAATTATTTTAATTTTTTAAATTTATTTTCTTTAACCTTATTTTTAGAATCTTAAATTGTGCTATATCTGTAAATTGTCAATAAATATTAAAGATAAAATTACGTTGGCATAATAAAATTAATATAAATAAGTTTTAAGATTTTTCTGATGGTTGATTGAGGTATTAATCAAGAGGATGGCTCTGTTTTGGAAATGAAAGGGCAGCCATGCACAATTGAAGGAAGGATAATAAAAGAGAGAAACAATTTTCCTCGTGATTGCGGTGATTACATTCAACATTGCATCGGCAATGAGGTTGCTGAAACAAGTGAGCTGCACTTTTATCAACTTTACAATCAAGATCATCACTAGTACAAACGATTTCAATTTGTAGAACCCCAAGTCCTTTTATTAACCACCCGATGCAATAAGCCACTCGTGGGCAATCTGGTGAGCTTGGGTACAAAAGGCTGTGTCCACTTTTGGAATGTTCACAAAAGTGGTGGTAGTCACTTTACTTCACAGTATATTGTTAGTAATGAACAAATAATTGATTTATTTAGACAAGTTGGTTTAATTTGAATGAGTTGGGCAGATTCACTCAATTTTTCTTGTTAAAGATTTTTGTAAAGAAAGCAATCCTCAAAAATAACAATTTATAATGATCCAATATAGTACATAAAATTAAATTCTAGCAATTCTCCTTTGATAGATAAGTAATTGTAAAGAAGCATCTCTAGTTGTCATGACAACGGATTCAGCCAATAAAATTCTTGCGCTTGGCGATAGTCAAGGTTTTGTTCACTTGTGGGACATCAGCCAATTTTGTATTGAGCAAACTAGTCACAGTCCTATTTGTAAGTGTGTGTGCATGGAGACATCGACAGTCACGACAATGATATCTGCATTTGTCTGATTAACTTATTGCTATTTAGTTGATCTTACAAGTGTTTTTATGCCTAAATAGGATATAAAGGCACATTTTAGTTGCTTTACCATTTACAAAGCATCCCAATCCAAGGATGGTGCCTGGTAAAACTGGCTGGATTGTTAACATGATGCATTAAGCTTTGCATGCTTCTGCATTTTAATAATTCTATTAAAAATTGTGAGCATATTGGAACATTTTTAAGTTCTAGCTAAATGGAGATCCCACGTCCACGAGTTGACTAACCTGCAGCTGGTGGAAGAATCACGCAGTTTTTTTATTGTAGCTTCTGCTATTAATGGGCACATCAGGATCTTTAATGATCATGGACATTTTATCGGTTAGGGAGAGATTTCAACAACTTAATACCATTATGCCACTAATGATGATGTTAGCACTTGACTATTAAACTTTGGAGCAATTTATTATAAAGTTAATTTTCATATTTAGTCTGTTTATTATTGTTTTGATATGAAAGCCTTTCATTGTATGTTTGTATTTTAAGGGACTTTTGGTGCAAAAGAGCTTTGGATTTTATCCAAACCTTCTACTTACATTCACCCCAGAGTTCCATTTGATGTGCTTATTCACCCTCTCAGCCTTCCCAGACATGGCTTGATAGCCAATCAGCATCTAACCACAGAACAAATCATTTTTTCAAAAGATTATGACAGTAGTGATGAGGTTGCAGAGGCTGGAGTCAGTAGAAAAAAGAAAAGCCTAAATCTCACAACAAAGCAGATTTGTACCAAAAGCAAAAGTTGCATTAAATCTCCATCCAATAGCATATCTGCTTCCATAACTGATAAATATGTTCTTGTGGAAGATATACTCAATACTGAGACATTCCTCAATGCTACTGGACCAAGGTTGGATGGGACTATATATCACCCACATACATTATTAAATTATGCATATATTTGATATCAGTTACTTTATTGTATTGAAGTGTATCGCTCACAATTAATTCATTAAATGCTGATTTTAATTTTTCTTGATACCCTATAATTGATAATAACAATATTTAACAATAATAAGCACTTGATTAGATGTAATTACAGAATAAAAATAAGATATAAATGAGTGAGGCAAAATTAATTTTATTTTGGAGAAAGTTAGACTTCAATCATCACAATGCAATGCAGCCATCTAGCACTATTGATGCTGTGAATGAACCTTGGAATGCTAAAATTAAATAATTCTGAGAGTTGTTATCCTAATCAAACCATAATTCCCTCACAGGTTGAGACACGAGAGGACAAAGCGTTGTCCTCCTAAAGCAGGTGGGCTATTTACTTATGCTCATCTGAAGGTTCATGATCTTAAGCTTGAACCCAGCCATCACTCTCTGAACCTTAAGAATATAAAATCTGATGATTCGCTAGACTGGTTGCAGTTAGTTTGAATAATTCAATAAACATTGGTTTTTGACTTCTTATCTAGTATTTTTTCCTGAGGTATAACAAACCTCACAGTAATCTAGAGTTAATTTTGAAGCTCCAGATGCAAAGTATTACATAAATTAAATTGTTATTAAAATGTTGGCAAGTACCATTGAGCTTCCAGACTGGGATCCTCAGAGGAGTACCCTTTTTTCTGCCCTACGATTCTGCTGATTTTGCCCAATGGACAGCCGGATGTTTTGGCGGTTGCCTTCCAGATCCCAAGTTACGTTTGACTATGAGAGTCTCCCGTTGGCTTTCTTATACTGATCATTACTGCTTGAACTGCAGTGGCTGCGACTATCTCATTGACTTCTTTATGGAGCTTGCTGAAGTGCTTTAACTATGCAAGGCTTTCCTTAGCATTCTTCATACCACATAATGATATATGCAAACTGGGATCTAAATTTTGTAATGCCTGTAAATGTAGCTATATTCACCACATTATATAATAAACTCTGCATTGTAGAGTCTACAATGTACATCTGTGTTACAGCCTCATCATTGGCGATTATTCAAGTTTTGAACATAATCTTGCTTCCGAAATAAATAAACATTGCTGGCATCTTGCTCAACTATAAACCTATAGTGCCATCCATTCAGGAAGTCATTATGAAACCAGGACAACAGAGTAAAAGGCGCCTCCTCTGCTATGCTAAAACTGTTGTTGTATCATTATATTAATTATTATTGTTAATTAAACCCATAGAGTTTGGAATTACATTTTTTGTCAATTACTTCATTTTAATGAAGTTTATCACTCAGATTTGCTCTTCACTTGATTATGGTTAACTTTGTACCTTATTTTCTATTCTTTGATTGTGACTGTTCCTTTTTTGCAATAAATGTCAATCAATAAATTCATAAGTTCATAATCTATCTCTTGTAATGGACCTTCACAGCAAAAGCCTCCTCATTTTTGTCCTCCTCGTCATTAATGAACACCAAGATTGTGCTATATCCCTGCTTTGATGAAGGTAAGAACTTCATGCCAATTTGTGTCTTTTGAGTTGGTCCAAGCTCCAACTTGTTGTCTTTAAATAAGAGAAGGTCACTGTGAGTAGTATGAAGGTAGAACGTCTTGTAGCACTGCAAATAAATAATATTAATTAATAAATAGATTGATTTTTACTGCTAGCATCATCCGCCCAACTTGCATCCTCTCGCTCTATTTTTACATATTGAGGCACTCATCAGCCAAATATAAAATACATGAAAAGATGCAACACAGACTCCATAAGGATTGACAAAAGATATTCTTTTATTTTCTCCTGGTCCTCCGATTGTTAAGCTTAGTTCAAACTGTCTGCTGATCATTGGCTCCCGGGTTATGACATGGATAAGCCAGCTTGTTACCAATTGGTGAGATTCAACGTCGACAACGTTAACAAACATGCTGGAAACTCCTACTTTCGTGGGTCGAATGGCAACATTCATCTGCTGTAAATTTCCAGCCATCAGCATGAATGATTCCTCTGGGTTGATTGACATTTGTTTTGAATGGGAAGGATAACATCTGACTAAACGTGAGACAAGGCTTCCCCTGGATTAATTTTATAAATTTAGATGTTGAAGATGTCTGCTCACGAAAAAAACTCATTCATTCGAAAAATGGCGCGAATAAATAAAAACTGATTCATTCAAAAGATGGAACTAATAAATAAAAATGAAACTCATTCACTCGAAAGATGGCATTAATAAAAAAATTCATTCGAAAGATGTCACTAATAATAAACCTTATTTATTCGAAAGATGTCACTAATAAATAAAAAATAATCTTAATCACTCGAAAGACGGCGTTAATAAATTATATCAAGCTGGAAAAAACAGTAATTATTCAGAGTAATAATTTAGGAAACAAACCTTATCATAAGAGAAAATCTGACAGTCTGACCTTGAACTCCTGCAATGTCTACCCTCTGCATTACCTTGATATTAACTTGCCATACCTCTATAGGCTTGGACATTCTTGGGTCAATATAAATGGCAATGAAAAAGTTTTTCACCTGAGGTGCTGAGCCACATGCCACTTTTACAAAGACGACAACTGGATTTCCTGGTGCATTTCTGGCTGAGGTGCATATGATGTTTGGATCACTACATCTCACCAAGACTTTATTTCCTCCTGACTGGTTCTGAGAATTGGTAAACTGTGGCCATTGAGGCAATACAAATGATTTCTTAAAAAAGGTGTGTTCTGGTTGAGTGAATCTAAATGTTTTGTTGATAATGTGAGGATATTGGCTTATTGTCAGATCCAGTATAGCGAGGAAGGACATGTCTCTTTTTATCCTGAAATTTATCTTGATGTTTCTATTGTTCAATGCTTGATCCATCTGTCTTGCTTTAACAATATTCCCTTGATTCATTTCTTGAATAACAACATCACCATCATTGTTATCCTCTGATAAATCATCTTCCATCTTGTTCAAAGTCAGCATGGAATTTGTTGCAAAATTGAAATGACTTGGTTCAACTTGAATCATGTGTTGAAATGTGAGAAATTTAAATGGAATGTGAACACTTTCTTTTGGCTGGAGGAAAAGTTCAGCAAGATTGGAATCTCCCACATCGTTGATCAAATTTTCTGAGGCATTGCCATCTGCCCTTGCTGTTGAAAACATACCTTCTTCAAGGGGAGTTGTGATTTTGTTAAGGGTTTTAAAATGTCGCCATTCAGAAACATTTGTGATGAGACTAAAAAAATTAAAAGTCTTTGAAGAAACCTTCCATAAAATTCAATATAGAATGCTTTGTAAAAAGTAAATATTTGGCATGGCATTTGCTATAATTTAACTAGCTAATCCAATTTTTAACCTCACCATGCCATCTATACCCTCTTTTTTTGTATTTGTGTATGTTCATGATATTTTGAATAACTTAAGTGTTCAAACAGGATAATCATTTTAATCACTCCACCATTTGTATAACACTACCATCTGAAGGCACTCGTTGGCTGTGATGTGACAACATATCATGACTAGTACTACTACTGCTATGCTGATATTTGTGGGCAGATAATTATGAATGTAACAAACCTCAAATCAGATCCACTCCATTCTATAACCACAACCACATCAGTATTGTGGGGGTTTTGGAGAGGGAATTCAAAGAATGATGTTGTCCCCAAGCATGTTTTAATAGCAATATTGGTAGTGATATGCTGACTGAGTATGGATTTGATGCTTCCCGGTTTCATGTTTTGTCGATACATTTCAACAGTTCTGAGATCCCTTGCTCTTAATTCTGTTTCAGATCTCATGGACTGAAAAATCAAGCACAACTTAGTAGTAATGATAGTATTAAGTTGAATGATACACTGTCTCTCACTCTCTTCATGATGATCTTTATTATTATAGCTTAAAACATTTGCCTGAAGTCACTCTAGGAACTATCAAACATGTTTGTAAGAACTCAAAACTAATTACAACAGAAGTCAATTTATCAAAGCCCAAAAAAGTGCATTTCCTTACATGCAAACACACATACGATCACATGTCAGGTCACAAGAGGCTAATGTGATGGAAATAACACTTATTTCTCTCTTTTTTTTCTCAACATTCTTCTATAAAGTGTTCAAGATATATTATTCCACGATACCAATGCACAAATTCATGTTGTTGTGGATACAAATTGGAAACAATACAATTTTATTTGGTTGTCTATTTCTCTTGGTTTTGGTTTATTGTTCTGCTTAGTTACACAAATAAAATTTCTCAAAAATGAAAAAAAAATAAGTACCTTATTGTGAAAGGGGTTTTGATGTGCCCAACAGAACATAAATTAAATAGTGTTATCTTGTGTATATTTATCAAAACATTTACATTTACTAACAGCTACAGGGAAGCTCTCTTCTTTAGCTTCACTATTCATCAGCTTTTTATTCAGGGCTTCCATCCTCTTCATCTTTTTAATCCTCTCCGCTGTATCTCTGACCATCTGATGAGCTGATGGGAGGTGCAAACTCTTTTGATTGACAATCATTTGAAGGAGTTCGTAGCTGATTTCTGGCAAACGGCTGGCCTTGCTCCTCTTGGCTGGTTGTGAAATAATTAATTGAAGGTGATATTTAATTAAACAAGTTAACCATGCAAGCATAAGGCAAGAGTAAAAAGTAATGCTGAGGAGTTTTCATTGATTTCATTTATTTTATTGCCAAAATCACAAAGAACAATACATACAATAGAAACATAAAATTTTCTGGAATCAAAAAGTTATATCTGAAAGAACATAGCCCTGTTTATAGATGACCTAGGACAGAGGCTAGGTTTTTTTATTAAAGAAAAACGGAAATAATAAATTTTAATAAGAAAAGTGAATGTGATGTTTTTGAGGATGGTGTGGAAGAATATGGAACATTTGAGGTCCAACACATTCGATAGAAAGTGACTTCAAAGTTGTTCTAAAAGGAGTTGATCAAAAATGCAATGCTGAATTAATGCTGCAAGAGTGCATGTCTGATGACTTGACAAATAATTTGCTGAGTGATGACGGCAATAAATTGTTGATATGGTTGTGCAGCTGATCTGATATAAACTGGTAAATGTTTAATAAATTATATTTTCCCTTTACAATTATTAAACATATTATATTACTTTATTATCCATTATTAATATAATTATTTACAAAATAATATTAAATTACCTTATTATCCTGGGATAGTTAATAAACTAAAAATATTTTAAATGGATGGTACTTTTCGATTATTCTGAATTATATATTTTGTGATACTTACATCCAATAGAAATTGTCATTGTCATTGTCAAATAATTCCATGGGTTAGACATTTGCCCTTCACATATCAGATGCACAAAATAAATAAAATATGATTTTTAAAACAATTGGTGAAAACTGACTCATTTTTGTAAGATAGGCAACATTACTTTCATTCATTTTCTCTAGAATTTCTGAGAAGAAATAAACTTAAGGGATTAAATGTCTTAATTTGTTTGATTCAATAAACTCATAAACCACTTTTAAAAAATGTAAAGCTAAATCACAAAATTTATGGAATAACAAAATTATATTATAAATATAAATAAATTATCTAATAATCTTCAATTGAAAATCATTAAAGACTATCACTAATTCAATTTTTTAATTAAAAAACAACCAACTTCTTCTCCAAAGAAATAAAGCTAAAACCTCCATCCTTCATCCACGATGTCACCTTCCTCCCTACATTTCCCGTCCTCAGCAGTAACTTCCCTCTTACAGAAGTCTTTACTTCGGTTGGCTTGACATTGGCTTCCTTGACGATGACGGCATCCGTGACGACAATTTCTGGCTCAATGTACTCTACATGCCAAGCATCGAGTTCAAGAGTTGATTGGACTGCAGTCCTACCTTGTCGCATCAGAACCTCGAATTCATCATCAAATTCAGTCAAAATATGTGATTACATTTAAAATAATAGCAGTTCAGTGCCTAATGCAATAGCCTTATTTTGTTGTTGTTGTTGTTATTATAACATTAACAATTTCCATAAAATCTTTTTAAAACCTATTTGTCCTTAAGTTCTCAATTTTAATTGCATTTAAGTGTTAAAACTAAGAAATAAATCTAACTTTCAAATCAAGGGCACATTCTCCGATATGAAATAGAGAATCACCGTCCCAAATGTCAATGTGCAACAGTTGCTCATTGAGATAGTTATGAAACTGTCGATCTTCATCCATTGCTTTTGAATCAACTATGAATTTTACCTAGAGAATCAAAAAGATTAGAATAATACTAGGAACTCATATCATCACCATACCATTGAATACATTCACAATATTTCCATGTCATCACCAAATCCCAGAATACATTCACAATATTTCCCTCAAGAGAAGCAAGTTAGATTTTAGATCCCTTCACCAATTCCAACCTGATAACCTGGAGGACCATTCATCTTTGATCCATCCACACCAAGTCTTCTAAGAACGTAAAGTGCCTCATTTGTGTTTGGCGATATTTCTTTGTTCACCGCTTCTAGCATCAATCTGAAGACAAAGATGATTTGGCAATCATTATCAAAACAAATCCAATAACTCTGCAATTATATTTTAAATCGTTCAAGTAATAAATTAATGCAAAGCATAATTTTAAATCTTGTTAGTAATTTATCCCACCTTTCAGAGGTGATGGTGTCAAACTTGTAAAATTGAAATGTGAAAAAGAGAGCACTGGGCAAATCAATGGAATCAAAGTGGCCTTGATCAATAGAAAATCTGTAGAATAATGAATAATTTAAGACTATTTATAGTATTTGAAGTAAACAATTCAAATGCATTAAGCAATGTTTCAACAAACATAATAAATACTTCTAAATGTTTAACATTCAAAATCAAGAAATTTGACATAACATTCTAACTTTCATAAATAATGTCCATGTAAATACAGCTTTCACCTTCCCTTATAGTGCCGTTTATAGTAATTAACTATTTAAACTCATTTTATATACAATAATACATAATTATTGATATTAATGCAACTACCTGTTGAATGCCATAAACTGGAATGTGATCTCATTGACCTTTAAATGATCTTCATAATCTTTACGGGGCATTGTCTTTCCAATGAGGTCGCTCGCATCCACGACCTCGGCAGGGCTGCCATCTGCCGCCAATATCACCGGAAAGTCGAAGGTCAGGAGTCTTGCCAAGGCAGCCCTGGAGAGCCTGTTGCCAGTCAGATCACTCCTGCCGGCAGGATATTCTGGAAAAATGGGAACTTGTGCAGACAAGTACGGCAGCTCTTTGAGCTCCGATGCCGTTGGTACTTCTAAAGACTCTGGCATTGCAGACGCCCTTTCAGACACTTCTTGAAGAGACTTGGCAGAGTCAACTGGTATGTTTGATTCCCCTTGCCTTGAAAGAAAATCTTCACCAGCATTGTCATCATCACGGCCCTTCTTTTCTGATCTCGTCAATAACCTCTGGAATCTTTCTGATCTTTTCATTTCCATATTTTTCACGATCTGACCATCTTTTTGGTCATAAATTTGCTGATTGTTGAATGATGAGAGATCAATGCCCTTGGAAAACTGAAGCTCAAAACTTAATAACCCAGAATCTTTGGCACCAGCCAATACGTTTTCATTAAATATGGGAGGATTTTCAGTATAGGCCAGGTTTTCAAAGGGATTGAAATGAGGACCTCCAAAAAGAGTAGTCTCATGATGACCAGGCTCCAAATTACCTTCACCTCCTGCATGTAATATCCCCCATCTAACAAGAACTTCCATGACAGGCTGCACCATGGTAGAAAATCTATTTTTTGCAACATTCTCACTTTCAGCACTTGCTGGCAAGGTAATCTCATAGACGAGTGCAAATACAAAACAAAATGTAGGATCATTTAGCATTCCTCCAATCTCCACTTTCGTGTTGTGGACCAACAAATTCTCATCTTTTGCATCCCCCATATTTGAATTTTGCCTGTCATGCAAAAGTCTAATGCTCAACTTGATCGTAAGCAACATCAACATGTTTCAGTAATAAGAAAACAATACATTTCATAATAGCCAACCAAAAATCAGATTAAAACCAACAGAAGAGCTGTTGCAACAGATGCAATGTTTCTCTTCTGCATGGAAGACTGCATAGATAATTTCTTAGAAACTCTTTTCACTAAAATATTAGAGTTCAAAGACATTTGAATGTCTTCCAAGGGACTAGTAAAGACCAGGCCGTTATGAACTCCGACCTACGTAACAAAAAGCAAGCTCAACAATTATTAGCAGCATTAAGCATTATTATCATTAAGCTGATTGTTAAAACCAAATTAAAAAATTAAAGAACAACAAAAATTGTCTCATAACTATCAGATCACCCTGAGGATCCTTCTGCTGATAACAATATCCTCTTGACTGAAGGCCACGTCCAAAGCCTGGAGAACATCTTGGTGAACAAGCCTCTTCAAGGTCTCTTCAAATTCTTTAAGATTTGGATGCAGCCGAATCACAATCTTTTCCAGAGAGCACCTAAGGGACGGGCACAACTGCGGTCTCTTTAGTCCTGAATTGGCTTAGAAAATTAAAAACAAACTGCAATAGATAGTCGACGCTGAAAACTGAAAAATATTGCTAAGATGAAATTTTAAATAAAACTCAAGATAAATGTTCTCAGAATGCCATTACTAAGCTGTACTTTTAAGCCAAAATTAATCTAAATTTGTAATCGGTTTTTTGATTAAGTTCAATAAAATTTTCAGCAAACATTTTATAATCGTGCTTCAGTTCGTAATATTTTGAATCCAAGTGAGCTCAGAGGGTGACGTTCCTTCGAACGACTGGAAAAGCGAGTCGCTATGTGTCATGTTTGCAACCTGGCTTGCACCATCACAAAGCGCCCCTGGATTAAGCTTAGGCTTATGTTGCTTTATAAATAAACATATTTATTTAAGACTTGAATGATCAATTAATCAACAAATTCATATTATAATTAATGATCAAACCCAAAATTCCAGAAACTTCTTTAGCATCAGAAAAAAAAACATTCTCGGGAATTAAATGGATACAACCATTCATTTGATCGTGGAGTTGAGTGGAAAGTGAAATTGTAATTCTTGTGGAAAGATGGTCTTTCTGAAAAGCTATTTTTTAAAATGAAACAAACAATATAAGGATGATATTAAATAAGAACTTTGTTAATTGGTAATTATTGAAAGATCTATTTACATTTGAAATCTTTAACATAAAACAGAGACCGGGGTGTCCCTTGATATAACTCTACCCTGTAAAAGAAAATAATATATATAATGTCTATATATATATATTGAAATTTATATATATAATATTTACCATTATATACTATATCACTTATATGATTTCTCTTAGAAAATATTTACAAACAATATTTATAAGAAAAGGAATGGAAGCTGACCGAGAAACTTTGATAGCAGACTTCTTTGAGTCATTAAAATCTGTGTTACAGGCATCACTTTGGAAAGCCAAGCAAGCACCCCAACCACAAGAAACTTCCAAATCATGATCATTTTCCAATCCATCATCACCTTTCCACAATGCCACAAGCTCCAGGACCAGCAATATCTGTTCCCTGTTTACAGAACTGTGAAAGAAGGCTGACTAGAGGAAAAAATTGCATGAAGGAATCAACCCATATCTAAAACTAATGCTTAAAAAATTTCTCATAGAGCAAAATTAAAATTAAAAAGATCTATTCTCACACTATTGAAATTAATTGAGCTCTGGCCTTTATAATTTTTACTTTGGCTTCTCCAAGTCTTTCCAAAAAACAGACCAAACTCGTGATCAAATAAACTAGCTCGTATGTGTAATTTTGAAGGATTGCTGTCCTTCCCTGACACCTAAACAAATATTTATATAAATTCATACAAATATTATAGAAACATTAAAATTTATTTTCAAGACTTACTTCTTTTAAATAATTCTCTGTTATTCCTTTAACGTCATAATAATTTAAAGCAAACGGATTTGATTTCTCATCAACAATCAAACTTTTGAGCCTTTCTTTACAAAGTGGCAATATCTCACTGCAATGACACAATTTATCCAAAAAAGATGTCATAATTTTAACTTAATTCTCTAATAACACCGCGTTCCTTTATTTCCAGGTCTCCTCAAATTTTCTACTATTTTATTTACGTTCATCAAAGTGTAAACACTTCCGTAGAGACAGTTGCTTGGATGTTCAGAGATGTGCATTATTTATTTATTTATTAAATAAGTGAGCAGAAGACAGAAGCCTTTTACCCGCTTAAAATCAAACAAGTAACAAAAAAAATATTTTTTAATATTTATTACATGTGTTAAAAAGCACATATCTTAAATATGGCTAAAAGCAAATGGAAATTTAATAGAAAAATAAATAAATAATATGCCTCAAATTTTTTCTAAACTCAATTTTTAATAATTTTATTAATATTTGCGTATTTCAACAGGTGAATGACGAAGCCCTGGCGCTACACTCCCGGCCGCGTCTTGTCTTATCGATCTTTAATGTCGGATACCATTCGAGGGTCCAACTCGTTTAAGAGCCATTTAAGCTTTGCGACTTTGTCCGACACGCCTCCAGGTTGCTGCAGCTCACCCGGCACAACATTAGACTGACTTAGGGTAGTCACCGCCCTCGTGGCACACCCAAGCAACTTTTAGCAAATTTCTGAATGTCATACTCAGCAACTAAACCCATTTTACAGTATTCATGCAGCTATTTCCTCATTCTAGCTTCATTATTGTAACCAAATACTGTAAGAATTTCCTAATATATGTTTGGTATGCATTCTACAATTTTGATCACAACTAAAGCGATAAAAATGTCTTCAATCATGTGACAACCACTGCCTTGAACAAACATCGACCTTTCACTCCATCAAACAGTCCTGGCCATAGGAAGGCTTTGATTGAAGAGGAGTTAGAATCAGAAGAGAGGTGTCTCTCGTGAAAAGATGGATCAAATTCTTTCCCATCACAACATAAAACCAGAGAAGGAATCTCAATGACCATAAACCAACAAAGTCCAATGGCATTTTCTGCATATGAAAGTAGTGCAGAACTTTTTAAAAGACATGGGTAGTTATCCAGCATTGCCATAACTTTTTCATATACCTCCTGCAGAATATAACAAATAATATATATTTATATATTTTTATATATTTTATATATTTTATATATTTTATATATTTCAAATATTGAATAAATGTGAATGTATTAATATTAATATGACACACATAACACAATTCTGTGAGTCCTAAGCATAATTTTGATAGACACAGAGATAACAAAAACTCAATGAAACAAGAATGGCAATGACAACATCATCACATGTCATCGAAATATAATGTGAAATGAGAAACTTTATCATTAGACAACCATGGCCTTCTTTCTAAGGATGTGCTGATTCATAGCAGATCCCCTGAGGTAGAGATTGAGTAATCCAGCAAGAATCCAATTATTGTTGCTGCAGTAGCCAGTCAGATCAAGATGACTTTCAAGTAACCTTTGGATCTCCTCCTTCAGGTGTTGGTAGCACTTCCTCACAGAACGGAATGCGAGCTAATAGCAAGATTACACGAACAAAGCAATGGTCGATAGAAGTCTGTAAAAGAGTTTAAGAAGTTTGATGGACTCACCACAAAAATGGACAAGAGAAGCTTGTTTTTTAAGTGACCACAGTTTTGCAGTTCATCAATATCATTTAAGGCCCCCAAAGCTTTAGTCCTTATTACATGGTACATGTTACCATAGAGACCAATCAGCTGCTTCTCAACCATTGTGGACAAACTGCTGAAACACCAAATAAAATAAGAGTTAAACTATAATTTTATGTAAGAGGAATGAATCGGAACTACAATCAAACATTCACAACATTCAATTGCCATCCAAACTGGAATTTGATGAGAATGCATGGTTTTTCAAAAAATCACAGTTAGGATTGGGACTCCCTGCTCAAAAAGAGTTATACTGACAAAGTTGTGTCATATATATTATGTCACTATAATCCCCAGCAATCACTTTTTTGAGAAACCAGAGCTTCTGCAGACAGCTTTTTGTGTTTTAGGTGTTTTAGATTCCTCAGAATTCTTCTCTAGTTGAACCCTCAAATGCTTTCCATCCCTGTTGTCATCACCATTATTGTGGAGAGATTCTTTGAAGGTAAGTCCTTCCTTGGATTCCAATTGGCTGCAACTATCAATGACCTTCTCCTCTTTAATCAAATTATTCCCAGTCCTTTATTATAAGAAAATATGTATAATGTATCTCGAGAAAAATTCATAATGACATCATGTTAATTATTTGTCACTTACTCCAGTAATATTGGATTACTACTTAAATTCGGCTTGATTGTATCCAATGATTTGGGTAAGGTGTGATACTTAGTCGGCCTCAATAAACTTTTGCTGGTAGTTCTATTGCTAGTGTTGTCATTTTTGCCCCTGAATTCGTTGAAGGAATGAGAAGATAATTTCTTCTTGAATTTCCTTCCAACAGGTGTGGAATCTATAACAAATAAATATTATGTGTAGGTACTGCAGCACAAAATACTTGGCCATGAAAGCTTGCAAACCCATACATTAGCCTAAAACATATCAATGAAAAATAATTTGCACTGCTATGACAAGTGAACAGATTTCTCCTTTCTATTATCCCATACATTAAATCAAACCAAATGAGTCTTAAAAAGAAATTAAAGGTTTCCTTCTTTCAAATAAATCCAACCAATTAACCCAAAAGGGAACTGAACAAATTAAAATCATTGGCTCTGAGACATAACTATCAATTTGCTTTAACTTTTAACTAACTTTTCATCGTAAAGGACATTTGCAACGGAGCCTTTATGCAATTATCTCCACTTAGTCAACATGGCAGAATAAGAAAAAGTTGGTTTTAAAGGATCAGGGAATAAATCCAACATAATTTTGAGAGGTTTTAATTTAAAAAATAGAGTTACTGGTTTATTGCAAACTTATTAAATTACAGTAATACATTTGAGGGCAATAAATTATGTTATTTATTAAAAATTTAAAGAGAACATCAACTTTTTAAATATAATGTACAACCTAACTGTCAGTAAAATGTAAACAATAAAAATTAAATGTGAGAGTTTTTAAGGTGAGCAAAATAAAAATCTACCTTCACTGTCTGTATTAAAAATAACTCTAGGGCCCAATTGGTCATCAGTAATCAGGGCCACTACTCTTGAGTAAGTTCTAACAAGTCTGCTTAGGAATGGAACAACAAGGAAATTGGAAAAGCAAGTTGAAGGGACTTCTTGGGGCGAGGAAAGGTGTGGCACCGGGACAGATGTCTGGAATGCAGAAGAGGTCGTTAAAGAAGTCGGCTGAGATTGTGTTTGCTGAGTAGGGGAATTAAAATCACGCATCAGAGGGGATGATTGAGTCAAAGGTAAGGATTGCTTTAAATTCATTGAATCGTCAAAGTTGCAATGCAAATTCAGTTCTTTTGAGATCTGAACACAATTGAAGATGACTTCCTTATTTGTTTCCATCGATCGTCGGAGCTGTTTGGCCATGTGAACAATTATATTCTCCAAAGGCTCTATGGCATCCAGCATCCGTCTGTGATTGTACAAACGTTTTTCAATACTTTCAATAGTGATATTGGAGTCTGAATGCTGACTTGTTTGCTCTGATGATGATGATGATGAAGAAGAAAACATGGCCACAAAGTCTTGTTTTAATTTGTCAATACCAGTTTCCCACAAGCTTTCCAAATCATTGCTTCCAGCAGTTTGATTCATCTTCCAATTTTGACCATCGCAAACTTTTAGTAAAAGGGGATGAATGGTATTAAGTGGATTGCATGATTCCTGAGTCGCTGAGTCAAGGCTTCTCTCCAATGAAATTAATTTTTTTGTAAGTTTGTTTCTGAGAACAGGACAAGAGGCAAATACGTGCTTCAATGTTTTGACGAGTGACTGCTTGTGGCTTTGAAATGCTTTCCATTTGAATTTCTGTTGATCTAAGGAATAAACCCAGGATATTAAGTGATTAAGAAGAATATCTGGTGGCATCGTATTTGTCAGACTTGGATGTTTTTTGTCAGAGAAGTATTTAGTATTTTTAGAATACAGAGCTTCTATGAGTTTTAAACTTTTTGGTATCTAAAATACGAAAAAGGAGATTGAAAAATGCAATTCTATCAGAGTCTAATGTTTTTAAATTAATAAACTAATTTAATATTTATTTATTTCAAAAAAGTATATAAAAAAACATATACATAAAAAATGCATATCTTACCTTGCTTAAAATAAGAGCCACTGGGAGATCCATAGCTATTTTGTCAACTTGTTCATGTGTCAGATCTTTCACAAGTCCAATGCAATCATCGAATTTTTCCTTTTCAACAAGCTTGTAAATTTTTCCAGAAAGCATTGTTTCATTGTGGCAATTGTTGAAAATAGCTCTTTTGTTAATATTGCAGCTAAGGTCTTCATGGCAATGAATGTTCACGTTTCGACAGTCAGATGACTGCCGCTTGATTGGAAATCTGATGAGGCTCAAGAAGTCTCTTCTACAACTCGAAGATCTCTTACTCATTTCTAAATCTAAAAAAATATTTCACATTCAAAAATGTAAACGTATAATAAATCAGCCTAACTTCTCATATAGGTTCTGACATCAATCCTGTCACTATGCTAATTAGGCTCAAACTATGGACTCATAAGGAATTCCACTTCAAGAATAAAATTACATATGTTTGCAACAATTATATAGGATATATTTTATGGAGAGATTTAGATAAAATACTCCTTGAGAAATCCAATATAACAACTGAAAACTTATATATTACTCATGTTTGACACTGGGAACCTAAGCACTCACTGCTTTGTGGGATTTATACTGCAAACATCTCACTAGTTTTAAGCTAAAAGTAAAAAATTCCTCTGGATTTCTAAGAAGTGAACATAAGCAAGAGATATCATTTTCACGTTCCAGCATTCCATTTCTAATAAACTGATACGTTAAAGCAGATATAATCCATGTTGAAATAGTAAACAATTCGAATACAAAATAAAAAAGCGTTGCTAACTCAATGAATCTTTTTAGATTTTAAAGAAAGCAGCAACTAAACTAAACTAAGCCACTAGTCTCATTTTTTCCCAGACGAATAATAACAGTCGAAAATGAACTAAACTTTTACGAAATGGATAAAAATGCTTCAGGATCACTTCTGCCTGGCCTACGAAACCAGCGAACACCTCTAAGCACAGAAAACACCTCGCGAACAAGATGCAGCCCGTGCTGGTTAGAGGCAAAAAATATGTTCACTTAGTGTACGCTCTCCAGTGGAGTTGATGGAAGTTTTTGATCAAGATTTACCGCCACAGACGATTCATGACAGTAAATGCCAACGCCTGGACCAAGATTTAAGGCAGCGAAATGATACCAAGCTGTGGGCAGTCCAGCCAAATGCAAGGTCGGCTTTACAAAAGAATCAGTTTGACTTCACTAAGAATAAAATTTATATTAGTATTTTGCATCGTCTGTGAAAACGAAATCGAGATTGCAATCAGTATTACACTACGTATGCAGGAAAGCTGTCCTGAGAGCTGTTTTTACGAGCTACTAGCTGTGACTCCTGACATAGCTCTATGCATTTAACCGACATCCTAAAAAACGGCTTCCTCTTAAAGCCCAACATCAAATGCTATCGTTCATAAATGATGACAAAGGCAGGAATCCACGACAAGCCAGGAAAATATAATGCACCGCATTTTGGAAGCAAATCCGCCCCATGCCCAGCACAGGCATAGTCGGGATTCGCCTGGATTCCACTTGGTCCCGCTAACGGGTTCCATGCGGACTCCGTACCTAATCCCGAGTACTCCAGCTAAATAAATTATATACATTGCAGCACTTCCGAGTGCTTTTGGTCTTTTTATCGAACGTTCAAAAGAAACTCATGTTAGGGGTGCCGCTCAACCCTATTACGCCATTAACCTGAAAATAGTACAAAAATACCAGTGGGTCTTTCACATTTATTCCCGTTAATTAAGATGAAATAAAACATCTGAACAAAATTCCTCAGCATTATGATAAAATGATTACAATGACGTGATTCGCAGTGAAGAACCTAGAATCTCAAAGATACATCAAGAACCCCACCATTCAATATGTGATTTGTTCCAAAACTCATTAATTAAGGATCCCATAACTCGATGATTGCTTGTCATAGATGTTTAAGTTGAAGCATACACTGGCAAATCATAGCCTTTTTATGATTCAAGAATTCTCAGTAACAGATTCAAATTTATAAATCCACTGATTCCAATCTCTATAAACCTGGATTATAAGGAAGACACAAAACAAACTTATTTCTCAAGACCCTCCGAACGGATTGGCATTTATTAGAGTTGGGAGAGCTGCAAATGGCTCAGGCACATAAGAGCTACTTGAAATTTCCCTGTAAAACATTTTTCTGGAAAGAAATGTGCAGAGCTTTTGTGGCAAAGGCAGTTTCTTTACATCTTCTACCAAACCTTCCTGTCTGAATCTGTCTTCGGCGCATTTTGCATCCGCGGACGAAAAGGGAACTTGACTTCGCTGAAAGGTCTGATTAGATGGGAAGCATTTTGAAATGGATTGGACAGTTCTTGTGTAAAGAATAATAGTCGTGGGAGGAATGCTCGAAGAATCCATAACCGCCCTAGCGGCATTGACACGAGCGCAATAACACAAACGTATTTGTATGGCTTTCCTGCAGATGTTTGCCAGAGAAAGAGGACTCACAAACTGAGCCTTGTACCAATCTGCAAAGTCGGGCCAAGGTTCCAGAAGTTCAGCTGGAATGCCAGGACCTTTGTGAAGAAGCCACTCCACCAGATTGAGCATGTCCGCGTGCGCACGAAAGAGGGTGACTATGCAAGGCATACGATGGCGCAAATCTTCGACGTACAGCTTGGTCGTAAGGGAGCGAACGCACACGTACAGAGGGGTGCGTCCTCTTGCATCGCAGATGTTGACGTCGCTTCTGGCAGAAACGAGTACTGCCAGGACATCAACAAGTTTCCAATGGGCAGCCATATGGATTGGAGCCTGGCCCAGTCTGTCACACCTTCATTAAACATATTTCACTCAATTATTTAAAAGAATATGTGTTACTATTAAAAAGATCTTTCAATAAACTTTGGAGATAAGTTTCAGCAAGCATTATTTTACTTATCTACAATTGCTCCAGCTGCCAAAAGTTTCATGATAGCCAATCTACAAGCATGGACAATGGCATTGTTGACACAAATGAAGAGTGGAGTTTGACCCTGAAAATCTGCCAGATTTACATCAGCTCCTGCTCAGGAAATATTGAAATAATTTTAAACTTCTTGGAAATTTAACTTTGTGTCCTTTGCTTTAAGAAATATTTTGAGAAATAATTCTCCTTGTTACTTGAGAAAGATAAATACTTATAAATTAGAATGCTACCTGCTTTGGCAAGAAGCTCAATTAAGAGTGGTCTACCATGAAATGCAGCCTTAAAAACAGGAGTGCAACCATTTTTATCACATTTGTTTATATATGCTCCAGCTCTCAATAAAACCTAAAGAATAAATTACATTAAGTAATTATTAATTAACAAAATTAATCACATAAAGTTTATCTCCATTAATGTCAGTTACCTCAACCATTTCTGTATGATTGAGAGATACAGCTATTATGAGCGGTGTATTACCATCTTTGATACTTGGATTCGAACCACACAAAAATGGAAAATTGATGTTAACTCCTCGCGCAACCAACTCGTTTACAGTTTCTCTATCATTAGATTTTACCGCAAAATGCAGCTGGCGTACGTTCTGAGGCATTTCACGGACAACTAATTCGTTTCCATGATGAAATGACTTTGAATTACCCATCCCTTGAAAATTTAAGACATTACTAAATAAATCATAAAATCGAGATCAACTGTGCAACTGATACAATGTGCTTTGCAAATCGATAAGAATGTTTATATCGCTTTGGAATAGCTCGCTTTCGAAGCTTTGTGTAAAAGCGCATATGATTTTAGACAAAAATAATTTTCATGGACTGGGTTCCATTTCAGTAAGAAGTGAACATCAAATAAACCAACGGACTAGGAGGATATTTTTAGTACTACTTTTCTAATGGTTTGGAAATTCGGGGATTACTAGGAATCTGAGTGCTCGACTCGACTCTGCACCGGCTAGCGCTACGAGGTTAGGCGCAATCGATTGGATAAATGATCGTGAGCTAAAGCTTTTGGAAATGTCTGAAAACTTGGTTGATACTGACAGTGAAGATGAACTTCCACCTGGATGGGAAGAAAAGCTAGCAAATAATGGAATAATCTATTATGTCAAGCAAGTTTAATCCAATTAGGAACAATTGACAGTAAATAATTCGAAGATTTATTTATTAGCCATGTACGTCAAGAAACTCAGTGGGAACATCCAAAAACCGGTTTAACAAAGAAGTTATCAAAAGGTAAAAATCAATGAATCTCTGAAAGTTACTAGCAAAATATGATCAGCGGTATTTTGTTGGTCAGAGATGCCATATGGGTGGACAAAAACAGTATGTCAGCTGACTGGGAAGGACATATTTGTTAAGTGAGTGCTCTAAAACTTAATTTATTTGTAGTAGATTGCAATCTATTTCAATAAAATATTAACAGTAGAGCTTTGAAAGTTCTAAGGACAATTCAACCACTGAAATCGATCCGAGACGAGCGTTTCCTGTTTACGAGGTCAATGCAAGCAACGCCGACAAAGTTGGGAGGATTTGGCAAAGATTTGATAGTTCAAGTACAGCTCTTCATGTGGTTCAAGGTAGAGATCTGACAGGGTTCAATGCCATTATCACAGGAGCCAATTCTGGAATAGGTTTAATTTAAGCATTTGTCAGTTTAATTGAGTTTTACCTATCCCATAAATGTTCAAATTAAGGCTATGAAACTGCAAGATCCTTGGCCAGCGTTGGAGCCAGTGTAATCCTGGCATGCAGGCATGTGAAGAAGGCAAATGAAGCCGTCAAGGCCATAAGTAGAGAATACCCAGGAGCAAGTGTACAGGCCATTATGCTCGATCTCGCTCGCCTCAATACCGTCGATCAGTTTGTTTGTGCCTACGAACAAATGTTTAAGTAAGTTTTGGAGATAAATGTAGTTGTTATGGTTATTTTTCTCCTTATCACTAATTTTTATTATTATTGTTGATTCACGAGGTGATTACTAGTTAAGATTTGATAATATTTATTTTATAATTATTCATTGCAACTCCTATTATATAAGTAATATTAATTTTGAATTAATCATTTGATATTTCTTGCTTATTGTTTAATGTTATTTTTGTTACAGCAAAGTGAACATACTGATCTTGAATGCAGGAATATTTTGGTGTGAGTATGAAAAAACAGCAGATGGTTTTGAAAAGACTTTCCAGACAATTATCTAGGCCATTTTTACCTCATCAAGAAGCTGAGACATCTTCTATTTTCTTCTGCTCCTTCTCGGATCATTTTTGTATCAGCAGAGTCACACAGGTCTAATCAAAGAATGTTTTTTATCAAAAGTGTTTACATAATTTTTTCCCATTTGTTGCATATGATTTTTATGCGTCGTGTTACAAAGACGAAACACCAAACTTTTATAACAAATTTGCTTGAGAACTTTACATTACTTCAAATAATTTACTTCAAATAAATTCCATTAATTGATTCAATTCATGTCAAATTTTCTGCCATTATCTCCAGGTTTACCGATCTGAAATATGAAACTATATGCGAAGGACTGCTCTCACCACCCTCTCCTCAAATGTATCATCCGATACTCTCTTACAACCTCTCGAAGATGTGTCTCATGCTTCTAGCTACTGAGCTGCATCAGAGGTTTTTTATCTGAGCATCGTCAAATTCATGTGAATGTTCAGAATTCTAAAATGTTCTTAAATAGTAAAACGAAACCACTATTCCAATCTTGTTAATTTATTTCGCAGTTACGTAACTGCGCGATCCCGTGTTTGCAAAATATTTTTCGACCACCCGACAAAATAACTTCAAGCTGGATATTTGAACTTCGTGTTGTAGGTGGTTTCATTACGGTGTGCAATGTTTCTCTGTTCATCCAGGCAACATGGTGTACACCAACCTTGGCAGGGGTCATTGGCTGTGGAGTTTCTCTTCTTCCTCGTTTCACCCTTTTCCAAAACGCCCGTTTGTGTCGTCTTAATATTTTTTCCCATCGTTTAAAGTTTATGCGCTCTCATTGTTTAAACACTTTTTGTTTCATAAATCAACTTTTGGATATTACTGCAGGTATTTGAGTGGTTTTAATGATGTAATTACGCTATTATTACTTTTTTTATTGCAGTTATTGCTGTTGTTATTGTGGTTATTATTATTGTTTTATAATCATCATCATCATCATCATCTTCAGCAACAAGGTGCAGCCTGCTCAGTTTTCTGTGCCACAGCAAGGGAATTGGAGGGCTTGGGAGGAAAGTATTTTGTCAACTGCTTTGAAATAGAACCATCTTTGGAGTCACTCAACCAAGAAACGTCATCAATGCTCTGGCTTATCAGCAAGAACATGGTTGGTAAGGCAGCTACACTAAGGGACGATTATTCTAGGGAAGAATCTCTTTTTTGTAAACCTTCTGGGGAAATCTCTGTTTGAACATCTTCCAAAGTTTGATACGTGACCCAGTCAGTAAATGGATGATTTAAACCCACGAATTCTGTGCTGTGTGCAATATAATTTTCTCCTAAAACATGGGATACAATTTTGACTCCTTTCCTGTAAGGGTTTTTTTCATCCTGATAGAATGTAACAGTTTATAATTTTGATAAAATAAACATTTTACATTTTGTTTATTAAAATATACAAATGAAAACTGGATTTTTTTTTGGTAAATTGAAATCCAAAAATGAGGAAAGAAGCATCTCAAAAAGTTGACAGCAATAACGATGCATAGGCGATTCTGAAAAAAATAACTGAAGGCGAAAATCGATAAAGCGAGGAGTGACACAAAATATAAAAAGCTTAGGAAAATTCAGTTCGAAAGGGAACTAATAAAATGCCTCGGACGAAGTTCTTGGGGCGTTCCCCCTCGGTCTAAGCTGACCTAGACATCCCTGGATAGGTGATAATTAAAAAGTGATTTAAAAATATGAAGCCTTGATTATTGAGGACACGAACATGCACGCAAACTGAAATGAATTCAGATAGTTTCGTTCGATCCGACTTCGAAACATAACTGTCTCATGTTTATCGGGCCTTCGTCTCTCACTACGGGAACCATTCGACACCTGATATTTGAGTGACGCACTTCGGTCCTTGTTCTGAATATGCTGGCAGTGTCTGGTACGTGATGTGACATCGACGGTTGTGGTTGTGGTTTCGGAGGATTTGGGTCTGTTTGTAAGGCTTCCTGCGCTAGGTTGTCTGCTTGTGGTGGCATCACCGAGGGAGTTTTGACTGCAATTTGACGAAGTATATTGATCAGCGTCCCGAGTTTCCATGGAGACGCATGTCGGAGTGCATTCCATCGAACGTCGACGTCAATAAAAAATCATAAATATCTTTTTCGAGAGGTCCAGTTTTGTGAGCAAGAATTTAATCGATCATTGATTAAAAGCTGTTCAAAAACTTTACACAATTAATTAACTGCCTCTGAGACTATGCTGTTATTATTATTATTGTTGTTGTTGTTATTATTATTATTATTATTATTATTATTATTATTATTATTTATTATTATTATTATTATTATTATTATTATTATTATCATCATTATTATTATTATTATTATTATTATTATTATTATTATTATTATTATTATTATTATTATTATTATTATTATTATTATTATTATTATCATTATTATTATTATTATTATTATTATCACTATCATCATCATCATTATCATCGAATTTAAGTAAGCAAAATAAAAGGAAAACAGACACTACAAAATAACATTAAGAGCATCTCATTTTCAGGCCCCTTTTTACAGAGGGAAACGGACAAAATTCATGGAGGAATTTGAATCTTTTAGGAGATAAAATTTTTGAATCCGCGTTTTGTTGCATCGATTTTGGCAAGCCTGTCAACTAACGACCGATGGCGCACGGATCGATACCAATCGATACCCAGAGGCAGCACGCCCACGCATCTTCAGATGCCGTTTCCATGTTTTCATGTTCACTTGCAGTCGTCAAAGCTTATCTTTCAATTGTAATGATATCAATTATTTATGTTCAATTAATCAGAACCACTAAGCAGGCTCCAGTCAGTTGCTGGAAATTATCGTAGCTGTGGTAAGAAGCCTTTATAAGAATAACTACGTTGAAGACTTTCAATAATATATTACATGATGGCCATTGTAAAAAATAAATATAATATAATGATAACAATTTCTTAAAGTAACTTATCATTATTTTTCTGGGATACGTGAAGATTAATATATATTTTGTCTTTTTAAAAATTATAATGAAAAATATTAATTTAATAATTATTTTAAAATTTATAATAATAATAATAATAACAATAATAAATGTTAAACGAGGCGATATCAATGCTAAATAAATAAATAATTATGCAGCATGTAAATACTAAAACAAAACTATAAAAAACAAATTTATAAGTATAAATGTAATATAACTTCATAACTGATGTTACTTAAAATTATCCTTGTCATTTATGCTTTATTTAATTGCTAAAATTGATTCCATGTGAACTCGAAATCGGCGAAGCAATTTATGTTACTTGCCATAAGGCAATGTTGCCACTCCAATTAGTGGTCCGTGAAAAATTTATCTAGTCGATAATCAAGCTTGCCTAATGATGCACACAATGATTGTCATCAATGCATGCAACACAGAAGCCTAGCTAGGGCTTTCTGCGCCCCAACCTTAACATTATTAATTTGTTATCCAATTTTGATAATTTCGCACCATCTCCCGACGCATGACATCATCAATTTGTCTATTTGTCTCCCTTAAACCCGTCCAACGGAATCCGCATATCAAGGGCTTTTAAATTTAACTTACGAATCCTTCCAATCTCCTATCCGTCTTTCCATAGACACCCTGAACTCATTCAAGTACGTCAACTGGATATGCAAATGAGCTGATATTTACGACCCAGCGGGTTTGAGTTATTGGCGTCGAAATTGATTTCTGACATTCTTTTCGAAAATAAAACGAAACGCATACTTGTCCTAACAGAACACGAGGCTGGGTTTGTTTACGAAGGCAGAATGCGTGTTCTTAATCCCCGTTGATCGTTCATGGGTTTTTTTTGCCGGAATTTCGCAGGTCAACTCATTCGCTCTCATTCAAGCGCTCATACATTCACCTCTTCGAGGGCTAGTGGAATTTTCTATAATTAGTTTTGAGTAGGTCGTAATTATATTGATGATTGCTCTTGTCATTCATTCTCTCCATCGTCGTCGTCGTCATCATCATCATAATCGTCATCATCATCATCATCGTGATATACCATTATTAGCACACACCTGAAGTGTAGATGATGACGATTATTACAGCTACGAGAAGAACTACAGCCGTCGAAACTAGAAGGACATTAAGGATCGTCTTCAGCAGGGGACAGCTTTCGCTTTGTGACCTAAATAAATATTAATTAACTATTAACTAACAAGTCCTTCAATCGTCATTAAGTATGCATTTGGATTACAAATTTAACTATCCTTCAGGCTTTCTTGAATAATGAATAATTAAATAGGCTATTTGTAAACAATTAATTAGACCTAATGAATAATCGAACGGGATGCCTAATGAATCTATTCTAACGAAGATTGCTTTCGAGGTGTAGTTGAAGAAGAAGGTGCTGATTCCAATATGAGGGATGCTTTCTGCGCAACCTCTTGACAAGATGGACGCTCGGAGGTTAACTTATGCGAATGTTGGCCGAGTGACGTTTAAAAGCACTGGCGGAAACACGAGGTTAGGGTTAAGATATTTAATATCTTTGGTGCCCGTCAGTTCTCCACGGTTTTGCCCACTACCCGACTACGTCTTCTATTAATTAGCGACTTTTCCAGTTCTACAGAGATTTTCAGGATCATGTGATAGAATTGGAGGTGGGGTAAGATTGCAGTAAGTGGATTGGGGTACCGTTAGATTTAGGCACCAAAAGTCTTTGCCTGTGAGTTGGCTTTTGCCCCGTAACAATCATAACTTGGCCAACAATCGAAAACCGAGGGGTGTTGAAATTTGCTCTCAGAGAGTTGGCTTTTACCCGTCACTTCTTCATGTTCACCCATACAACTATAAAAATACTTCCACTCCCACATGCGCATTCGCAGCTTTAATTAGTATGCAATATGATAATCAGCTTAATTGACATTCACTTACCTATTCAGTTCTCGGAGTTTCGCGGCTGTTTTCGGATCGCCAGTCTTGATTCTATTGTCTTGAAGGACAACGATGACTTTTTTCAAGGTCGAATATTCCTTTCGCTGTTTCAGTGCCTCTTTCCATTGCTGCTGCTGTTGCAGCTATGGTGATGAAGATGATTCGTTTACAAATAGTAAGTTGTTTGCAATTTACTTTTAAATAATTAGCAAACTTTCCCTATCACCACCCTCATCTTTACCATCGACAATTTGGGCATCATCGTCATTATCATTATCATCATCATCGAAATAATATGGATACCTTATCGGTTTCATCCGCGGCGTTGGATGGAAAAACGGTGGATGTGGGAATTCCAGAGACCTTTTGTTCCCCAAAATAGAATCCCGGATGTTGTAATCCCCCATTTATCGATGGGGGCACGAAGCCGGGTACCCCCTGGGAAAAATTGGTCAGCATGGGACCGTGGTACATGCTGCGAGGTATGCCCTCTATGGCAATCATTTTGGGGCTTGTTTCTCCGGGCACCGAGTGATCGATGGATCAATCCGCTCTTAGGTTCGTTTGAAGGAAATCAGTGAATTGTGGTGGCGTTGGTGGTGTTGATGATGGCGGTGGCAAGCCATTAGCTCGGTTTGAATTCCAATATGAACTGCGATTAAAAAAAATCTTTTTAAATCTACCAAAAACGCCCCTTTGAAGCTACATCTCAACGTTTTATTACTCAACTGCAATGCTGATGATTCATTTCTCCATCAACCATTCCATCTAAGCGTCAAGCTACTTGTTAGAGGGCCCGAAGAGACATGATGTCGATAATAAAATGTCTTTTCAAAGTGGACCCTTAATTGCTCTCGCCCTCGTTCGGGCGCCATCAACACATGCATACAAATTAACCACAACGTGCTATATCTGCTTCATCTTTCTCATTTTACATTTGTTTTGTGAATTCTCGACATCTTTGGTGAGTTAAAGCTTTGTTAGACTGGTTAATTTAAATGGATTTTTTTTTTATTTAACAATGAATGATTGATTATAGTTTCTTGTTAAATTGTGGAATTTTATTTATTTCAAATAAGTTTCATGATTTTAATGTTGAAATCATTTTTTTTCAAAATCTGAATATAGGGAAACAGTCATTGAGTGGTCCAATACAAAAGCAATCTCATATCTAAACACGATGATGACGACGACAAACATTTGTATTAAATATCCAGGTATTCTGAGTATCCAATGATTTTGAGTCAAGCAATTTATCATCAATTTATGTTTGGATTAAAAACAAAGAAATTTAAAAATGTATGTCTATGTAAGCTGAGCTGCATCCTGTCAAAAACCTCTAACCTCGTTAAGTAATCTTCGTAGCAGTTTCTTTTAAAACATTTGCGTGAAACTTAAGTCCTTCGCATTGATTATGACCTATAAAGTCCGTAATACATAAAATCCAAACCTGTGCAGGAACTAAAAAAGTGAAAATATTTCACCTTTCCATCCCGATGTAAGCAATAGATGTATACGTAGCAAACAACGGAGGAGCACGATCTTGCCTGCTCTTAATTCATGTCACGCATTGACGAGACCAAACACGCACGCCAGAGAAAACATGCCACGCCTGGTCGACCGTGCAACATCCGTTCCGTTCGAGTTCACGCCTGGAAGCAAGGAGCCATTCTCGACGGATAACAACTCGAGTATCAGTCAAGCGTTCAAGCTGAAACTAAAAATTCATGTTTGCGCTAGGTTTATAGAGTTCATCTTTACTTAAATAATAACGCTTTCAAAAATTTGCAATTTTCTGTCTGGAAACTTAAAGATTGGATGTTGGATCTGAAGGCCGGGATTCTGAGATTTTCAATATTTTCTACTTTCCATTTGAGGTCACAAGACAAAGACAGGCATTCCACGACAAGACATCAACTTCGAGACAGAAACAAGGATAGACATGGAAAACGTTTTTATTTCTCCTTATCACACTATAAAAATCAGATGTTGCCACTCCCGATTCGAAACGTTACATAACCATCTTTATTTTATAGTCGACAAACCTTACAATGCACTTCTGGAATTAAGCTTCACGCAAAAGACTAACTTGCAAATTCAAACCATACAGGCTTTCCACAGTTGCTATGTTGTTCGCTACAAATACTTGAATCGAAGTAGACAAATTTACATAAAAAAAAACGCAAAATATAGAAAATTCAAGTGAAAGACTCGATCGACTATTTGGGAATTCGGAACGATCCCAAGTCAAATTACCTGAGCGATTAAAAAGCGATCGGCAAGCAATCGATCCCCGAAACAGTTCTGAAAAGCAGTAAATATTTTGTTACGACAAAATGCCATAGTTCAACATCATTCACAATGTCAGTCAATTGACCGTGCGACGAAATAAATGAACTCCAAACCCTGTCACATCCCAGACGGTAACAAATCCAAAGTTTCTTGATAAAACGTCGAAACAACAGTGTTTTATTTCATTTGTATTCAAACATTACCAGGAAACCAAACAATTTGTCATTACAAAACCAAACGTGTGTAGTTTAACGTTTAAATTGAATATCTAATCTATTGAATGTCTCGTTAGAGACTGTACAAGCAGTGACTATTTCACTTAGAACCGTGGGTTTCCCTTTGCGTTCAGTCTGTTCGTGGGCATGTTCAGAGGAATGCCGACGCCGAACGGCTGGAGTGCCGCGAGACCGAGCGACATCCGTCCGAAGTTGATTCCCGTCGACGAGTTGCTTCTCGGCTGCTGGACGGCAGTAAACGCCGGTAATCTGGGAGCCATGAATGCACTTCCTAGGAGACCCCTACCTCTGTTGGATATTCTTGAAATATCAGTTTTTTTCATAAAGCTGGACTGATTGCTGGCATCCCTTCCTCTGGAGTAGCAACCGTCCGAAGTGGCAAGAACGGAAAGAGGAGAAGTAAAAGTCACGGCGTCCTGGAAATCCTCGAGATCGGACGAACCGTTGTCGCTGACGCCGTCGTCATCGACGACTCGAGCAGAACAAACCATTTGGGAGTCCGATCCGGTAGAAACGTCTTCCGCTTTGGAATCATCTACGGAGTCGGAAACTGCTTCAAAAACTTCTTGGCTTGGAAAAAGTGTACCTGATAATTCTGCAGGCTCAGAGTTGGTTTGTTCAACAGACAATGACTTTTTAATAAGGCTTTCCTCTGAGATCCCTTCGTGACATTTGCCGGTTGCGTGTCTCAGAGCGGACGTGGATGCAGAACTCAAGAGCTTGTGAGGTGCAGACACCAGACTCTGATTCGAGTTTCCGGTCGAGCACGTGGATTCGTTACCAGGAGAAACGTCGTCCATCAAAGGGATGGTCGTCAAGATCGATTCTCTTCTAGTGGACGAAACTTGAGATTTCCCGCCCGATGTCTGACTCGAACGCAACCTAGACAAGCTCTCGAGCGAATTTTCATCCAATCTCCTTTGCAGCAACGCAGTAGCCCCGATGCCCTGGCAAAACTGCGACGGGGATGGGAGCACCCTAGTCAGGCCCGAAAAAGATGGAGCAAAAGTCGAGGAACTGGAAGGGATCTGATTGACGAGAGGGATGCCCAACAAGGACGACGGTTGGGCAACAGAATCCTTGAGCTGATTGTTAAGCAGAGGAGGCGGAGCCATTACGGGCCTTATTACTTGGGGAAGGGCGGGCGGAAGAGGAGGAGGAGGTTGCTGGATGAATGGGTACACTGTCTGCTGAGGAAGTGGCGGTGGAAGTATCTGTAAAGACATGGGTGGACTAATTAGAGGAGGCTGAGAAATGCCAGGAACCATGTTTAAGGGTACGAGAGCTTGTGGCCGAGCGGGCGCGGCATTGCGAACGTGAGAAATTGCCGGAGACGCGGAAGACTTGAAACTGCTCGCGACCGGATAACCGGGGAGACCTGAACTGGACGGGACGATGGCTGCATTGCTCACCATATATCCTGCTGCAGATGTATGGAGGAAGCCAGCCACCGATGATGGAGGAACATTATGCACTAACTGTTTGAGCTGAGGAGTTCCATCTTCCTCGGTGAAGAGGTAAACGACCTCCTCGTACGTGTACTGACTCGGATCCACGTTCGAAGGTAATCTGTAAATTTCGGAATACCCGTCGGGCCTCTCGACAGCCTGATAGATTCCCTCCATCACTATTTCGCTTTCATTTCCAGGCAGTTTTTTAAGGTAATCTGCTACGGGAGGCTTAGGTGTTTTACTCGAGGGAGACATTGACGGAGAAGGAGAATGCCTTTTAAGAAGTGGAGACAAATCTTTAGTATTCGATCTGCTGCGATTAGAGTCGTGCCTCTTCGAGGAAGCCAGGTAATCTGGTGAAAATCTTCTAGCTCTCTTTTCACTTTCTCTGCTGCTGCCACGACTTCTATGTCTACTCCTCGAAGATTTTGAATATTCTTTGTCACTTCTTCTATCTCTGTTCATTCCCGACTTTCTCCGCTCATCATTGTGACGATCCGTTCTCCTATTAGACTTTTCCCTGTGTTTTCTGTCTTCTACGATATTCTTGTGACTCGATCTCGACGAAGAGTCCTTATCCCTTTCTCTCTTCAGTCGCTTAAGAGAGTCAGACTTCTTACAAAACTCACGGAACAATTCGTCCGTCTCGTCCCTGCTCTTGGTCCTGTCCGCTTCGTCGAACTTCGACGACTTACTTTGAATGCTATTTGTTGGTTCTGGTGATGGAGGCTCATCTTGAACAGGTGTCTCTCTTCCATCATCATCTTCAGCATCGTGCATTTCATTGGTGTGAAGAATTTGCTGTTGATTAATCTGCGGTATGTAGATATTTTGATGGAAAAGTAATTGTTGGTGAAGTTGGTGAGGAGCTGACGAGAGAGACTGCTGATTCTGAAAATTAGAGGCGATGAAAGTCACCGGAGCAACGGGGTTTGAAAATTCTACTTGACGGTCGGGAAAGAATTGAAGGGCAGCGGTAACCGAAGGAGCTTTCTTGAGCTTATCATAAAATTCCACTTTTGTATGTTCAGTTTCCTTTTCATATGTCACTGAAAATGATTTCAATAAAGAATTTGAGGTTAGATTCAATACAAAATTTACTAAAAAAAAACATAAAACACAAAGAATTCTCCATCACTCCACATTGTAACAGAAAGTGTCAGAGTAATAAATGCTGTTCTTGATCATTTTGAACTTTAGATTAATGAGTTAAACCCACCGTGGTCCTTGCGTGAGGAGCACCTGCTCTTTTGAGTCTTGGCCTCAACTGTAGTTTTCAGACCAGGAAAGCCTTAAAATGAACTAGATACATTCACATTTGATTAAGATATTACAAAATTGAGAAATATCAAGGAAATAAATCTCGATAAAAATTATTAACGGCAAGTCACGATGATGCACGCGAACCCATCAATTCCAGTCTTGCATCCAGACTCTGTCTTCGAATTCCTGCTCCACCCACGGTTGCTTCATTTAATTGTTGGTGAAGGCGATCATCTTCTGACGGATCTTCAAGGAAAAGATGAGTGAACAACTTGTCCTCTTCATCTTCGACCTTCTCCTGAGATGAATGAATATCTTTGTAGACATTAAACTCATCCTCGGTTTTGGATTGCTGCCTTTGATTCATTTGATGGCTGGAAGTGTGGATCTTTCTACTATTAATAGTCTTGTTTGATCTGATGCAGCTCTCTTCCAACTTATCATGTAACACAGAATTGTTACCCTCCTCATCCTCGTCTTCTTCTTCTTCCTCCTCTTCCACTTGTTTCGATTGCTCTGACAGCATCAACAGGTGCCGTCGATCGGCCAGTTTCTTGCTCAGATTTTTAACCCGGTTTCCGTAATTCTTATAGGCCTGAAATGGATCAAACGGGCCTGTGGATTACTGACCAGTGATGAATTCCTTTTAAACAAATGATAATAATAATAATAATAACGACATTCTGTAAACTTAGATGTAGAAATTGAAACTTCTAAGAGATGTGTCAGCAGAGATCCTCAAAGAGGTAGCCTCTTTGCTGATAGTTTAGCCTTAGATACTCCGACCTACTTCAAGGCCGAAGAAAATGATTGGTAAAAAAGAATATCTTAGTAAAATTCTTTATAAAGTTACCACAATTTAGCTTTATAACTCATTAGTTTAAGTTTAAGACTTTAATTTGACTCACCGATGACACCATCTTGGCGTCCTTGAGCAATCCATCATAAAACCGGATAGCGACATCCAGATGTTCGCACAGCTTGTGTTTATCATCCAGATAGTTATCCAGGTCAATATATAGACTGCAGAGGTTATTAATGTCATCTTTATGCCTTTCCATGTACACCACCTGACTTTCTGTCCCTAATCCAAAAAAAACCCAAAATGATTAATAAAGTTAATAATATCTCAATGGACTCACCATGAAGTCATAAATGAAGCATTAAATTTATTCGTGCAATAAATCTACATTCGTGTAAAATTTAATCCCAACCTTTTGATTAATTTTAAAATATTACCACCTCTTTGATTTTGCATTACGTCTTTAGCCATCATGTTTTTAATAAATTTTGTTTTAATGAGTGGGTCTTTGAATACAATAAAATAGGCATTAAAATAACATAAATATTGATAAATATTTAAGGACTATCTTTACATGATATCATGCTTTGCAGTGTACTTTGTAAATCTCGCTCGTTGCTTCTGCCAGGGTGACGTCATAAATCTTGGACATCCATGAAGTATGAGAGGGTATCTAATAACCATTTTTAACTTCCAATCTTCTAAATAGTCACTTATTCTTAATTGTATTTATCTCATGGCCCATATCTAGCTTTTACTTGAATCTAATGTGACATCATATTTTATCAGTCCCACAACTCCTCAAATGGCATGTGATGCCCCAATAAAGATTAAAAAATAAAAAAGTAATTATCAGCTCTGATATGTAATGTAAAAAATTATTTTTAAAAATCCAAATTAAGTACTTAATAAAGCATAAAAGGTTTAATGAAGAAGAACCTTACCCATGCTTACAACATCATCAATATCTTCTATAAGCCTAGAGCATCTAAACTTTTCATCTTTGAATTTTGATTTTTGTTTGGCATCACTCTTCATTAATGAACACATAGTGGCCAGCTAAAGAAAAATATTCAATAACTTTCATCATGAAAATGATTAACACCTTAGTCTCAGATGCATAGTGGGCATGTCCTAGTGTATCGAATTAAACTATATTTTTTCCCTGCATACAAGTTACAATACATATAATAGCATCATAAATTTTGTCTAGTTCCACAGATATAAATCATGATGGGATAAACATCCTTTGCATAACTGGATGGTTAGGGATTCAAATCCATGCTTTCATTATGAGAGATGGGCTACCAGAAGGAATGAGAAAATTTATTAACATCCTATTCATTACAAGAACATGATGACAGGGATGTGAGACTATTGGGTTGAAAACATGCAAGATAGTCAGCTAAATTATAATTTTGCAAAAAATTACAATTTGAACTTGCATTAAAGTCAGATACTTGAATGCCCAACTTTGCCCTCTTAGAAAGTGGTGAACCAAGATTGGTATTAACTTCTTGTTTGTTCATATTGCTGTTTTCCAAATCTACTTCACTTGATCCAAGTGTGTATCCTTAAATAAAAAAAACACACCAAATACCTTTAAAAATGTTAACAAATGTTTTATTTCAGCTAATTTAAATTTGGAAAGAACTAAAGATAATGACAGTTTCAAACTTTTACTTAAGAAATAAAGATATGCACATGATTCTTTTTTTTCCTAAATTAATAATAATAATCTTGCTTGTACAGAATTCAAAAATAAGTTTTCACCTCCAACTAGAATGTTATTTAGCTCTGTAATAAATGATTCCTCAAACACTTTCCTGTCAGACCAAACATGCAAAATTTTTTCCAATCCCACAACTGCTGCTTCATCCCTAATTATTCAGCACAAAAAATTTGTTAAAAGTTTGTAAGTCTTATCCATGATATTGCTACAATCTAAACTTATTTGAAAATAGCTGCTCACTTAAGCAACATAAAACACAAATACTAATCACAACCTGATTCCAGCAACAATACTAACTTAACCACTGAAACAGCTTCTTTTAGAACGTTTTTAAAACTTTCTTTGTAAACATGAGCATTTTTCTTTTTACATGTTTGTAGGACTTCATTGCATAGATAAAACATCACAATCATTTGGCTGGGTACTTCTGCAAAAAGGTATGTATCTCTTTTGTCCTCAATTTTATTTGTTTTGTTATGTTGACAATATACCTGATTTGAGAACTTTAAGCCAAATCTCCACAATTTGCTCACATTGATTTTTGTGTTTTAAGGCCCACAAAGAAAGAGTTTGAACACTTTCCATCGTGTCATTCGCAGAACGCAGCTTTTTCTCCACCCATTCAGCATCTACGCTTTTGGCCATACTACAAAATATTTAGCAACGGCATCAATCCACATCTCCAAGAACTGAAATGCATCGACACAATAAACAATCAAAACAAGTTAATTAGATGCACCTCTGAGTACTCTACATATGATTTTAATATTAACATTTAATTAAACATAACACCTTTTTCAACTAATTATTCAAACAATATTATTTATTAAACTTTTTAAAATGCAAAATATTTTATATCAATGGTAAACAATCTACCACGTTTCTCAATATTGGAAAACTATATCGGTTGAAATGCTGTTCATTATTGGTCTGGGACTAGGTGATGCCGAAGATATTACCTTAAAGGGTTTAAATTTGATCAAGGCCGCTAATAAAATTTATTTAGAGAGTTATACAGCAATTTTGACAGTGGGAGTTGAAAAATTGGTAGCGTTGTGTTTATGGATGTCCAGCCAATTGGCGAATGGTTAAAAATTCGAATTTTATTTGATAATTTAGGAAGAAGTTTATGGAAAAAAAGTCACAATTGCCGATCGAGAACTTGTAGAACAACATTCAGGTGAGCACAGAATTAGTTCAACTGTAACCTTTAATTACTTTTTGATAACATCATCTGGTTTTAGATACAATTTTGGATGATGCAACTGAAGGCAACGTTGCATTCTTAGTCGTGGGCGATCCGTTTGGGTACAGTAAAACTGTATAACATAACATTCTGTTAATTCGATGCTGAATGATTCATCTCCAAAGTATTATTGCAGAGCAACAACCCATACTGACCTCTTGCTAAGAGCTAAAGAAAGGGGCATTGAAACAAAGGTTGTCCACAATGCATCAATCTTGAATGCAGTGGGGTGCTGTGGTCTACAGGTGTGTGACAACACTTTTTATTAAAATCTGAACTTTCAAACATTAACTATTTTTCCAGCTATACAGGTTTGGTGAAACGGTATCCATCGTTTTTTGGGAGGAGAATTGGAAACCAGATAGTTTTTATGATAAAATCATCTCGAATAAAACAAGAGGACTTCACACTCTCTGCCTTCTAGGTTGATTGTGAATAATTATGATACTGTTGTCTAAAACAGAGTATACTTCAACTCTATATCTGCACATCGTATATTAATTCAACATACAACTTGCATAAAAATGAACTTTAATCACGAGTTGATTTTGCAGATATAAAGGTAAAGGAACAAACAATGGAGAACCTAATTAAGTGAGTGAGTGTAGATTTTTGTTTGTGAATTGAAGAATATATTTTTGTATTTTCTTTAGATGTCGCCCCATATATGAACCGCCAAGGTTCATGACTGTAGCACAGGCTGCAAAGCAAATACTTGAAGTATCTCTGAGGAAGAACTGCAATGGTAACCCAACAAATTTATAGCTTATCTCCACTTTTTGACTTATTATATTAATAATTTTAGTGATAACAAAAGAGACCAACTGTGTGGGCATCGCCAGAGTAGGTGCCGAGGACCAGACTATAAAGTTCGGTTCCTTGGAAGAAATGGTAAATGCTGAGTTGGGACGACCCCTCCATTCTTTTATTGTGGCAGGGGACCTACACCCACTAGAAGTGGAGTTCTTAAATAAAATACGACAATAAAAAATTTTTTAAATAAAACTCTTCAGTCATTTGAGCATCTTGGGCCGTATTTGTTATGCTGGTTTAGATCAGTAAGATAGAAAATTGTTCAGTTAGTCGCATTATTCATATCTGCCTATCCAAATCTTATTTGGTGAAGGAACAATTGTGAGACTGATTAAGTGATAGCAATTTGTTAAAAGAAAAGCATCTCTTAGTGGCCAGTCTTCGAAGAGCAGTAATTTTCTAACTAAAATGTAGAAGACTAGACAATTCTGAACTTTGGAAGAAGTGGCAAAAGCTGAGGTGGGTTAACCCTAACCCACCCTCCACTCTTTTATCAGGGCAGGGGACCTACATCCTCCAAAAGGAGATCATAAATAAAACATGATATGTGAAGTGTCATCTTTTAATTTAAAACAGAAACGATCAAAATAAAGTTGGTTTTGCCTTTTTTTTTATAAGTGTTATACAACTCGGGTTATGGAGAAATCAAACATGTCCTTGTTTGTTCACTTGGTAGCAGGCTTCTTGGCAGGAACGGGCTGTCCCTTCTCCTTACCCCTAAGCTTCACCTCTGCAACAAATAAGCAATGTGTTAAATTTGATATGTCTTTAAATAAGCAAGTTATAATAGTTGCACACCAAGAATTTTTTCCATCTTTGCTAGAATGGCTTGGCTTGGGATTGCTCTTCCATTTTCGTAATCATTCACGACCTGTGGTTTCTCGTTAATTTTCTATAAATAATAGGAAAAGTAATTCTATGGTCACTGCATCAGTCAATAATGTTAAAACATTTACTGTTGCCAAGTCCTTTTGTGTAAGACCTTTAGCCTGCCTCGATTGTTGAATTAGTCGGGCAACATCAACAGGAACTGTGTTGTGGTGCAATTCCTCAGTTTCTCTGTCTAGCTTTGCAGTGTTCTTATCGATTTGGTGCTGCTTGTTATGACCGGCATTAACTATTAATTAAAAGTAATTAAATTACATTTCCTCATTCGATAATACTACGACAGATGCTACTTACACTTTTTTGCCGTTTCAATTTCTAGTCCCCTCCTTTGAGCAGCGTTTATAGCCTATCAAACGACAATGCCACGTTAAATAATATTTTTTGGAAATCCAGTCATTTACAAACTGCTTACAGTAAGTTAATAATCTATTACAAAAAGTTGAAAATTTCAATAACCTGGGTCGACTTTAACTGCGACGCCTTGGGTGTTTTCTTCCTAAGAATAGTAACTTCGTCCCAAGCACATTCAGCCATTGTTAAACTTTCCAAAATTTGATATACTTGCAAACGTAATCGAGAGCTAAGACAAATAATGCGGACGAAAATATCCCAAACCGACACACCGTTTATGATGAAAGAAAATGAATAATTCTAGAATCTAAAAAATTTGGAATTGTATAGCACTTAACTAAAATTTTATGAAATTATATTGTTAAATATAAATTTATGATTTTATTTCTTTATTGTATAACATTTAATTAGTACCCATATTTAAGCAGTAGTTTAATTGTTATTATCACTCTAATATGCCGATAGAAATTAAGTAATATTAACTTTGTTGTTTATATAAATCGCGTTTACTGATGAATAATATTAATTTATTTCACCATAACTTTTTACTTTCACATTTAATTGCATATTATAAGTTATTTAGCATCTAAATGTATGACCAAAGTAGCGAGAACATTGTTCCCTTCAAATGGCCTTTGAGTGTCATTTTATTTAAACAAACAGTTTTTGACAACTTTTTGATATCTCTTACTAATAAATCAAAACCCTAGTTACCTAATTATACAGTTATAATCTTATTCATAGATGGACTCTTACAACTTATCATATTTTAAAATCGATTTATCTAATTATTTAGCAGGTGACATAAGCCTTAAGTAACCTAATATTGATTCTGATCATTCCGCAAAGTCTCTTTATAACGCTACCAGTCCCTCCGAATTGTCCTTGATATTTATATTTATTCAAAATAAGCTTTACAATAAGTTACAACATATATATATATATATATATATAATAATTTAAGTCTTAAGCATGTCTAAGTAGCTTAATATGTGTCATAATATTTGCGTGCTGCATACATTCACCTATATATGTTCACGAGTTGTGGACGACTGCCATCAACATCTTGTGCGCATGGGAAATTTGGCAGAGCGGTTCAGATTATGATTACGTTAAACGTTACTTGATTGTTTGCAAAAACCTGGGTTATATTTGCTCGGTTTGGTGCAAGAACCTCATTTTCACAATGGTATGTGTCGGATTATATGGTCTTTGTGATATTGACATTCTTTAAAACGACTATCTTTTTACAGAGCAGAAAATAAAGTATCAGTATATTACCTTGTTCCTTTCTTGTCTCTTTTAGTATGGACGAGTTTTCTAGGATTAAAGTTGTCCATTTTCAAAAAAATTATGATGAAGCCCTGGTAGTCATTCTTGATAAAGCTTAAGTCCATTTAGGGTTTGTATGAAGTGATCAGAAAATGTGTCAGTTTGTGTTTTTTGATATGCAGGGGATCACATTGAGAGTTAATGAGAATGGCCATTGCATTGTTGCCAGGATAATGCATGGAGGATTAATCCACCAGCAAGGTAGATATATCTATTTGCATTTCTTGTTGCATACATTTTGGATCTCACCCATTGGTAAATATGCTTGCAGGCATTCTTCATATTGGCGATAGGATTATGGAAGTAAATGACTTGGACGTTCAGGGCTTAACTGTAGAAGTCCTTCAAAAAATGCTTGTAAACAATTTAATTAATGCACTTAATTATGCTTAGGTGGATTTCACAGTGAGATAAATAATGAAGCTCATTTTTAAATCAGAGAGATCTTTGTGGCAGTATCTCATTGAAGATTATTCCCAGTTACAGGTGCACCCCTAATCAGTGTGAGGTATGTGATTTTCAATTGGTGTGCTCGATTTTTTAAGGAATTTAAATGAGTTTTGCTACAGATATTTGTCAGAGCTCTTTTCAACTATGATCCAAATGTGGATGACTTGATTCCTTGTGCACAAGCTGGAATAAGTTTCTGTGTTGGTGACATACTCCAGGTAATCAGTAAAGATGATCACAACTGGTGGCAGGCAAGGCATTGGTATCCTTCAAGTCGAGGAGATTATCGAAGGAACGATTCTGGGAACTATTACGGTGTTAGCGATAGCGCCAGCAGTTTTGGTATTCGGGGCGTCACTTTTACGTGCTCCGAAGACAATTGCGGGACCGCGAAACCGTGCAGATACAACGGAAACGAGTGCACCAGAGTTTCGTACGTCGGCGGCGGTTATTCTAGTTTCAAAGGACAGAAACAAATCGAATATCCGCACTCGACCTATCCTCCGTCTTCTTTCTCCTCTCCGTCTCCGTCTGCTTCGAGCTGGCAACCGGCCGGATTAATTCCTTCCCCCGAACTACAAGAATGGAGGATGACCTGTGCTGCCATAGAAAGGAGCAAGAGATGCAAAACTGGTATTCCTGTGAACGTGCATGAAAAAATAGATGAGTTACCGAGTCTTTTACTTTTCAGTTAACTGCTCGTGGTTCGGGTTAAAGAAGAAGTTGCACAAGTGCACGAACAAGAGTGCCTCCGGTACGGCGGACAGCCAGGAGCTGCTGACCTATGAGGAGGTGGTGAGGCTCCCGAGGTTTCACAGGAAAACTCTTGTTCTCCTAGGTCTGGATGGATTCGTATTTCAAATTCTAATACTAAATAATGATGATGATGATCATAATCTTGACTGTAAAATGCATTATGTTGTTATATTATTTATAAATGGGCAGGCTACGTTTGTTCTCAATTAAAATTTAGGTGCGCACGGAGTTGGCCGAAGACATATAAAGAATACCTTAATAAGCATGTTTCCAAAAAGATTTGCCTATCCTGTACCTCGTAAGGCTTTATATTTAAATTTTACTTATTTTATTAAAATAAATTTTATTTCTTTGTAAGGATTTAGAATTAACATAAAATTATAATTATTCCTTGGAAAGTTTTACTCCAGATAATTGTGTGATTTATCAAAGTGATTTGTTTTTTTTTTGGAATCTTTTACATGAATAACATTTGTATTATAACATTTGTATTAGGGAGTGTCCATAAAAGACATAAGCAACATTTTTGCCAAATTTTAACATCTCCTGTCTGCTTTTGAAGGACCCCCACTTGCAGACATCTTTTATGGATGACCCCTTATAGCATTTTTATGGATTTTATAATGAGTTGCCTATTTGATAATTCATAGAACCTATAGGCATTGTTTTCTTATTCTCTTATCATGTAAGATACCACTCGACCTGCAAGAAAGGATGAAGAACACGGTAAAACCTACTTCTTCGTGACGCACGAGCAGATGATGGCCGACATCGCTGCCCACAAGTATCTCGAGTATGGCACGCACGAGGATGCCATGTACGGTACTAAGCTAGATACCATCCATCACATTCACAATTTGGGACTCATTGCCATCTTGGATGTTGAGCCTCAGGTTGTTTATTTTCTTTAACGATATTTATGTTGCTTGAAGGTACATATGTTAATGTAAGCACGTTCATGCTGCAGTGTTGGCATGTGTTTAGTCTTAGCATGTCCAAGCTACAATAACTTGAATTTTCCATACTAATATGAATTAAATCCTGGATCATTAAACTTTCCTTCTAATGAAAAGCTTCTGGGAACCAAGAAAGATGTTAGTATGCAAGCAATATTCCAGTAGTTGTTGTCCCCTCTGTTATTCCTTCATTTTCACTCCTTATTTCAGCTATTTCACCTAAATTTCATATTCCCATTCAAATTTTATTTCAAAAGCATTTTATTTCCTAAGAAAAACTTTACTTTCATCTTACTCAAGATGAAAATTCACTAGTTCCTTTGTTACTTCTTCCCGGATTTTTATCTCTTTTTTTTATTATATTTCTTTCTTTGGTCATATTTTGTGTGTATGATTTTGTATGTTTTCTAACCAGTAAAGCTTAACAGTGGATGTGACATTCGGAACAATGGAATTGATAAACCAATGAATTTATTATAAAAGTTAAAATGAGCTTAAGTATATTAAAAGAAAACCCTTCTCATCCAGAACCGGTAGATTTTCATTAATTTGTTTGGCACACAATTTAAGGCATTGAAGACTTTGAGGAATGCAGAATTTTCTCCTTACGTTGTCTTCGTTTCACCCCCCAATCTTTCTCCCACTTTTGAAGTAAGTCTCTTTTACTTAGCTTATTTTTTTGAGACAGGTCATTTTCAGTTTATGCTATCGTTTAGGAAGACAATCTGGATACTATGCTAACTGAGAGTGAGGACCTTGAGAACCAATACGGATGCTTTTTTGATCTGAAGATTGTCAACAATGATATTGATGAGACCATTCAGCTCATTCTCTCTGCCCTTGATGAAGCCACCACACAGCCTCAATGGATTCCAATAAATTGGGTGTTTTGATCTTAAAAGGCATTGCTGTTTTAGCTGTTGTTCTAGCCACATTCATTTCTTAATTAATAAACCTAATAGATTCAGTTGTAGGCTTCCAATATTTTCTCTTCAAGGATTTATAGTTTCAGTTTTTTGGCACATTGAGGTTCAAAAACTCAAGAGATGTTTGTAAGAATGCTTTGCCATATTGGTGCTGCATCTTGTCTCTAAAGACTGTCAGTCATTAAGGGCTTGATCAATTTTGTATTTAGTCATTTAAAAAAGTGTTTATAGTTTGTTTACATTTTAAATTTTCTGTCTTTTTGTCTGAGTATAACGATGGCTTTCTTTGGTAATTGTTTGAATGGGCTTCTCTTGTTATCTTAGGTGATAACATGCACACTCCAGTTTCAGGATGGTCTGCCTACTGAATATCTGACCAGTTTTCTTAGTTGGCATGCACAGAGGCTCAATCATTCCTAGCACGACTTATTGTTTATTGGTACTTGCATGTTTTGGTTAGCAGTACTGTTCTGTATGTTTTGTACTCTGCTGTAACCTTCTCCTAGGTGAAGGTGTTCAGAGAAAACTGCACTGTTGTTACCATTGTTAGTTATTACCATTGTTATTAATATCATTATTATTTATTATTATTATTATTATTATTATTACAAGCATCACATATATAACATGACTCCGTAAAGGACTTAGTCACTCATTCATCAGAATATTCTTTTTTTCGAACTGTTATTAGACCTATTTATAACTTGTAGGCAACCCTTTTAACCAATGATACAGATGAGTGCAATTTCCTTAATGGAAGGTTATTTTTAGATGTTGGACAAATAGTAAATGTTTTGCAAAAGGTTTTAGTTTGGTAGTTGTCGTGATGTTTTCTCCAGACTATTTGATTTAGTCTTGTAAATGAACTTGTACCCAGAAGACAAATGTTCTAATAATGACCTCTTATGTTTCGTAAAGTTAATACCTGTGGTTGTTGCTCTCCTGTGTCAAGCAGAAGGGCGTGATTCCTTAAATTTGTCCGTGTGCTTCCAATGCCGCTTTAAATGTCACATACATCGAATTATTGTGTCGGAAGTTTGTATGAAATTCTTCGTGTACCTTTCGACAATTGAATGTGCTACTAAAGACAGGATGTGTCTCAATAATTGATGTTTTGTCTAACTTTCTGTAAATTACTTCAGAAAGTGTCACAAAAGAGAATTCTTCCCCAAGACAAATTTTTCAATCCTAACATTAGCCTGTTAACAAACACAATCACCAGTGCAGACAATAAGCAGTTCTAAGCATATAACCTTTCATGAGATCACGCATACAGCACATATAAATTTTAGCAATGACAAGTATAACAAACCCCATGAAAGCTGCAGCAAAAGTTTTTTTAAGGTTGTCAAATTTTGCGAAGAGATGCAAACAAACTAAAAAGACTTTCACATCACCCACACGTGAAAGAATGTATTTATAAATAACAGATAATTAAGCAAAATGAAATTAAAAATATTGAACACAAAATATTACTTCATTGTAGAAAGAAACCCATAAGCATAAATTGGCGATGACACGACACAGGTTTTTTCTTTTGGCCCACGTGCAGTCACAGTAAGGGAAACGGACGAAAATATTCCCATGCACAAATGGTTACTAGAGAGTTAATCACATTTCTGTGCCCTTCAAGAGTCTGTTGTTGATGAAGATAACAGTCGGCAGGGATAACAAAATCACAGCTGCACCGAGAAGAACCGTCTTTACCTGAAGAAACGGGAATGTAAAAGTTTTAGACGTATGAGAATGTCGCAGATTAGGTGCTCGACAAGGTGCCGATCGGAATGAGGAATGATCGTGCCGGCGAAGGAGTAAATAAGCATGGGCTCCTTAACATAGACAATAACGAGAATCGATCACTAGCCTCTTGCACGTAACAAGGAAGGAGGAAAATGTCAATGCCAAAGGAACCCCATCTGCTTTCAGTCCAAGATGGGTAGCCTGAACCTGTCCATAATTCTAATAATGGAAAGTTTAAAAATAACCCTTAATGCATCCTCATGATTGGTCAGATTATCATCACCATAACATTGCACTTGGAAATATTATTACTGACCATCTTCTGTAAAAATGGGGGGAAGAGCAACAGGAAGGATGGTGTAAGCTTTGTAGCATAAAGGAGTCCTCTTTCCATCATTATCCAGGGGTCCTTTAAATTTGATGTACCTGGTGCCCTAAAAACATTAACATGTGTCAATGCATACTAATTGACAACAAAATTTGAAGAGAACCAAAAAATTGGTTAAATACAAAATCGGTGTGTTGCTGCTTAGAGATAGTTAATCTAGTTAAATGAATAAATTTACATTGGAAAATGTTCCTCGATTCTCGCAGAAGGACAAATCCACAACTTCACCCAAGTTCTGAGCCAGCAGAGCTCGATGGGCAAAAACAGGGTAATACTTCCTATGCTCAGTATAAACTCCAGTGTATCTTGTCAAGAAGGCTGACTGTGCTAAAAGTAAAAAGTAAACATAATCATCATGCAGACAATGAAAAGACGTCAAAAGATAAAAATTCTTTTTAATTGGTTGAACAGCATCCAATACAAAGGACAAAATATGAGTCTCCATTAATTTAATCATAAATTTGTGCAAATAACTAACTCTGACTCAGTTCGCCATCTTCAAAGACACTACTGTTGAAGAGTTCGCAGTCTGCATTCTTGCCGAAGCAATTAAACAAATCCTCTATCTGCAAAATTTCAGGAATCTTTCAGTGACTGCTAACTACACATCAACAACCCTGAGGGATGAATAAAATCAGCACACTGACATAGCTGAGGTTCGCAGAGGGAACATCATCACAAGTCGAGCTGGATGAACTGTTGGCCAATTTGTAAATTGCACAAGCAACAATCTTTGCAATTTCTCCAATGTATGTCACTGTTGGACTGGTTTCCTGCAGAAAAAAGGAATTTCAGTCCAGAAGGCGCTTGAATAAAACATGTAAACAGACAAAAAAAAAAAAAATAAATAAATAAAACACTAACAGATCCAAGGTGCTCTTCAGTGCTGTTGAAAATATCCACATTGTCCTTGTCATCCAAGAAGCTATTGTAAAACCTACGAAAACAACAGAATGAAATCAAATCTAACTGATGAGGCAAACTTGATCCACTAAATGCAACAAATACTTTTTATTTTGCAAATGTCAGATGCTCAATATCTTAGCCATTGTCATCATCATCAACAATACAATCACCTGTTAGTGAAAGCATTCCCATGATTAGAAATGTAAACTCCAGCTATATTGGGATTGTTTTTCAGGAATGACTGAAGAGACGAGGGAGGAATTTTATGACCGGCTTTCATCATTTGGACGTTCCTAGTCTGACTGACGAGAAGTGAGACCACCTTTTCAAGCTATCACGTGATAAGTTAGCGTGGAGTTAGCAGCAAAAGTATTATTAAACTAAAATCCACTAAAATCCATGCGACTGACTTCCTCTCTGATTTCTTTATTGATATCCTCGTCCACGTGAACCCAAGCCTTGTCACTCTCCGAACCGTGCTTGTGAACTCCGAGCTGTCCGAGCTCGATGACTGTCCCGATGCTGCTGATGTTCAGTTGAGAGATGCTTCCGGAGTGCATGTCGAGAATGAACCTCGACGACCCCATGTAGCCGAGAGATTCCTGGGAAGAGTTCCGAAGGTCGTCGTAATTAGAAGGGGCGGAGAAAATGACGAACGGGTGAATGACGATTCTTTTAGCGGCTTACATTATGAAACAACATCGATACGTGCACGGACACTGAGCACAAGCCAACTTAACTGATATATTCAGACAAAAATTAGAAACTGTAATACTATTTACCATAAAACTAACCTTAGCAAAACCAATACTAAAATAGTACAAGAAAAACATCGAAATCATGATAGCAGTGAGAAGTTTTACCCCTTGAAAAAGTGCAAACATGACTGGATTTGCATCCAATTCCAGCTCGAGTTTCATTTTCCCGATGATCTGTGCAACTGCATGAAGAGCCACGAATCCCGTCATGGCACTATCGAACCCTGGACTGATTCCATCAAACATGGAAAGAGCATCCATCTGATCCATTTTAACATTTTTACAAATGAGAAAACTAAGAGATTTAACTTTTAGTGGGTCTTGTATTTATTTTGTTATAAGTACTAAAATCCAAATAAATATGCAATTAATAATCTAAATTTAAGCACTACTACCAATTTTAATGGAGACAATGACAACACGCAAATATTAAAACGTTCGTTACCCTGGCAACCACCAATATGACAGAACCGTCGGCCGGTTTCTCTGGATGAAACTGACCGACCGAACTCAGGACGCTGTAACCACCAATGGGATCGCAGTATTCCTCTGAAATGGAAACAAACCGCAGTTGTTGCAAAATTGTTTAAGTGCATTAAGTTCATTACTGATAACTCAAATAAATAAAACTTCTGAAAAAGAAAATTTTGATTTAGATTAATAAAGCTGCATCCTTTTGCAAAAGATCAAAACACCAAGTTTTTATTGAGAAAGCAATTCTTGTTATTTCACAACAACATGAGCCAATCTCATGATTATGCTACTGAAAGAATTTCTGTCACTAGTTCTCACTAAATCATCAAATACTTTTGTCAAAATTTAAAAACCTGGATTGAGGTTGTTGTGAATGTGAGACCTCCTGTGGCAGACGACAGAGTCCACAGCAGCAAACATGAAGGATTTCATTCGAACCGAACACCATGGACAAGTGGCCTTCGAGCCAACGTTGTGTTTGTGGTAGCACTGCGCAAATTCCAAGCGGAAGTCCGCGTCACGAAGCAGAATGGTTGCAATTAATAATATTGCGCTCAACAAAATAATTTTCAGAACAATTAACAATATCTCATGATTTATGAATTATATTGACTTGAAATGAAGAAAATTTAAACAACATCTCCATTTGCACTTAAATCAACTAAACATTGTCATCAAAGTTTAATGGAGTATTTATTATTCAACATAAACACGCTGCAAAACTCAGTCATTAAAGAACATATAGACAAATCACTCCGTCGGCAATTTTGTACAGCAAAACAAAAGAACAGGCTGCGAACCTCTCTTAAGAAGTAAATGGTAGTTGCATTTGTCAGGAGTGCCACAGGAAACGGAATGTCGAGAAATAATAGACCATTTCCAAACTTATTCCATTCAAAACTTGTGGAGTTGTAAATGCCTGTTCAAATTATATAATTCAAATTTAAGATTTGTTAATGCCACTAAGGCTGTTAGGTATTAAGTACAGACATACACTGGAATTTACTGCATAAATTAATTGAAATTCCTGATCTAATTAAATTTATAGACTATGTTATTAATATGTAAACATTTAAACTTAATGACACAACTTTTAATCATGGAAAGAGCTTTTCAAGTAACACAAAATATCTCTTAGCCAAACCAAATTTCTGATTTGGGATTTTCAAATCAGGAGAATAATGGTTAGGCCTTGAAGAATTTGCCTTGTCAACCAGGACCCCAGTTATCTTCTTCAACTGTATGAGTTCTGTCATGATAGATCTGTAGGAAAAATTTCGGTTGCAAGGTAATAGTAACCTCTGTTAAAAAATCAGTGTTTTCCAAAAACAGTTATCAAAGAGAATTAATCTAACTCATTGAAATAATCCATTTGCATAAGTACAATATAATTGTCTTTGTTGTCTGCTGATCTCAGCCATCCCAAGTCTTCATCTGAGTCAAGAAGTCTGAGAATTCCGACGTTTCCATGCCTCTTTGCTATTCGTATTAAAAATATTATTTCAATGGAAAATATATATTTATAAAACTAGTCTCGTCAACAAAGCTACTCACAGCTGCAACCAATTTGATGTGTTTCATTCAACCGCTTAAAACACATGTGATATTCATCCTCACTCAAGGAAAAATATATCTTCTCTTTCAAAGCCGATCGGACTGAAACAAAATATCCAGAGATAAGGATGTATATGCGACGAAGCCCATGTTCACACGAATTATCATAAACTCGAGCACAAAACTACTCACCTAGTACAACGCTCAAAATCAAATAAATAATCGAGACACATAAAGATCTATTTAACATTTCAGATAAAACAAAGGCTTCGGTCGGGAATGTTTATAAACGATTATTTCAAACACTTTCAAAGACTTCAAAAATTCTTGACATAAATGTATAGGGATAAATTTGAGGCGCTAGTGAAAATATTTAACGCTCATTAATCTAATTGAAAACTTATTTTATTAATTTATGCTAAATCGACAAATAGTACACGTCTTTCCTTAGACTGTTGAGGTGACAGGAGAAGGCTATTCAAAATGTTAAGCAGCATTTTAAAATATTTGTCAATAAATTTTCAAAATTATTTGTTAAGCAAAAGATCTCATTAAACCATTGTTGAGTTTAAACTACGTGTGATTTAATATGATATATGTATCTATGTTTTGTTGTCTGGGGACGCTTAGCTAGTTCTAAACTGTTTTGATTGGCATTGTCGTGTAGTTCGTCGAGTCGAGTTCTTACGTAGTTTCTTAGTCGTTTCTTAGATGTTTATTTAGTTTAAATAAACTACATTAACCTTCTGATACAACTTTGTATTTATTCCATCATCAGACATTAGTTATGACAAACTCAACAGGTTATGGGCCCAGGATGCGTTTGATGTTTGATGGTGATGAAAGAAGGTATGAATTATGGGAAGTCAAATTCTTGGGATTCATGAGACTACAGAAACTTCACGATGTGTTCGTATGTGCTGAAGAACCAGACGCTGAAAAAAATGCCGAGGCATTCGCCGAACTTATTCAATGTCTAGATGATCGAAGTCTATCACTAGTCATACGAGATGCCAGAGACAATGGAAAGAAAGCACTAGAAATCCTGCGGGAACACTACCTAGGTAAGTCAAAACCCAAAATTATATCTCTGTACACTGAATTAACGACTCTTTCAAAGTCCGAAAATGAAAGTACGACTGATTATATGTTGCGAGCTGAGACCGCAGCATCTTCGTTGAAGAGAGCTGGCGAAGTGGTAAGTGATAGTTTACTCATCGCTATGATTCTGAAAGGTCTGCCACTGACGTACAAGACTTTCTGTACTGTTACAACACAAAAAGATAGAGATCACAGTTTTGCAGAATTTAAAGTTGCTTTGCGAAGTTTTGAAGAAAACGAAAAACAGATCTACTCACGTGATCATGAGGATCATGTTATGTTAAATGATGCAAAATCCATACAGTGTTTCACATGCCGCAAATATGGTCACAAATCATTTGAATGTAAAATGCGAAAAGAGCAAAACCCAGCAGTGAAAGTTGTTCAAAAGAAGTGGTGTGAAGTATGCAGAAGTATATCGCATAATACACTGAAATGTAGAAAGAAACAACACAGTGCAAAGTCTGTCACAGAGAACAAGCAAGCAGGAGGACAATCAGATTCATTTCTTTTCAAAGTATCTGAGTGTCAAAGCGTGGATCGTGACAGTCTACTGGTTGATTGTGGTGTGCTACAACCCATATTGTTACTAACAAATCAAAGTTTGTATGTTTTGAAGACAATTTTGAGCCCAATGATCACTGCATTGAACTAGCAAATGGCTCTAGATCAATTGGAATCGTGCAAGGTCGAGGTACAGCAAAAGTTTGTCTACAAAGTTTAGATGGAAAACCCAGAGATGTCAACCTAGAGAATGCATTATATGTTCCGTCATATCGACAAGGTATTTTTTCTGTTCAGGCAGCAACAGCGAAAGGAGCGACTGTAAATTTCAGCCCACATTGTGCAGAACTTGTTGCTCAGAATGGTACTATTTTTAATATTTGCAAGTCTGGAAAGCTGTACTACCTGAACAATGTTGCTGACAGAACTAACAGTAAACACAGCCTACATGAGTGGCACTTGATCCTTGGTCATTGCAATGTCAGAGATATCTTGAAATTGGAATCTGTTGTTGATGGAATGAAAATTACCGACAAATCAGAATTTCAATGTGAAGTTTGCACTCTTGGGAAAATGACACAGTCTTTCAACAGGCAAAGTGATGTGCGTGCCAAAGAACCGTTAGAACTTGTTCATTGTGATTTAAGTGGTCCTGTCACACCTACTGCAAGAAATGGTTTCAAATATGCTGTTTGTTTTGTGGATGACCTATCTGGAGCCAGTACTGTTTATTTCCTGCGCCAGAAATGTGATGTTGTTCATGCTGCTCAGAAGTTTTTTGCTGATTGTGCACCTATCGCAAAAGTTAAACGTTTGAGAACCGACAATGGAACAGAATTCAAAATAGAGATTTCAAATCACTATTGCTGAAGCATCAGATAAAACATGAAAAATCTGCGCCCTATTCGCCACATCAAAACGGAACTGTTGAACGAAGTTGGCGATCATTGTTTGAGATGGCGAGAGATGTTTACTAATCCAATCTCAACTACCAAAAGAACTGTGGACATACGCTGTGCGTGCTGCGGCATACACACGTAATCGATGTTTTTGCCCACGAACTGGTAAAACACCATATGAAAATTTGACCGGCAAGAAGCCTGACCTGTCCCGCATGTCTGTTTTTGGTTCAACATGCTATGCTTTTGTACAAGATAAAAAGAAACTTGACCCAAGAAGCGAGAAAGCAGTATTCATAGGGTATGATCATGAAAGTCCAGCTTATCTCGTGTATTTCAAAAATTCTGGAGTTGTGAAAAAATCAAGGTGCGTGCGTTTCACGAACAAATTTGATTCAAATGAAAGTGAAGTTGTTAGTGATTTTTCTGACGGCTACATTGATCAAAAACTGACTGGAGTTGAAACGGAAACAAAGGCAGATGTAAGAAGTGATGAAATTGCACAAACTGAAACCCAGGATACCTCAAATTCAGATTCGATTGTTCGCAAATATCCTAAACGAAACACGAACAAACCAAAGTATTTGAGTGACTATATTCTGGATGATGACTCAATTAATCTTAATGTTCATTACTGCTATAAAATGTCTGATGTGCCAAATACGTACAATGAAGCCATATCTTCTTCAGAATCTAGATACTGGAAACAAGCCATGTCTGAGGAAATGAACTCGTTAATGGAAAACGACACTTTTGAACAATGTCTACTACCTGAGAGTCGTAAAGTAATCAAAGGTCGTTGGGTCTATGCTGTGAAGTTTGGACCGGACGGCAGTGAGCAATATAAAGCCCGATATGTTGCCAAAGGTTATTCGCAAATAAAAGACATCGACTATACAGAAACTTTTTCACCAACTGTTCGAGTTACATCGATACGAATGATGATGCAGTTAGCAGTACAACGTAATCTGATTGTACACCAGATGGATGTTAAAACAGCATATCTAAATGCTCCAATTGATTGTGAATTATACATTGAACAACCTGAAGGTTTTTCTGTTGATGACAAAACTGATAATAAAATTGTTCTGAAACTAAAAAAATCTCTGTATGGCCTGAAACAGAGTGGCAGAAATTGGAATAACATGTTGCATGATTTTTTGATTTCTGAAAGTTTTGAACAGTCATCAGCTGATCATTGCGTCTACACTCGTCTTAATACAGATTCTAAAGTCATCATTCTCTTCTGGGTTGATGATATTATCATTGCTGCGAGTGATGAATCCGTGTTGAAATCTGTAAAACAATCTTTGCATTCAAAGTTCAAAATGAAGGATCTTGGACAATTAACATGGTTTCTTGGAATGCAATTTGAATGCTCATCTGGAGGTGAAATGATTAAGGTGAATCAATCCAAATATGTTGAAAAAATGCTGTCAAAATTCAACATGAGTGACTGCAAACCTAGATCTACGCCATGTGATTTGAATTTGAACAAACTGAAAGATGAAGATACTGTTGATTTTGAAAATGTGCACCTGTACAGATCTGTAATTGGAAGTTTGATCTATGCAATGTCTGCTACAAGACCCGATTTATGTTTTGTAGTTTCCTATCTATCACAATTCACATCAAAGCCGATGAATATTCACATGACGATGGCTAAACATGTCCTAAGATATTTAAAGGGAACAATGAACTACAGTTTAATTTTCAAGAGGTCTGATGGTGATTTAGATTTGATCGGATATTGTGATGCTGATTGGGCAAATTCTAAAGACCGTCGTAGCATTACTGGATATGGTTTTATGTTGTCGAGTACTGGTCCATTGATTTCATGGAAGTCTAGAAAACAACCAACTATTGCATTATCGACCTGCGAAGCAGAATATATGTCAATGTGTGCAGCTGTGCAAGAAGCAAAGTTTCTGATGTGTTTGTTAAAAGACATGACCGGAGGAATTACGAACAATTCTGTTACACTCAATGTCGACAATCAGAGTGCAATTGAGTTGACAAAGAATCCTGTTTTTCATCAAAGATCGAAGCATATTGATATCAAGTATCATTTCATCCGATCAGAAGTGGCAAGTGGTTTCATAAAACCGAAGTACATTCCATCCGAGAAGAACATTGCTGACATGTTCACAAAATCGTTGTCTATTAACAAATTGAGAACTTTCATTCCTGCTATTATGAATGTTTTAGACTAAGCGTTATGATATTGACACTGGACACATCATAGTTTAAGAGGGAGTGTTGAGTTTAAACTACGTGTGATTTAATATGATATATGTATCTATGTTTTGTTGTCTGGGGACGCTTAGCTAGTTCTAAACTGTTTTGATTGGCATTGTCGTGTAGTTCGTCGAGTCGAGTTCTTACGTAGTTTCTTAGTCGTTTCTTAGATGTTTATTTAGTTTAAATAAACTACATTAACCTTCTGATACAACTTTGTATTTATTCCATCATCAGACATTAGTTATGACAAACTCAACAAGCAAAAGATCTCATTAAACTCATGTTACTTTAATAGATTATTTAAATTCTAGTGAAAGATTTCATCTGAGGAAGTTTTTCAGAGCCGTGGAAGATGTTGGACTGGAAAGGGCAGCTTATAGAGGAAGACCCTTTCAGATTTAGACTTAAATGAATGCAATTATGTAATGTTCAGACTATCGATCTGTTTTACACCACATTGGAAACTTTCCTCTTTAAAGGGAGTTTCTCTTAAGTTTACAGTATTCTCAAGGTAAGCCACTCGATTAAAATCGGACTCATTACTTTTATAGTAATGCTGACAGGCTTTGGTTTCTATAATTTTTTCCATTTTTGTTGCACTAAGAAATAATATAAATTAACCGACATGATATATTCATCTGCATAGACTTCATTTAATAAAATTTCGATCGTTCTTAATGAAAGTTTTCCTCTAACCAGACAGATTTCGACTTGGAATTCATTGAGAAGTCCCAACCAACAATTCTACAATCAAACCAACGAGCGTTATCTCGTCGATGACAACTGCTTAAAAGCTTAAATTATTGTTATTTTAGAGAAATTATTTATTAATGCAACTATAGCTATACTTACAGGAAGAACTAATTGTTCGTTAACATTTATTTACTTTGATCCTCACAGTCTCATTTCTTAAAATTTGATGTCAAAACAAACAATACTAACAAAAATTCAACTTCATCCCGTGGAAACAGTGAAATAGTTCGGGGCAAATTAAATAAGCACAATGAATGGAATAAAGTCAAAAAATATCAAAGTGATAAGCGAATAATCAAGCTAAAAATGGATGCAAGAACAAATGAAAATTTGGAGGAATCGTTGAAATAATAGGTTGAAATAAATATTTCTCTTTGTACGCATACATCGTTATGTAAAAATCAAACCAAATTGTTTAGAATGATTATAAAATAGATACTATTAACTGAAAAGACAGAAAAACACGTTCGGTGGACATAAAACAGCTTCAACTTTCAATATTAGGTATAGTATCTAGTCAGAGGAGAACTGATATATTCTCTCCTGACTTTCGTTTGTCCTGGTTTGGGATTGGTGACATAAGCTCCAACAAACGATCCGTCTTCGTTAAATTTGCCGCCGTCAACAAGGCCGTAGTCACTGAGGCTCCCTTCTTCATCGCTACAGTGTCCAGAACTTCCCAGGGAAGCTTTGCTGCCCTTCAGGTAACCCATATCTTCTCTGTAAAGTATAATTGAAGTGTTAATTCTCGTATTATATGTAAATTAGCGATTTTCAGTTTACATCATTAATGCCGACAAGCAAAATGGCTAGCCGTTTTCCACCATTAGTTATAGCATCAAAAATAATGGTCTCACGACAACTCGTTTTATGGTTAAAGGCATTACAAATACATTAGACAAATGTGTGCTTTACAAAACCCAAGTCAAAGTGAATTATCCATTAACGAATGTGCTTGGACCAATCCTTAAGCAACACTTTAAATTATGCAAATTCAAGATATTCGCGTACGATGCTAAACTACTCTCCTCAGCATCATCCTCTTCCCTCAACTCTTACTTACAAATTATGTCTTACGGAGTGACAAATGACAATTACCATTAGCACCATTGCACTTCAATCAATCACGGAGCAAAGCCTTACTAAACAGTTATTTACGTTCATGTTTAATTTCATTGTCAGATAAATTGTTTTGTTTTTTTTTAAAATTTGTTTTTTGTTAAATTTGTCATTGACCTTTTAATTTGTTGGAAATAAAATAAATAAATAAATAAGAACTTCTCACGGTCGCCGGTAGGCTTTGAACCCGTGATTGACGAGCTCTTTCTCCGGTTCGTTGCCGTTCAGTTTTTCTTTGGCGTCGACTGATTCGGAAAATGTGTAAAAAAAAAAGGAATTTGTTTCACTTTAATAACGAAAAAAGTTTTAAGTTTTTAATTTTCTAACCGTCATATTCGCTTCCCTTCTGCTTTAGGATCTTTCGACAGCAGACGACAAAGGTGATGACGAGCATCAAAAACAGCGCAAACACTACGAAGAGCCACCACCAGTTTAGGATTCCTAGTCGGGATGCGACTGTAATTATGGAAGTTGACGTACATTAATTAAGTACGAGCTTCTATGGCATTACATGACGTCGCCCTAATGACGATGCTTATGCATCACTTACAACATTTAACAATTAACTTGATCAGACAAATTTTTAGACAAGTGTGTGCCTTACAAAACTTATTTCCAAAGGTAAAGGAAAATCAAGAATAGCAAGCTGTTAAATATTAATGAGCAAATAAAAAGATTAACATATTTTAAATAATAAGTAAGTTTAATTATTCACGGGGAGAATCTGGGATATTGAGCACCACTAGCTTCTCATCGCTGCTATATCCATTCGTAACAAAGCATTTGAATTTATGCCCAATCTGCGACCATCTTTTGGAATCCCTCTTCCTCCTTATAAGTTTTAGCATTCCGAATGAGTCGATTTCCACATACGGAGGTTCTTTAGACAAGATTTCGTATTCTTCCTTTTCATAATAAGACCCGAATAAAATGGAGTATGACGGAGTCGAGATCATTCTGAGCCACTGTTTGGTGATATTTGTGCTTGGATCGCCAGTAGCCGTGCACTGGTAGGTAAGAGTGCGATCTTCTTCGTCAAACACGGTTTCTTCCGTGTTGTAACCGGTAATTTGGGCTCTTGTCTTTTCTACACAGAATATTTTGAAGATTTTATTACAAATCATATCAATATGGCATATTTTAATATAAAATCTTTGAATTTATAATATACATAATATTGTAATTTATGTTATGTAATAAGAAGTTAGGTAATAACCAAATAAAATTAAAACTTTAAATACCAAGAACATTGAGATATCCAGATAAAAGTAGGTATCCATGTTTATTAGTGACGTTGCATTGGACAACTTTCATGTCATGGAGTCCGTCCTCGCATCGTTTGCATACATTTCTCATGGTCAGAACCTTTCCATCTTTAGACAAACTCACTTTTCTTGGCGGAATTTGTTGGGCTGTTGATTTTACTTTAATTATTATTTAACTTTTAGTTTTTTATACTTACAATATGCATTGTCACCGTTTTCCTAGATGTTTGCTATAAAAAATATCAGTCTTAAAATTTGATCGGCGGCATTAGCAATCAGTTATGATAACTTAACTCCGTTTTATTTCAAAGAGATCATAAATGGTTTAAGTATAATATTTCTATTTAATCTAATATGGACGAGATGACATGGTGTTAGGTTTACAATGTGAGGATAATGCCCTAACTTTAAAAAAATTAAATGGTTTTATTCTGAACATGTAACTCCGAGCAACTCTTATTGGCAGTTATAAGTGGTAAGAGTTCATTGATTTTAAAGTAATTAGTTTGCCTACGTAAGAGAGGCTGGCCATCGATGATCCATTGGTAGGATGGTGGAGGATACCCATGCACGATGCATTTGAAAATGACATCCTCTCCTTCGGTGACGTTTCGATTCGAGGGAACATTTTCATATGACGTCACACGAGGAGCAGCTGGAATGAGTAAATAAAATGTTTAAAGGCTTCTTGGATCTGGTTGTGAACAAAAATCTCCTAAATTGAGTATGCATTTCAAAGGAATTAATTGTTACAAACAATATTTTATAGTATATAATTTTCTGGAGCTGAAAGCAATTGGCAATTTACATCAGTAATTATTTATATCAATTATCATTTCAATATCACGGCAATGATAGTGTCATTATTATTGTTGTTGTTTAGATTATATTTGACTTATCTCTACAATTCATTCAATCACAGACCTTCAATTGTGACTTCAATGCTTTGGGAATCGACACCGAATTTATTCCTACCCGTGCATCTATAAGTCCCGGCATCGTCCACGGAAGCATTGGTTATGACCAGTGTGGAAGGTTTTATAAAATGATCGCGTCCCATTGGAAGAGGTTTACCAGTTTTGGTAAACTCGATCTCAGGTTGAGGACTGATGAAATGAATGAGGCAGTATTATTTGTTATAAAAGTTTTTCAGCGTGCTAAATAACATCACTCAACATTAAAAACATTTTGAAGTTTCCAGCTATTTCTAGTATTTCAAACAAGATTTCAACTAATTACAAATATTTCTTAAATAAGTATTACATGTCGATGGATTGAATAATAATAGTATTACTAGGTTCAAGTGCAGTCATAAGTAAAAATGATGTCAGAATATTTATAAATAATCATACCTCAAAACAACATTTTGAGTAGTTAGTATGTATTGGAACTAAGGTTCGTGCAATCAAATTAATTTATTAAATAGTGAAAAATTGACGTTAATAAGTCCCACTCACTGTCCATAAAAGAAACATTTCAGAGTGAGGTTTTGTCCTTCCAGACCAACTACGTGATTTGGTGAACTGAATGCGAGCTCTGGTTTGACATCTTTTATGTCTTCCTCTAAATCATCAATGCCAAATACTTAACATTTATTTCTACATTTCCGATATAAGAGCGTTAAAAAGTATAGTTTGTTTCAGCAATACCAACTTGTGCCGAGAATATTGACTTGGTAATAACTGGAGCCAATGAATGAGTCCAAAGGAATGTTGTGGGTTTCACTTTTATACATATTGCCGTTTCTGGTATCTTCCAACAACGTGTAAGCAAAGTACAGGGAACCTAAACCATACAAATTTAGTGTAATTTAAATTTTTTATGGCATTTAAAAATAGCAGTGGAAGTGAGTAAGACACTTTAATCACCTCTTTCGTCCATTTGAACTCTTTGATCTAAAACTATGTCTTTATCAGCAGCCTTCCATCCGATGGAGCCTTTAGGACGATTCAAAATATTGTCTTTGTAGTCCAAGCGTAATTTTTCGCCTATTGTGATCTTGGGATGAGAAAAATTTGGTTAATTGTAATTTAGTTGACGTGAAGAGAATGTTTTGAGATATTTGACGACCCTTACATTGAGGGTTTGCATGCTGTCATCCCCAGTTCTTTTGCTCAGAGCTTTGATGTATCTGGTGGTGTTGGAAATAAGCTTTCCATATTGGTTTTCCACAAAGCACTGGTAGTATCCTTCCATGTAGTTGGCTGTGTCATCATCCTCGGAACTCAAGGTCACCGTCTGGCCACGATCGGAGATTGAGATCCCACCGTGATTGACATTCAGCACTTGATCATTTTTGTACCATGTAATTCTTAAAGAAAAATTGTTTTGTTATATTGGCGTTTACTCTGGAATAAATCATTTGTTTCTGTTTATTTTTACTAGTTCTACTTAAAATATTGTTTCATATGTACTCGAGAAGATTGGCATTTCATAAGGGCATGATGTTCTTGCATTTCAAGTAGACAGAATGAATAAATATTTTACTCGGGACTGATCTGACTCATTCCGCTCGTGGTCCTAAAATTACTAAATCCTAAAATGCATGTAAATATTACATTTTATGTTATTACATGAATTAAATGCTTTCCTTTCATTCTCAAATCTATTGGATAGAAAGATGAAATTTTTATTAACTTGCTCCTGTTCATGGAACGACTTTGGCAAACCGAGAAACGGGAGAATGTGCATCTATTTTTAAAATCGCGTTAATGTTGAAAATCGTTTAACGTTTAATGATGTCGAATCACCAAGAGGACGAAGTAATTGAAACAATAAATTTTCCTTATTTCGTAAACGACTCATTCTAAACATACATGACCGTCGATAGTTTTGAAGAATTGATGTTATCCATTCAAAATATTTTATAAACTAATTTTTAAATAACTTTTTAACCTAAATTTTAAGGCACTGAAACTGGCAAAGATTTACAAAGACGTTGTTTTTGTTAGCTTTGAGAAATTGATAACAATGAAGCACTTGGCACCTTTTAGCAATTGTCGGGGTCCGCGGTGACAACGGGCTCGATAACAACGAAGATAAAAGTTTTATGTAAATTTCTTGTTAATTAATAAATATTAACGACGATGGTACGGATTTAGTGTGATGATGCATCTACGAGCATCTACAGGACCGCTAAATAGTTTTCGCGGAGGTTTATATGTGAAGAGAACAATGATTCTGAAACGAAATTATTATTTTGCATTTTTAACAAGAGATTTATATGTCCTTGGATCGTATTTGTCTC
>JAJTWR010000290.1:395000-495000 GCA_021613335.1 Whitmania pigra | reverse complement strand
CTATTTCCAGTCGATTAGTCATTTCAATTAAACCATTTAAAACTTCATTCCTGTGGCTTCCACAAAAGAGATAAGCAAATGGAAATGATGATTCAGGTGATTCAGGTGATTTCTCGTCGGAAATGAGAGCCAAAGTCCAGTTTGAAAACTTAAGGAAGAAACTTTCCAGCTTTACAAGTGGCTTTTCACGTTCGTTCGTGGTTGATTTCAAATCAATGCAATGTTTACCGATAGCTAGTCATCAATCAGTCGGTAACTGTCGGCAGTTGATTGAAATAATGATAAATTAATAATAAATTAACGGACTTTTCGATTAATTTCGTCGTCGAGAGTTTTAGAAGTCAGTGCTACAATTAATTAAGTGCTACGGCGTTAATAACGTATACAAGTTATGCATTTGAGAACTAAGTAATGCTCGAGAATAAAAGTAATTAGATTAATTAAAATAATGTTTGTAAATATTTACAATGATAAAAATGATATTTACAAGTTAAAAAAAACATAAAACATATTGGAGCAATAATAATTGAGTTCCCCAATTGAGGATGTCACACTCGTTGGAGTTCATAATTCTTCGCTCTCACATAACTCTATACTAAGGTAACGATGAAAGTTTAAATAATATTAATTGTAATAATCATGATTATAAATTATAATAATTATTATTTAATTTGCTATAGAGCAAATTTTATTTTTATATTCTTGAGATGTAATGGATTGTTGCGATGGTTATTATAATTAGGTAATAAAAATTTATAACATATTAGGTGATATTAATGCATAATATATTAGCTGATAATAATGGCTGGGATCATCGATCTAATAATAAATTTATTTATTTATTTTAGTCTGAGCTGCAAACCACGCAAACGGCTGAGCATACGCTTGCTCCGTCTGTTACAATGATGTCGATAAGAAGGATAATATGAAATAATTAAATAAATAAATAATTGTAATAAATAATAATAAAAATTAATAATAATAATACATAATAATACTAATAAATAATAATAATAATAATAATAATAATAATAATAATAATAATAATAATAATAATAATACATAATAATACTAATAAATAATAATAATAATAATAATAATAATAATAATAATAATAATATATAATAATAATAATAATAATAATAATAATAATAATAATAATAATAATAATAATAATAATAATAATAATAATAAATAAAGTTGCAGCTTAACAAACCGAATCCGTGTAAGGCTGTCGTGAAAAGAATATTTTCCATAAAGAGAAACAACAATTTCAATGCACTGAAACCAGAATCGACTGACAGTAACTTTAGAAGTTTCATTTTAACTTTTAAAACAAATTTATGAAAATTAATAAGTTAAAATTTGTGAAAATGATCGGAATTCTCGAACGCCAGTAGTCCTCAGCAGCTTAATCGTTCAAAGTTGATCTTATCGCTGTGAAGGAGTCATCACTTTGTTTCTTCAATAGCATCATTCAAAAGCATCAGTCCGTCGATGAAGGCGGCTTTACCTCACTTTATCTCATCATCTCACCTCTTGTTTTAAGATCTCTCTCTTGTGGGATTGTCATCGCATTCTGCTGGCATCCTCAGAATCACCTCAGTTAATTTTAACTCTGCCTCTTCAAGACTTTTCAGGAATAGGAATTTGTTGGAACCAACGATTCCACACAAGGTTCTTTGCAGGTTATAAACTTGGCAGAACTCTAAAGTGATAAATTACATTATTAAAACACATTTGGATTTTTTTTTAATGTAATGGTCCGAAGTTAAGAAACGATTTTGCTATTGGTAATACCGGTGTTAACAATGACGTTTACAACTCATTAGAAAATACAATCTTTGTTTTTATTTGTATTTATCCGATGTTTTCATTATCCTTGTTATCCGTAACTTTCGCGTAAGAATTTGAATGATGCTACGAAGTATTTGCACGTGTTCGATCTGACTTGAACGTATGGCAAACTCGTATAGCTAAAGTATAGCACAATGGTTCAATTTATTGAATAATTCAATAAATCACTCAATCATTCACTCAGTCAGTTTTATTATGGCTACCTGTTCAGCAACGGGCTTTTATTAATTAACCCAATTAAGGAAATTAAAATTAAAAACCTCATTAATTGGCTAGTCAGTGAAATGATAAAATGACGAAACCGATCTTTATTTCACAAATAAAATAAATAATATTTAACAATGACTTCTCCGAGTTTGTTTCAATTTCTGTTGCCTTGACAACAATTCAATAGAGCACAAAAAAACAGCAGTACTATTGATGTGCTTCATTCCACTCAATACTATCAGTTTTGATTTAATTGTAAAGTTTTATTCGTAGAATGTTTAAATTTATTTTAGTTAACGTTAACGTTACTAAATCGTGAAATTAGAAATCATTAAAAGATGTCTACCAAAGTGCTCAGAATTCACTCGAAATATCATGAAAAATTATTTTTTCGTTAATGCAAAATTTTGAAAAGATGTAATTTTATTTCAATTTAAAAAAAAAATTATTTCAAATTTAATCAGTTTTTTAACGGTAGCATTTTCACTTTCCTTTGTCCTCTTGAATATTTTTCTGCAAACTTTACAAGTACACCAAAACTACTACGACTGCGCTCGGCTCAAAGGCCAATGCAGCAAGCGCAGCAAGGGATTAATTAATTAACCCTGACCTTTCCTCGAATATTGCGATGTTAATGTGCGAATGTTTTGTGGAGAAATATAAAAATTTTAAAAATTAAAATTTAACTAATATTTCTGAAATGCCGAATTATCCAAAATCTTAAAATTGCTTTACAAGCGAATCAAGCCGAAGTAAAGATATTCTTGACAGTCGTTCTTCAAACAGGTTGTCAAGGGTGTTTAAAATACGAGATGGGAAATAGTTTTAATGCAGAATTTTATAACCAACTAATGTCGTTGAAACGGATGCACAACAAGCTCAAATAATAAAACGCCTGAAATTTCACTCTGACCAGGCTCAACTTGTTCATGAGCCACATTTCAGGAAACCATTCTGGAGCCAGGGTTCTAGCTTCGCGAAAAGCACTGTCACTTGGTATATACAAAGGTGATCTTAAGGACAAATATTTCTCCATGGCGACCATATCGGTAACTTCTAAAATTAAAATAATTTATTTAGCAATAATCCATTGAAACGTGCGATTCACATTAATTCGGGAACGTCATTTCGGCATTTTCTAAGGGTGTCAAACCCTTGCACATCTTGAGGAGATGATCTTTTTTTACTTCTATCCAAGACTCAGGGGGGGGGGGCAAACCTTCGCAAAACGTGAGAAGAGGATATTTTGATAATCCTAAGAATTTGCCCCTCGAGTCAATATCACTATACTTATAAAAAACAACAACAATCATACAAACCTGCTGTGTTCAAATCAAGAATGATATCGCGTAGAGAGTAAGGGTAAAATTGAATGTCTTGTTTTTGAGTAACGAAGAACTTTGGAAGGACAACCCAATAGCTTTTCCCTTCCTTAAGAGGGGCGTAGTATTTGCATTTTAGACATTTGCTCACTTTCACTTTTTTCACTTTTCTTTTAGCACTCGGTAAATCGTTGTATGTCACTCGAAGACCTGCGTCATTTCATTGTAATTTGTTTAATTAAACTATGAATCCGGCTGCGAGTGCATCACTGCATGCAATATTTTAAATGGCAAGTTAATTATTATAATTAATTTATTCTTATAATTAATTTATTATTATAATTAATTTATTATTATAATTAATTTATTATCACAATTAATTTATTATTATAATTAATTTATTATCACAATTAATTTATTATCATAATTAATTTATTATTATAATTAAGTTATTATTATAATTAATTTTGGTGTCTTATTCATGTTTTTGTTTGCCGTACTTACAGCAGACCTACTATTAAATTCTGTTATCGTTTATTAAATTGTTGTTTGCGTGGCGTGGAAACACGTAAAACAAATACATAAACAACTAGCATCACATTATATATCTAATTTTTCTGGCATTAATATTCAGGAGTAATTTAATTATATCAGACAGAAATGAATAACTTATTCTTCATTAACGAAACAACTTTCTGGAAAATCTTTGTACCGTAGGTTTGGAGTTTTGTCCCTCGCATTCGATGGTTTAGTTCATCAACGGCCGATTTTTCTAATAAATCCAAAATTGCCCTTCCAGTTATTTTAACTGAGGTATATTCCAGATTAAACGAAAATACATCTCTCAACTGGAAGCGAGTGATATTTCCTAATGCAGAAGTAATAAAGATTTGTGATAGATAACAAAAATGCCGTTAAAATAGATCCTTGATAGGATTGAATTAGTTTTCACTGTAAAATGGATAATCGGAGAATTTTTAAGCGAATTAATTTTTTGTGGATGTTAGAGATTCGTGTCAGATCAAGATTCCTGTCTTCAGGAGGACCAAGGAGCCGTATAAATGAATTATTATGAGTATTATTATTTTTTTTTTTTTATTTGGGCTCTGAAAAAGATATTTTATTTAAAGATTTAGCGAACTTCTCAAATTTTCATCGTGCGATGTTACAATGGCAATTGCCCAAGCAAAAAAAGTAAATTGTACCTGGATTGATAGGTCGTCTCAAAAAGTATCCTATTGTGAAGCAAACTTGAGAACTTGTTGGCATGTTCATTTTAATATTTGAGAAATCATGGATGTATTCCAACAAAGCTTCGCAAAGTCGATAAGCTAAACAGTTTCATCAATTATTCAACAATATTTTATTATAAGTTGAAAATTGTGCTACAAATATTAGCATTATAAAGCATTTCGAAATTATTTTGATCAAGCTTATGTCACATATAAGTGACATAAAAATCACGTTGGAATGTAGAATATTATCGATTAATGCTAAGTCACTCTGAAAGTCAAGTGCCCGCGATCAAAATTAGGAAATGTGCAATGTCATCATCTTAAGACTTAGATTATTCATCGCTTATAATAAAACTAACCCAGAGGACATGGATAATACCAACACAATGCGTTGTCAAAAAAATCATATGAGGATCCAACGATCGAACTGAAATTCTTTTCGAGATCCTTGTAATGCTTGGCATAAATGTCATTTAGGACTTGATCTTCATTAAAAAATACTTTATTCATTTCACTTCAACTCCTCCTACCCAATATTTTCTTATTAAATTCGAAATTAATTGCAGAAAAATTGATGACTTTAAAATAAGTAACAATAAAAAAACTGTAAGTAATTATATGCTTCTGACAATACATGCGAACCATATAAAATTCCACGGCACTTACCCGATTGATACCTATTGTCGATATAGATTGGATTACCATCCCAAAATCTTAGCATTCCTAGATCGTCGAAATGAAGATCCAGTCGTCCTACAAACTGTCCAAACTTTCCCGAAGAAAGAACAACATTTATTCCTCGAGAATCTGCTACTACGATCGGATAAGGGCCAGATACCATATTATTTCCTGGTGGAATTCCTGCAGCGATTGGGGTCGACCAACTTCAAAATGAAAATTAGAGAATTTCAATTTGTTATATTAGTACCGTTGAATAGCAGAGTGTTTCCGTGGCCTCCAACTATCACATCTAATTCGTAGAATAAATCAGCAATTTCAACATTTTCTTCCAAAGTAGCGTGACTGAGGAGTATGATGATATTGACACCTTCTGATGTCAGATTATCTATCTCTTCTCTGATGATTTTCTTATAGTCAGTGGAGTTGATATCTGGTTGTTCAGCAGATCATTACGTTAAATATTGTCGAGCACGTGTGCAAGATTCAATGGAAAAGTCATTCCATTCTCGTATACATCCTTATGTGTTACGTAAGGGGACGTCCTTAAAATAACATCGCATGCGTAGAGGTTTGTCGAAGCATTTGTCAAATGATTTAAGAAAAGGGAAATTAGTCGAAATGTCCGACTTCATTTATGAACCTAACAGACGGAATATACCCACGGGACCATCCGGAATATTTAGATGAAACAAATCCAATCAGTCCAATTTTTACTCCCTCTCGCTTCACTATTAGATGTTTCCGCTTAACGAAGACACAGTTGGCACATACCAGCAATGAGTCCAACTTCTTGTTGGTAGCTGAGACATTGAGAAGAAGCTCAGACAATGCAGGCGACTGTGAAAGACAAAATCCAAACTACATACATTTTGTTTAATTTTAATTATTTTTTTATTAATTTTTATTTTACAATAGATTTACTTAATTGTTCTCTTAAATTGTCCAAATGCCTCGCTTTTGAGCTTTTTCCAAGAAGGAAAACACTGCCGGATTTAGGCATAGTGGCCTGTGCTATTGCGTAGTGACCTCCACTTAGGAAGCAGCGGAGGCGTATTTCCAAACCCTAACCAGCACCAGCCATGGCTGATCAATATTCTTAAGCGCACCCTATGATTGGTTGAGATCTTAAATAGGTCAAAAGCATAGGCATGGTTATTGGTATAACGCATTCCAAGTCCTAACGCTATGCCCGGAGCGAGTGTGCGTGTTCCTATTGCTGGATTCTAGTGTCATGCGTCCATGATTGCGGGAGACGTTTTAGTGTAATTCATTAACTTAATATTGATAACTGACGGTTAAGGTTAATCATTTAATAACTTTAGGATTTGGATTAGAGTTACATTAGGTGTTAAATTTTATAATTAATATTAAATTAATTAATTTAATTGCATATTGCAACGGCATTTATTAATTTTTAAATAAAAATATCTCCAAAACGATTGCTGCGATATGACCTAATTCAGATCTCAATCACAGTGAGCGCTTGCGAATATTAATCAGCCATGGCTGGTGATGCCTAGGGTTTGGAAATACGCGCGCCGGAGCCCCACCTGGGTAAATCAGACACTGATAGCACAGCTTGATGAAATGTTTTTTTGCTTCTCGTCAAAAGTCGTGGCAGCCGTTCTATCCTTCCCAACCCGCATTTTAAATTTCTGAGTAACATCATGCGAAATTTTGAACTATTTAATGTAACGAGAATTTATCAAGCAAAAAACGTTTTTACCATAGCGTCGTAGCCTATGGATGTTACGGCATCCACAAGTACTTTGGTTCCAAACATTGCATACCAATAATTAGGCTCGAGGTAATTCCCAGCATCGACTACAAGTACATTCTGGACTTGTTCCCTTAAAGCTTTGACTACTCTGCTCTGTCTCGCCACTCCTCCTACGCAACCGCTGGTGTCAACAAGGCAAGGTCTCAGATCTTTATCGAACGGCATGAACTTATAAAATATTTCGCAGGTATGGATCAATCTCAACATAATGCATGTGCTAACATCAGTCTCGGAAAGAACTAAAACTATAAGCAAATATAATCTGGTAGCCATATCCAATAATGATGTTGTTTTTTTTTCAGTAGACAAACAAAACTTAAATGACGTTAGCGTAGCATTCATTACCACGAGATATCTAGTTGTTAAATAAAAATATATCGCACTATCTCCCATTAAAAGGAATGATCATCAGCTTAATTCAGATTATTTAACTTAATTATATAAAATAGTTTGTCACATCTCCAGTTTTTATATTTTTATTTATCCGATTTTGTTGCTTCTATTATCACCGCTAACATGGACGAACCCATTCGCCCAACCCTAATCATACATTCAATAAATTTTATTATCCTCCTTTGTTATCCAAGTCGATTGAGACTGCACTAGCTAGTCTGAGGACAATAATTAATGGATGATCAATGAGGGATCAAAGTTGCTGTTCAATCGCAAAGTAAAAAAAAACCTATTTCGTTGAAAAATAAACAATTATTCTTTTGACAAAACAGCATGACTCAAGTAATATAATTTATTTTACATTTTAAATTCACTGAAATTTACAGGATCATCAACGAGCACAAGTTTTGTTTCCATTAAGAAATCAACATCCGTAATTTTTTTAGATTCAAAGCCACCAAATCTTCGGCATCTCCTTCAGAAGTACTTTCATTCTCCCCAGGCTTGCTACTGGGAGGTAGAGAGTCTTGGTATGTCGGAGCAAATTCGGAAAACCTTTCTTCCCGCCTTTGGTTCAACCAGGTGTCTTCGTCTGAAAAACATTTTAAGATCAAAACAAAAATAATTATGTTTGCTCTAATGTAGGACTTCTTTAATGAAAGTTAAAAATAAAAACCAATAAATAAATAAAAAATAAATAAAATAAAAGATACTTGGACAAAAACCACTGAAAAGCTCACCAAAAGTCTTCTTTCCCACATCCCACTCTCGAACGGGGGCGTCTTTCCTCAAAGAATCGTCCCTCTTGAGCAGTTGAACATTCTCCTCGTCGCTCGCGTGATCGATCGAAACTTCCGATCCTATCAATCCTTCCTCCTCGTCAGACTTAACTTCATCGGTCCATTGTTCCTCCTTCATGCCAGCTAGTTATTCAAATTTTTTCAAGTTAAGAACGAGTAACGAAACTACATAAGGGTTTCACTCCAGCATCTCATGACAAATAAACGGTTCGCCACAAGCATCTATAATCAGGTCGACAAATTAGTTCGTATATTTTTGTTCTATCTAAGCTAATCATCCTCGTCTGCATCGTAAGGGCCTCACCGATGAGCGTGCGAGGATCGAGCCCCGAAGTTCTGATGGCTTCTCGGACGACCTTCCTCTGCATGATCTTCGCGAGTCGAATTTCCAGCATCGTACGTTTCTTCTCCTTTGCAGAAGAAAAAATTTTTCTTTGTGCCTTGGTCTGCAATTGAAAAAAGTGTTTTAAGATTCGACGATTACAACTAATCAAAAGCGTGTACAAAAATAATTTTTAAAATAGGTTTTGGCTAATTATATTAGCAAGTTGATATTATCGTGGTCTGAGAATTCTGACCTGTTCTCTCAGTTGCTTCAAAAGTTCCATCTGCTTCAGCCTCGTTTGCTCATCCTTTGCAAAGTTGAAGAAACCCACGCCATGATCTCGGATCTCTGTCGAATAAGATTTAAACTTTCAAATCATTTCTAGAATTTTTTTCATCACAATGGTTTAATATGAATTGGTTATTAAATATTTTCTAAAATACCTCAAGAAGATTAAAAATATGAAGATGATAATAATAATAATAATAAATTTATATAGTGTTTAATACATACATATGCATGAGAGGCACCAAAATATAACATCTAGAGAGAATAATACAGGAATCTTATCTAGATAATGTAAAAGCTGTCAAAAAGCATTTGATTCAATGTAATTAATGGTTCGAGTTTAGACAATCAACAGCCCACAAATGCCGTAATTTCCTCCGGAAGTCATATTTTATGCAAAGGACTCCAATCAAAGAAGTAAATAAATAAATAAAACAACTCATATCCCACTGACCGCTGAAGGTAATGTCGGAGTAGTGAACGTTTTCCTTGGCACTCAATTCTTTAACTTCTTCCTCCCACTTCAATCTTTCCATCTCCCTCTTCATGTCCTGCGACAACAGGTGAGGCTCACCTGAAGTGCTCGCTTCTGGTTCGATGGGCCTGAGAATAATTATTATTACTATTATTATTGTTGTTGTTCTTATCCCTGTCACCACTATTACTACTATTCGATGATTATATATCATCGGTGACGGGAAAGTTCACATTAGAGATAACCAAGGATCTGCCGAAGACCATCAAATTGATAATGATGATGATGATGATAACCAAAATTAATTAATTAATTAATTTGTACATCCAAACAACAATAGAAAAAACTTACTTTGAGCTTATTAATCTCTTGTCCAACTCCTTGAAACGGAAGAGGTCCTTTTTGAGACATCTTCGCGATCTTCCGAGACCGTCGACGTAATCGACTCTGAAACAATCGAATGCATTCGAATGGTTTGCCACTTATGTACATAAAAAGTAACATTTCTCACTCTTCATCGGAATCTGATTCACTCATTGTGGATTTAACGGATTTTGGATTAGCTCTTTTGTCTCTGGCATTGTCAATGGCTTTCTGTTCAAAATCCACCAAGAATGGCAGTTTTGATGAATCGTCTGTTACAAATTCAATTTTAAGTGCAAACAAAATAGAAAAGAAAAGTGATTTTTTTTATAAAGGCATCATTTGGTCACCCATAGAGAGAATGTCTTCATTCATTTGGTCATACATCTTTGACTTTTTTTCAAGAATTTTCCTGCAATAATTACTTTATGGTTTATATTTTACAAATTTCTCGACAAATTAAGTAGGTACTAGTTTCTTGACATGAATATAAATTCTGTGCATATGAGTGCCTTAACAGACAGTCACGACCTTACCTCGATTTTTCCAATTCTTGAATTTCTTCTGCACTCAGCTCATTTCTTTCAACTTTTCGTGTAGACTTTGTTTTGGTCCTCTTTCCCAAAGGTACTTCATTCTAGATAAAATAAATGCATTCTAATAATTGTTATAACACTTTATTGAAAATGAGTCTAAAAATCGACCTTTGCTTGAAAACGAGATATTGCCTTTTCAGGTAGTGGCTTTCTGTGGTCTTGTTTTCTCAGTAGCTCTGCCTTTAATCCAACTAACTAAAATTTTAATTAATCAATTCTTATTAGTCTTCCCATTTAGATAAATAAATTCAGATTAATATGGTCTCACTAGGTTGTTACTTATGTTAATCTTCTTTGATTTTGAATCCATTATTGACAATTACAACTTAAAATGGGTCTCAGGAATTATATCCTTTTAATGTAGTAGGTGAAACAAGATAGTTAGAAAGCCACAAAAGTGAAAATGGCAAAATTGATTTTTTTTTTAATACGCTAGACGCGATTTAATCCCATAACAATCCAATTTAGAGCAAATGTAAACACAAAGATTTTAAAATGTGCGTTGTTAGTAATAAAAATATAAAGTTTTAATATTATCAAATTTTAACAACAATGTTGAGAAATGTATGAATTTAGGCAAAATAATTTTAATTTTTTCTGAAAAAGTTTTGTGCTATACGTGATTGGGAAAAATCAAAGCAAAGTAGCTCCTGTCACAAGAACATGAAACTAGGATTACGTCTTTTAAAAGGAGAAGAAATGTTGAAGAGTTTTGATAACTTAAGGATCTATATTTACATATTTATTTCTTTTTATTTTTTAAAAATTGTAAGCAGTGGTTGTCAGTTTCAGGATCACAATCTTGAAATACTATCAACGAAGTGCGTTTTTCAAATTATTTCACTCACGATTTTGACCAACATGAAGAAAAATATACTTTTTTAAATTAAAGTTCACCATGGTTAGCTTGGAATTATCCTCACGGTAGCTTGGAGATTAGCCTGTGCAAACCTCTGGTTGCCAGTAATTGTGAACAAAATGCTTCTATATGCTATGATGGGGATAGAACGTTTGCAAATTTTAACGAGAGCAGCACTGTTTCCATTGTACAAAAAACGGAACAATTTAGCTTGCAAGTAGAGGGTAATAAGTGCTCCAATGAAAACAAAGCCAATGCTGTAATGATCATCTATTTTAAGTGTGGGAAGTCTTTGGTTGGTGGTTAGATTAAACTTATTTAGACATACAAAAATATCTTTGCCAAACTTGATTCTACTTGTCAGGGTTTTCCTAAATTTCTCTCTGGAGATGTATGCAGAATTGTTTTGGAATGGCAGACGACAGCTGCATGTAAAGAAGGATCTGAATTGGCACGAATTGAAACAACCAAATGTTATGGCTACAATTCCCAGCAACTGTTTGTTAACCTGGGAGCACTTGATGATGAGTACGAGGCCGAGGTGGGAGGTGATGATGACGACGTTGACGATGACGACGATGATGGCATAGAGAACATTAAAGGCATGGTCTTAAAATTGGCTGTCTGCCGGAACATGAATTCTGGTAATAATAAGTTTTATTTTAATTTGGTTTTTATATTACATTATATTTGTATTTTTTTGGTTGATATTGGAAATTATGATTCTAGATTAATAATTAATTTATTTTCTATTTGGTCATCGTAATTAGTATGAACATAATAATATTAATGATAATAACAATAGCATTAATAATTAAAATGTTTAGATGAGTCGTGTCCAGGCATGGGTGCCTGCCTAATGCAAAATGGCTCAGTATTCAGTTTGGGAAAGATTTCCAAAGAAGTTGTAGTGAATGCAGACGACTCGACGACCGTCTCCTATGTCGATAGTGAGTCAAACATGCCTGGGTGCAAAGAGGTCACTACCACCATACATTTTTTCTGTCCAGAGAGAGGGATTGTAAGGGAATTCGTATTCTTTTTACTATTCGATATTTATCGTTGATATCTTACAAAAAGGTCACGTGAATGACTGCAGTTCATTGCAAACGAAACGAGTTTAAAAACGTCTTTTTGATCAAATCGCAACGACGACATTAGATCCGATGTTTAGCCGTTCCACTTAAAATACTTCAGGGTTCAAAGCCACTTTTGCTGCCAAGTTCCAGGTGCAAATTTTCCATCGATTGGGAGACTGAGGCAGCATGTCCTGCACAAAGCACAACGACCAACTCCAGTTGCGTGCTTAGGAACAGCAAACACCTCGTCGATTTGACATCGCTTGGAGGTGGTGATTGCTCTTTTTCTTTGGATTTTCTTAGTGACGAGAACAAAAATTATTATTGCCTGAGTCCAGTCAATCGAACTAGCCATTATTATTGGTTTAAAAAACGTTAATAGTTTTATGATTGTCATGCAAAGTAATTGACAGACGAACCTATCAAGTTGATGGCGAAGGATGAAAACGGGGATTCTTTGGAATTCCAGCTGCACGTGTGTTCCGATAAATTGATCACCTGCGGGGAGAAAAACTCCAGTGCTTGCCAAAAAAACTTGAAAAACCATAACATAAAGTCTATCGGGAATTTTTCCAATCAGATTTTCAGGCAATCGTTTGATTGGTTCATGTTGGCCTAATTATGTCGACGAGGTTCTTAACCTTTGACGTATTTGCATTAATTAGGTATTCTGATGGAGCCCTTCAAATGGTGATGGATGGAGGGGAGCCTTGTGGGACAGGGTTTTATAGAAACACCATAATCAATTTTCACTGTGATTGTTAGTATTGTTTGTTTGAAAATAATTTCATTAGTTTGTTCAATTATTAATTTCAATAATTAACTTGTTTAATTATTTAATTAATTATTTAAAGCTGAATTCTTTAGAGTACATTTTTCAACCTTTTTGAACATTCGTGCATCATAAATATTATTTATTATCGCATTTAAAAATTAGCTTCGTCGTCGCCGTCTTCATTATTAAAACAAAAAGACGACAACTCGTCTCTCGCAGCCAACAGCTCGGTAACGTTCGACTTTGAGGATAAGTGTTCTTACGTATTCAATTGGAAGACTCCACTGGCTTGTCTCACTCCCGCGATTTCCTGCTCATTGAGAAGCGGAACCACGACCTACGACCTCTCGAGTCTGACGAGAACGGACGCCGAGGGTTTGCAAGGATTGGAACTCATTTTGGCTTGAATTTGCTTATTTTTGTGGAAGTTGGGAGAATTTTTAGGAATCACATGATTTACGTTGTGCCGTGGTTATGCGATGCGTGATGTGATAGTAATATACGTGCATGATTGCAGTGTTAGTAATGTTCGTTTGTCTGATTTGGCATAATTATCATTCATGTTGAGTAAAAGAAAATAATTAAAAAGTATTCCTGTCATCATTCATGTTGTTATTTAAATGATAATTTGCAACAATTTAACAGAGCGGAACAATAAGTGAAGAAATTAATTATTAGTCGATGTTCGTTTTAAAGATGTCTTTCACCATTTAGTTATATCTTGGTTACTTTAACCATCTATTTATTTTTATCATTTATTTAACTTCAGAAAACTGGAAGACATCGGACGATTCAGTTATTCTGAACGTCTGTCGAGGCCTCACGCAAAGCTATAACCTTTCCAGAGATTGCAGCTCCAGCGCCATCTGTCGGAAAGGTTTTCGTAGTTCACTTTTAATTTTTAAAATGCAGCATTTACGTCGCGTTTATGACGTTTAATGTTAACTTTACTGCAGGTTTGATATTTTAAAGCCTAAAATGTAATTTAGGCTGGATTAAACTTGAAATGAAGCCTTATAGTGATTTAACAATGCAATTTTGAAGCATTCACGCCTCTTATCTCCATTACTATATTGTCACCAATCATTATTTTATGATTAATCATTTAACAATATTAAATGATAAAATATAACTGACATTATGTTGATTCTTGTTTACAGACGGAAGCGAACACGTGAGTTACGGGAGAAGAATGCGTGGACCGACTTTCAACAAGGAACGAGGGGCCATCCAGTTGGACTACTTCGACGGAGATGCTTGCAAACCCAACGAAAAGTTCAGCGCCTCTCTGCTCTTGTTTTGTGATCCCAGTAGGTGTTGATGTGTTGTTGTGCTGTTGTGTTGTTGTGCTGTTGTATTGATGTGCTGTTGTGCTGTTGTGTTGATGTGCTGTTGTGTTGATGTGCTGTTGTGCTGTTGTGTTGTTGTGCTGTTGTGTTGATGTGCTGTTGTGCTGTTGTGTTGATGTGCTGTTGTGTTGTTGTGCTGTTGTGTTGTTGTGCTGTTGTGTTGATGTGCTGTTGTGTTGTTGTGTTGATGTGCTGTTGTGTTGTTGTGCTGTTGTGTTGATGTGCTGTTGTGTTGTTGTGTTGATGTGCTGTTGTGTTGTTGTGCTGTTGTGTTGTTGTGCTGTTGTGTTGTTGTGCTGTTGTGTTGTTGTGCTGTTGTGTTGTTGTGCTGTTGTGTTGATGTGCTGTTGTGCTGTTGTGTTGATGTGCTGTTGTGTTGTTGTGCTGTTGTGCTGTTGTGTTGTTGTGTTGTTGTGTTGTTGTGCTGTTGTGCTGTTGTGTTGATGTGCTGATGTGTTGTTGTGCTGTTGTGTTGTTGTGCTGTTGTGTTGTTGTGCTGTTGTGTTGATGTACTGTTATTTCAAGCTGCTTCTTGCAGATGTGGCCAACTCGCTGCCTTATCTTGCTGGAAATAATTCATGTCACATTGATTTGGAGTGGCATTCATCGCTGGCCTGTGGTTCGGGTCATATCACCGGCAGGAACTGCCTCGTTAAGGACCTCATGACAGGTACCACTTTGAGTTGTCGTCGGGAAATGTTTACGAACATTTCATCGGTATTTAAGTTGCATTATTTCTAATAAAATCTGATATTTAATAATATACATATAATTATTTAATAATAAACATATAATTATTTAATAATAAACATTTAATTATTTAATAATAAACATTTAATTATTTAATAAGAAACATTTAATTATTTGATAATAAACATCAGACAATTAATGTAAAATCAAATCCATTAAGAATGAGTGACTATCATTATGTCAGTCTTTTTGACCACCATGAAATAACATAAACGACATTAATATTCAAATAACATAAACAACAATTACATGTTGTTATTATTAATTCAAATCCTTCAAATCAGGACTGCAGTTTGACCTTTCACCTCTGAGGTTGGATTCAGCGGAGAAGTCTTGGTACAAGGTGGAAACGTCGGAGTACAACTACTTTATCAACATCTGCGGACCACTGAAGAATACTCCTTGTTCTCAGGCTGACGTTGGCGTCTGCCAGGTTTCCAAGAAAAACGAACTGTGAGAAATATGTGCTGTGTGCTAACGTTCATTTTTTTGCATGATAATAATAATATTATATTTGCATATTTAAATGAATATTCATTAATTTATGAATTAGTTTATTGCTGAAGTCCCAGTAGTAATTGTTTTGTTCGAGTTATTGTCAACTATTTCAGTTAATTAATTTCTCGTTGTAGGATCGTTCACAGCATCGGCCAATTTAGTGATGAGTTGCATTATACGAAAGGCCTCCTGAGACTGACTTACAAGAACGGGGACAATTACAACTCCAGGCCTCCTGTCCCGAGGCACACGGACATCGAATTCGTCTGCAACTCGAGGATCGGATTGGGTGAACCGCTGTTTGTCATGGAGACGAACAGGACTTACAAGTTCTTGTGGCACACGGTCCTTGCGTGTTCTAACGACTTTGACAAGTGCTCCTCATTCGTCAGCAAAGGAAAGACTTTCGACTTGTCTTTGTGAGTAAAGTGGGGTTTTTTATGGAAAATGATGGTTGCTCGTGTTTAATTGAACGTGAGGATGTTGTTCGCAAGTTAAAGTTTAATGTTTAAGTAATTCTTTCTAATTTAATTTGAATTTGAATTTTAAGTTTAATGTTTAAGTAATTCTTTCTAATTTAATTTGAATTTGAATTTTAAGTTTAATGTTTAAGTAATTCTTTCTAATTTAATTTGAATTTGAATTCTATGCAGCCTGGTACAACAGGGCAGCAGACAGAACTGGGAAATGGCCGTCTCATTGGACAGCACGTCGTACAAACTCCTTCTGAACTTGTGCAGAAGTCTTCTGATTGGTCCTGAAACGAGATCATGTGATCCTCTGCACAGTGCCTGCCTAATTCCTTCATATAATGTAATGTTTTACAGTTTTATTGATTGTCAAAAATACATTGTAAGGGTCTTAGGTGATTAAATCATCTGCTTGTGTTTATCTCCTAAAGCAGAACATTATCTGTTTGTAGAATAAAACCGTCATCTCGTTGGGCCGACCGTTGAGGCAACCGTTTGTGAAGTCGGATGTTGTCGTTTTAACCTACGAACAGGGCAGTGCATGCGAGGACAATAGCAACTCAAACTATTCCTTGGAATTACACCTTCATTGCTCCAAGACAAATGCTGTTGGAATTTATTTTGGATTTTTCATTATTACATTATTAAAATATTACTTAAATTATTGTAATTATTATTGTTGTTGTTGTTGTTAGAATTGTTCATGTTTTTAGCCATGAAAGTTTCTCTGAAATCATTTGATTTTGATCAAAGAGTTACATCAATCCCTGTCAATGAATGTCTACTTTTTGGATCCTCAGCAATCCAAGCCCTCCTCGTTCGAGAAAATATCTCAGTGTAAGTTTGCAATAAATTGGTACACCAGTTCCGCATGTCCTGTCACTGAAAACGCGCACAACAACAACAAGCACAACTTCAACGACAGCAACTGCATCCTTGTTCTCGACCAATCACGACAGACCTTCGACATCACAAAGTTCAGAGGGCAAACCTTCAATGCCAATAGTAGTTTGGGGTCGTACAAGGTTGTTATTATTGTCATCAATACTTGAGGTTATCACAGCTGAAGCCAATATTACCGTACTGAATAATCTAAGGTTTCATCAATATCACGGCAATATCACCAATTCATTAAAAAGATGATTTTAATTTATTAATGTGAATGAATTATGAACTCATAATAAATATTTATTAAAAAACAGATCAGCATATGCGGAGAGTCCTCGGAATGTGGACCAGGAATGGTTGCTTGTAAGATGGATGGAGAGAAAGTAACAGAGTTTGTCAAGAAGGAAGGAAGGAAGATGACCATTAATGCTGATGGTTCTCCTCAGCTTCAACTTCAATCAGGTTTTCATCATCATCATAAACTTTACATTATTATTTTTTTTTATTATTATTATTATTATTATTATTATTATTATTTATTATTATTGTTATAAAGGTGATTGTTACAGGTTTTAAATACTCATATTTCTATCCAATTTATCAACCAAGGTTTTTTGCAGACAAAATGAAGTTCTTAATCAATTTCAAATGCGACCTGTCCACGGCCAATGGGAGCCTGACGTTCCTAAAGACTCATTCTGATTGGTTGCTCTTTTCCTTCAGCACCCCATTGGCCTGCTTTGGTAGAACCATCTCTTGCCAGGTTTACGACGAGTCAGGAAACAAGTACGACCTCGAACCTCTGGCAAAGTTAACAGGAAGTTGGAGAGCGGTTAATCCTTTCGGAGACTTTTGTGACTTCAATCTCTGCAGACCCCTGCAGTTGAAGGATGCACCTGCTTGTAAGAGATTCCATTGCTTTTCCATGTTTTATAATTTGTGATAAATTTAATTTTCAATAAAATAATCGTAAAATTTACGATTGCATTGTGATCTCGATCGGTCTTTTGCGATTGTCTCTTCGCTCGTCTTTCTAGGCAGGTCGGTCGGTTCTTGTCTGAGAAAAAAGAATGGCGAGGCAATGAACGGAGGACATGTTTCGAACTTGCTGGAAGTCACGTTGGAAGGGTCGCTGAGAATTTTGTACTCAGGAGGAGAACTGTGTGGTGGTGGACAGAGGAGCACTTTGATCCTGCTTAAGTGTTCATCGGTGGCGGTGAGGTTTCATGTTGTTGCTGAATTTTCACGTAATTGTAATTGTCGGGCGGATTGTCTGGTTAAATATGTTAATAAATCTACTTTTAATCGGCAGCACGAGCCGATGTTGTTGAGCGATGTCGACGATTGCGAAGCCCTGATTCAGTGGGAAACACCTTTTGCTTGTCCGAACAAAGTTTCTGTGAGTCACGATTTAAATAAAAAAAAAATGGACTTAAATTTGCAGAAATATGTTTAAAGTGAGTTATTCAAGAAAACCTCGATTTAAAAAAAAACATGTTATCTTGAATTTATTTGTGAAGAAATTCCTTAAAACCTTAAAATTAGATGAATTTATTTTAAAAGACCACCAGCATTGAAGATCATTTCCAATGAAATTTCAGCATGCCACTGGAAAGAATTGCCAAGTGAGACATCCGACGTACACCATGCAGGTGTTTGACCTTTCCGAACTGAAGGAAAGCAAGGACTACGAAATTGATTTCGACGATGGCAAGTTCTTGATTCGAGTTTGCAAAGAAATTCAAAACAATCAGCAGTGCAAGGAGATGAAGGCAGGGGCTTGTTTCATTTCTGCCGGAGAGGCATTGAACAGGGGTAACGCAAAAGCACTTTTTGGCTTCTTAATCCTGTCGATGAGGAAGATAAGATAAAATAAATTCTCGATGTTGAAACACTCAGGAGCATCCAACGACCACCTGGAATATCGAGACGGAAGGCTCGTCCTCAACTATTCGACGGCTGTCGACACGACGACTCGATTAAAAGAATGCACGAACGGAATTTCGACAGAAATCGAGTTCAAATGCGAACACGACAACTTGGGAATTACAAGCGGACCCGTCTACGTAAATGGGTCGTGTCACAGGAAGTTTGAATGGGTCACTTCTCTTGCCTGCTTTAAATATAGGCGAGTGTTTGTCCTGTTATTGTCGAGCACGACTAACTAGCATCTTGTGATTGTCGATGTGATATTGTAACATCAATCAATAGTTGTATCGTCACCTTTGTAATATCAAGCAGATGTTATGTCTAAGTTCAAGTATCATTCTCATTTTGTAGTTCTATTTAATTGATTTTTCAATTCCAGGAGAGTATCATGCAGGGTGGAAGATAAAAATGGAACAGTTTTTGATCTTTCACCCTTGATGCTTCACAATTCAAATTATGAAGTTCAAGTTGAAGGGGGAAAAACTAAGTTCATCATCAATGTTTGCACGTCTCTGGTGCTCACAGAAGGTAGAAGTGAAACAATAACAATAATAATAATTAATAATAATAACAATAATTAATATTAATAATAATAATAGGAATAGATATCGCATTAATATTTGTAGTCTCTAAGATTGATTTAAGGGTTGCTCTGATTACTTTAATATGATCATTCGCTGGATAATTGGTGATTGTTACTTGATGATGATAATGATTGCTAATTTATTACCAGGAATGGTAAGAAACAATTTTAAGAAGTTGCTTTTTTATTTTGATTCTTTAATGAGTTTCACTTTCATTTGTATTGCAGGAAATTCCTGTCCTCCCAATTCAGCTGCTTGCAAGATTACAGAAGGAACAAGGCAATTACAATCTAATGAATATTAATTTTATTAAAACATTCAAGAGATTATTTGTTGCTTTATTTAATTTAACATTTAATCCTTTGCATTTAGTATTTTCTTCATTTGAAAAAATGTATCAAATCAAACATAATAATCCACCTTAAAGAAAATACATGCTGATGTTTTTAGTTTAAGCATTGGGACTCTACCTATTGATGACAAAGATGACAGAAAAGGTATACTTTCCATTGAGGATGAGAAAGTGAAAATGGTGTACAAGGGAGACGGATATTTCTCCACCGTCGTTTACTTCGTATGCGATCCTCAGGCACCAGAGGTGGTATTTTAAGTCCTTTTGCATAATTAGAAATGGATGTTTACTCGAGAATTGTCAGTGTCTTGTCAGTCACATTCTATAACGGGTGATCTGCTTGATAGTGATGTCCTCGTTAATTATTAATTAACATTTCAGACGTCAACACCTACATTCCTCCTGAAGGAGGGTGATACTTTCATATTCACTTGGACCACCAGACTCACGTGCAAGAACAACACTCGGAAACAGTGGAACAGTTGCTCGGTTCTTGATCCGATGACCGGTTGCTGATCTAATTATAATAATGTTATTAATATAGAACAAATATAAAGTGTATCCACGTTGTTAACAAACCAGTAATGAATTTTCTTCACGATGACGAGACGTCATAATTAATTCTTGACGTGATTAATATTAATGTTTCTAGGTCAACTTTTTGACATAATTAATATTAACATGTTTAGGTCACCTTTTTGATCTCTCTCCAATCAGAGGAACCCATGAGTTCAAGTATCGTGGGGAGACATTCAATGTTTCTGTCTGCACCTGCTATCCTGATGGTAGTTAATTTATTGAGTTTTAATAATGGTTTATTAACTAGTTTATTCATAACCCTCTTAGGAGGGTCAAAGGAGGAGGAGGAGGAGGAGAATGGTGACTGCAATATTGAATAAGTTTATTTGAAACAAACTGTAAATCTTTGCAGGTCAATGTCCAGTAGGTCAAAGCTCTTGGCTCCTCACCTATGAACAAGGGAGATTAATGTTGAGATATTCTGGTGGACAGGTAGTTAGTAAGCTATTGCACTTATTATATCAATACAATATTAAATGCAACGTTAATAAGTCATAAAATATTTACTCGAACATCCCCTGAACAAACTTGGTTAGGAAATGTCCAATCAGCTGTTTCATTGTTTCAGAGTTGCGGTGAACCAAACAAGGTGAGCTCAACAGTGGTGAGTTTTGTGTGCCCAGCAGATGAGGAGGAAGTTAAGCAGTTTGTGCTCAAAAATGAGAACTGTTTGTACGTCTTCGTGTGGAAGAGCAAACTGGCTTGCAGGAAAGAGGTTTTGCCTTTGGCTTTTTTAAATGTAAGGTTTTTAGAAATTTAGAGACCTTTTATTTATCTTTTCAAGCTGAAGTGTTTGGTCCAGGGAAGTGGTTTAAACCTGTCACCCCTCATCAGGCATGATGGCTCCTACACTGCAGAGACTTCGGTCGGCATAGTGTCAAAGGCTCTTGTAAATGTGTGCACTCATTTACCAGGGGGAACGGGTTGCAATCCATTTGCTGCAGTGTGCATTGACAAGGATGGCCAATATCTGGTTTATTGCATCTTTGTTTGTGAATGATGTTGTCATTACGAACCAATGTATGATTTAATTAATTTTGAATGTTGCAGAGCGGGGGAAGTGTAAGAGAAGAGCCAAAATATGATGCCACCACAAAAGAAGTTTCACTGATGTATTCGGGCGGAGATAAATGTTCAGATAGGACCTGGTCTTCCAAGATTGTATTTATCTGCTCCCAGACATCAGACGTTTGTATTGTCATTATTGCTAACATTGTTAATATTTATTATTATTATTAGTATCATTATAATTATTATTATTATTATTATTATTATTATTATTATTATTATTATTACCATCATTATTTTGTGTTTTGATCTTTTAAACAATTTTTAATTTTTTGAAAATAATGCATATGTGATTTCAATCCAGGCCAATCCAAAGCTTTCCTCAGTTGATGAGGATACCTGCCTCATCACCTTCATCTGGAATACGGAATTTGCCTGCCAGACGTCTCGTCCTTCGACAAATTCTTCCTTCGAGGACTGCAAGCTCAAGCTCCATGATGATACTTATGACTTCAGAGATCTTTCAACTTATTTGGAAACTCAAGTAGTTTTCATTGTTTATTGGCCATTTAATCTTTTATCAAATAATCTTTACATTAATTATTTAATTATAATTAATTATCATTAGTTATTATGTTAAGGCTGACTCTTAAATTATGTTATTTAGTTTCATTTTTGTTACATGAATGTGTCGTGTTAATCTACTCGACTGAATAAAATTCCTATGAATTAAAAAACCGACCAAAGTGTCACATTGATTTGTCATCGAAATTATATTATTTTCAGAAAGTTCGTTCAAACAGGGGAACCATTGTGATTCATCTGTGCTCGGATTTTCAAGGGGATGCCTGTGCATCATCAGCAGTGTGCCTTTTTAACCTTTCCACCCCAATGAAAGGCTTTGGAGTCAAAAGTAACATGAAAATCCTAAAGGAAGGCAAAGATGTTAAGTTTACGTACACGGGGAAGATATGTGAAGCTTTATCAGCAGTTGGTAAGTCTTGCTGAAAGCATTGATGTGAAAGCATTCATTCCCGCTTGGCTAATTAATAAACATATTTTATTAATTCATAAATGCATTGTCATAAATGCATCACAATTTTTCCATAAATTTAAAATTGATTAGGACACAGATTGGCTGGTAAATTGAATAACTGCTGTTCGGTTGTTTCTTTTCCTCAGATTTATTAGCTTCCCTCATCTTCATCTGTGACACGTCAAGAACGACTCCTAGTATTGACATATTATACGTTAGTATTGAGATATTAAGTTAGCATTGAGATATTAAGTTAGCATTGACATATTATATGTTAGTATTGAGATATTAAGTTAGCATTGACATATTACATGTTAGCATTGAGATATTATTTTAGCATTGAGATATTATATGTTAGTATTGGGATAATATATAATAGCATTGAGATATGATATGTTAGCATTGAGATATTGTGTTAGCATCTGCTGAGATCATTTCTTTTACAATTCAACTTCATAACAGGCTTTGATTTTTGTTTACAGAATAGCAATTGCAGCATCATCATCAACATCAAGAGCAGCTTTGCCTGTTTATCAGTTAACTCCAGGTCAGTGATCTAATATTCCAGGTTTCATTCAAATGATCATTAAAGTAAGGTGTGCACTATATAATATATGATTTTTATATAATTATAATGAAAATTTGCTTAGAATAAAATTGACTTTCAGCGTCAAGCATTCTTCTGAAGCTCCTAATCATCCAGAATTGCCAGTTGACACAGGACACGGTCACTATGCCACCTACGTGATAGTAGCAGTCATCATCATGTGCATTCTCTTCATTATTGCTGGGTTCTTGATACGTAGGAAAAGGAGGTGAATCATTAAATTGGAAGGATTTATAATTTATTAACAAGTAATTTAAAGTGTCTAATAATAATAATTTGTGCTTACAATCAGGAATCAAAGAGGTTATGAGCCAGTCGATACCATGCATTACTCCAGAGTGAGTCTATTTAAAAAAAAACAAAAATGTATGCAATTCAGGCTACTTTAGATGTTATTTATTGTGTCAGGATTACGAGGGAATGAATTCTCCATTGTTCCAAGATGACGACCACGGAGCAACAGGTCTGCAAAACTATGCCAGCGACGATGACCTGATGTTGTGAACGAGTCGAAAATAATTTCATGACATGACTTTGTTTTGCCTTCAGTTTGTATTTGATCCAATCTCTCAATTTTTGAACAGTGCATTGAAGCGGTCACCAAATTCTTGGGAATCTCATTTCATACTAACAGCTCAGAAGCTTAATTTTTAATTTTTGGATATGTGACTGATTGCTAACGTTCAGTGATTAGAAACATCTCGATTGTGATTACAAAACTAATAAATCTCGGCCAGCAATTCAGGGGTGCTATCTATATTTAATTTGCTTGTGGAATTGAAGACCCCCACAAAAGAAACCTACTGCAACAGGCAATCTCCAAACCAAATTTTCATTTCAAATAATTTTCAGTTTTTCATAACAAATTCTTCATACAAAACAGAATTGACATACGCATTTACCAAATTTCAACGGTAAAACACCATTGCAGCCGAACAGACAACTAAAAAATGACAAAACGGAAATCGCCATCTCGAGTCGAATGCCAAAAATTCCGCAGCACGATTTGTTCGACGCGTCGTCTCGAGTCATGCTCAGTTACTGGTGGTCCGTCATCATGTCTGAATTCTGTCATCAAAAGAACCTCACATCCCAACAGAACGCATGTGGTGGTCACCATTACTGAGAACGACGACTCAAAAAATTCATCAGCAGAATCGCGACCGAGGACGACCAAACGAATTAACATCTAAGTTCAAATCTGTCCATTTTATAAACAGGGCACTTGTCGCCAGCAATGTCTCCGACCAGACAACAACAACAACACTTAGTCCAGTACCACGACAGAGGAGGTGATCTGAGGCAGAGGCATGTCCCTCCAAGGCTTCCTTCCGCACCTCTTCAGTTCCGTCGTGTTCATCTGCTTTCTTATCCGCCTTGATGATAATAAACAAGGAACAGTGCTTAAGATCAGAAATTTAATTAGTAGGATTAAAAATTCCCAATCCATGAATCCATTTCCATATGCACAAACACACACACACACCTGGTAGTTTCCGTAGCAATGAAGAACAAATCCTCAAAGTTGTCTATCGCACTCGTGCTGTGATGCCTGAGACGACTGAGAGTTTTGTTGTTGCTCCCATTGAGTCTGTTCATTGATGAGCCTCTCACCTGTACAAGCGTATTAAACATCCTCAGATGAACAGTATGGCATTAATATCTGCATTTCATTGGTATTGATGCTCATATTTATGAAAATTTGTTCCGGGACCATTGCAACAAAATAAAAAATTCAGACTATGCATAAAATAAACATTTGGCTCCATCCAACACAACAAATAAGAGGATAATAACCTTTGGCAACATTTGCTTGATACTCGAAGAACTTCTTGCCATCAGGGCAATCTTGCTAGGAGGTTCTAAAAATGGCGACTATGGTTAGGGCACGATAACGATGAGAACAACAATAGCAGGCATTCAAGTTGTCGTTAATTATCAATTATCAAATCTGCAAAAGTTGCACGAAACCTTCCTCCCCGTTGCCATCGTGGCTTCTCTTTTTGCTGGCAGCAGCAGGAGCCTGTTGCGCCACACGAGAAGCTGCATCCGGTCCTGAAAAGTGGCAAAGAAGAGCCGGTTTCTCCAACTTGGAATCGACTCCGAGTTTGATGGAAATCGACTCGAGGCTGGCTCTCGCTTTCTTCCTGAGGCTCTTCTGAACACTCATAAGGTCAGGCATCCTATGCTGGCCTGTACAAAGAGTAATTACAACGGCTTATTATTTCAACCCGAAATACATTAAAATATCAATGATTAACTAAGTATATTAGAATTAATTTTAAACATTTGATAAAACAAATTATTGGAACAGCAAAACAAGATGAAAACCAAACAAAATAGACTGACATTCCTGCTTGATGAAGGAAATGTTGATGGCATTGAATGGTCTCCTGGCAGATCTTCGAATGTCCAAAATATTCTTGCAGACGAGTCTCGAAGCCTTCGTCAGTGGAGTAGTTATGAGGCAGAAGGCAGCCCGGGTCTTCATAACGGGACACGGACTACCGGACCTAACAGGAAGGCCGTGAACAGAATTAATGTGGTGCATCAAGAGAGTCTTCGACCTGAAGTCAGTCTGCAGGAGAAGTTAAAGTCAAGGCAGTGCACTCTCTGTCAATCGGTCGAATGACATAATAATAATAATAATAATAATAATATAATAATAATAATAATAATAATAATAATTAATTTATAAGGCACCATGTCCATCAGAGGAGCTTGACTTTACCTTGTTGCAACCCTGAACTGTGCATTTGAATGGTTTCAGAGGTGCCGATCCCTGGTTTTGCTTGTCTCCGTTGTTGCTGTGGCTCGGAGTGGAATTGTTGTCTGCAAACGTTCGGGTTTTGTGGCATTCGAGAGTGGATTTGGAGATCAAAAAGAAAGAAATTCTTTATCAACAACTTTTACCAAGTCTTGTTGGCATCTTGAGTCCTCCATACTTCTTCCAATAGACCCAACAGGTTGAACAAACCCTGCATTGAAGTACAGCAGGACCCCAGCCATACCATTGGTTGGAGCTGGTGGCTGATAACGTTTTTACGAGATTTGTTAAGTAATCTGTTGATTTCATCTAATCGCGGCTAAATGGATTGCTAATGGACTCACCAAAACAACTTTCACATGGCTTATAATCATTCTTGTCATTAATCTGAGCTGGATTTGGCTTGTTACTGAAAATGATAAAAATGACTGAGCACTTCTTGCAATACTTGAATTAAATTCATTAATTTTTCTTTTTTAAATTTCAATGGGATCAAAAATTCTTTAAATATTTTAAATTGTAATATTTAAAAACTAAGATAATTTCAAAAGTTAATAATCATTTTTTGACTCACTACGTGGGAATGTACACCTGCTTCAGCTTGTTGTCGGCCTCCGCTGCTTTGATACGTTTCTTTGAGGAAAATGTTAATTGTAGCTTACGTTTGAGTGCGACTGAATGTTCATGAGTGTGAATGAATATTTATGAGTGTGAACGAATGTTTGTGAGTGTGAATGAATGAATGCCTATGAGTGTGAATTAATAAATTTGAGCCCTTAACTGACCTGCTGTACATATCTGTCTGTCGTCTTCCAAAAGTAATAATACTCTACAATGGACCTGTGACTTTTCCAAGGCAGCTTTAAGGAAATATTAAAACATCAAACTGGTTCTGAGGTACTGGTCATTGCTCATTAAAATAACTAAATTCCACTCACAAAGTCATTCCTTATTTCCAGAAAGTCCCTGCCATATTTATCGAGAGCCTCTTCGAAAAGGTTTGCTTCGGAGGCCGACCATTCCTCCATCTCATCCCTGCACAAGACCGGACCTGTCAACGGGATTAGATCTGCTAGGGCGTCCGTGACGGAGTAGCCGTTCTTGTGGAGAAGGTTCATGGCAGTCAACTTCAGGTTTAGTAAGAAAAAGAGTTTAGGTGAGAATTAACAAGATTAAAAATTAGGAGATTGTATAACTTAATAATTAAGATTAAAAACATCTCAAAATTATCATTATTCAGCAAACGAGCAACAATGGTCTGCCTCTAAGTGAGAGGTAAAGCAAGTATTCTCAAAGGAAACTGACAATGGTGATGTCTCTGGAAGCAGCAGCTGCACTCATGTGGAGGCTCGGTTGCCTCACGGTACTCGAGCAGTCGAGCGATCGAGCAAATGTACCCACAGACCTTCGATTGAAACAAAAACAATCAACAATTTATTCCTAGGGAATTTACATCAAAAATACGAACGCAAGCGAAAGGTAGAGAAACGAGAGTTTAAATGTTAATCTCAACAAGCAAACTGATTTTATCACCTTGCAATGGCCATGAAGTTGTCGATCCTTTTGTCTGTGAGGGGGTTCTCTGGATTCCAGACGAGAGTTTCCAACTCGGACATATCCCTTCCATCAGATTCACCTGGAAATTTTAGTTTGAATGAAAATGAAAAAAGATAAAATAGCATCATGGTTGTTGATGGAATGTGGTTAATTGGATAGACCGTGTCATCGAGTGATAAAACGCATATCGTCAAGAACCAGCATCCTCAACCTTAAACTGCTCTTTACGAACGAATAATTATAGGATTACAATGTTTTAATGAAATCATGTTAATATTAATTTCTATTCCCACTTTTTTGAAGAAGGGGGGTCGGCTCGGCCTGGAACCTCGGTCCGACCCGAATCTCGCCCCTGTCCGCAAGGAGAGTCTTGTTTTGTGGGTCATAAACGAGTGAATAGAAAAATACATCCTGCAAGTCAATTCAACATTTATTGACAACTTGTGGCAAATTTTATCAAAAACTGTTTTAAATGTTATTTTCATTACTGTTTTAAAATTACAGTAGTCATCATCATCATCAAATGCAATTTTAAAACCATCGGAAGTCATTGACATAACAGTATAAGTCATCGTATTTATGCTGCTAATATATTTCAATATAAATAAAAATATCGTTATTATTAATTAATTACATAATACATTAATCATTATTAATAATATTTACACAACCTCCTTGCTCAGGTAGGATGAGTAATACTCTGTCTCGTTGAGAAGTGTTATGGTGCACTTGCCTCTGATGTGGGTGGCAGGCAAAGTCTCCACCTACAACCAAAGAAACGTTCGATCACGATTCGTGGAGTGAAATCACAATAACATCAATATTTAAGCGTTAATGTTAACAAGACATGCGAAGTTCACAGTGGTGTTGCATATTCAATCAAAGCTTTCTCTTAAAGCTGCCAAAGCCATGTAATTATTATCTCCAGTTGTACTGTTTGTTTGTCATCATCATCATCATCATCATCAAAACCTGTCTGGAGAGAAAAAGTTCTCGATGCCTCAGCTGATGTTTCTGCTTCTCGTTCAGATCCTCCTTAGCAGCTGCAACAACTCCACCATTCTCTTCTTCAGACCCACCAACTGGATGAAAAGAAATTATTTCAATCATAATGCTTATATATAGCAAGCTTTTCCATAAATTTGGCAAGCTAGGACCTCATTTCTCCTCCTTGGAAGAAGTCCCGGGTTCAACAAAAAAAGTTAAAATGAAAAACTCACTCTGGTGTTTATCGGCAAGAGACACTAGATTCTGCGGAATGTCTCGTCTCCTGTAAAAGCACATCACTTTTGCTTCTACATTTCCTGCTGGAGTCTGCAAAATATGGAAATATTCAAAGTAAAGTTGATCATCTTTTACAGGTTAAAAGACATGGGCATGGACCATACAGTGCCCAAAAATGTAAATATAATGACACTGATCATCTAAATGATCAAAAGGAAAATCTAAGCCTTATTCAAGTTTCTGAAAATACCTTAAAAAGTTCCTCTATTCGACGGATTTGATATGGTAGTGTGCTGTTGGTTTCAAAGTAAACACAATCTAAAAAGATAAGCCATTATTACGACACAGGTATCGAAAACTTGTCCATTTTAACCAAGTCAGAAAACTTTTAAACGATAAAACAAGTGAGAAGGTATAAGTTCAGTCCAAACTGACGTCTCGTTCCTCATTGCAGTTTGCTCAATTAGCAATTGACCATTCGTCTAACAGACGTGTTCATGCTTGCATTTCACCGCATTTTCAAACATTCATCGGCAGCTGATCATTGAAATTAAAAAACAACTTACCGCCGACTCGGTACATGTTGGCCGCCATTGTGGTCAATATTACCCCTCGACGATTTCACACTATTTGACAACAATTAGAGGCGATAATCGGTAGGCTTCAAAAAAAAAATTTAATTAAATTTCCAAGAGAAATTTACTCGTGATGTACTTTGCATCATTTATCTGGACCAATAAACCAACCAACGAGCGTCGACCACCGACCGCCTAAGAACCATGAAAATGAGATGGAGGCTCAAAAAAGGAAATCTTCACATATGAAGAATTCTTCAAATCATTTATCATATTTTGCAATTAATTTGAGACTTCAGAAGATTTTATTTAATTGCCTGAATGTTTAAAGTTTAGAGAAGTAGAAGTTAAATCGTGTCGCAGTCAAATGAGTGTAATATAACATATGTTGTACTAAACTATATCGACCACTTAATTTGACTAACTCATCCATATAAAAAAAGTTAAAAGGCTTTTCACATACTTTACGATTTTCAAACACGCGAGTTAGTAAAGTTCACTGAGCTGCTTCTGCGTTAAGCAAATATTCGAGAAAAGCAAGTTTATAAAACCATTTTTTTTAAATCTCATTAATAATAAAACATTAATTAACTTATTATGTGTATATATATAATTTATTATATATACAGTTCGTCAAGTATGGTTATATTAATCTGTTATAAGGCTTAAGCCATTAATAGCAAACTTACATACAAAATAATAAATGTGCAACATACAAATGAAGTAGAACAACGTTCTAGAATGACATGCCCAAAAAAGACAAGATCCAAAATGTAAACACTTTATTCATTATAAAGTCCATGCAAAGAATTGTGGACACAATTTCAAACAAACTCTTTAGAATTAGAAGGATGGCTTCATAAACAAAAAAGTTGCAAAAGAAATAAAATAAATCCATATCCACTACACTACCCTTTCAATATATTTACATGAAAATCAGCAATAGTAGGGCATCAAAATAGACATTCTGTGCAACCGCAGAAAAATGGAATATTTTGTAAGGGCATTTTTCAGAAACATTTGACTATATTTCAAAAAGATTTAAAAAAAATAAATCATTCAATGACTTCTTAATCTTGACTTGGAAAATAAAATATAATGGAATAACGATTGTCAGACTTCCAGCTAAACGTGACTCAAATTCAAAATAAATTGACATGAAAGACATATGAATGACAAGGAATTTGAAGATGACAAAGTATGAAGTTCTGGTGACATTTGAGATTCAACAGAACTTCATTAATGAATTTAACCTTATGAACATATTTAACACAGGATTAAAACATTCAGACATAAAAAATACTGAGATAATTAATTCACAAGCGTAATAAATTCAAATGTTAATTTTTTTGAGCGATATTGCATTTCTAAACAAAATGGTCCAAATGTAACCACCAAAAGAATGAAATACTATTGGCTTCCAATTCAAGATGTTCATTCATAAAGCACTGTTTGGTCACCAAGGAAGGACTGAAGAACAGTAAAACAATATTGTGGATCTTCAAATGCGAACATTTCTTAGGAATATACCTGCATGAATAACAATGACAAATATTTAGTAAGTAATATGAGAAAGTATTTCTAAATTGTAAATAAAATCAAAGCAGACTAAAAGAAAATTAGCCTCATGAAATTAATATCACCACAAATGCCTCCTATGTTACTTATGTTTCCTGAGGTTATGAATAATAATAATAATAATAATAATAAATGGCATGCAACGATCTGACGTCATTTTCTTGAATTTGAATTTCTTGGAATGCGATGTTAAATTAATCTGATGTACGAATCAATAAACACGACCGGACTTTAGTTTTAGCCTTGTCACCTGGCCTGACGCACAAGGTCAATTGGGTGGAGACAGCACTTTAATTATAACTACTTAATTGAAATTATTTATTACTTAGAAATTCATTTTAATGTAATAATAGCTTAATATAGTATATATTATAATAACAATAGTTATCGAACTCACGTGAAATCTCTTCCGTCGTCCCTTCGCCGGCGGTTTTTCTAAGTTAACATTGCAATGTCTTGTAACATGATCTTAACATGATCTTAAATCAATAAGAATAAACATTACTCACAAAAAATAACCTAAGCCAAGCAGGAGGGGGGCAAGAACCAGAAATAGTGTAAAATAGATACTGTATGTCATAGGCTCGCAGGATTGCAAGGCCTCTTCCAAAGGATAGTTGTCTTCGACAAATGCCGATGATGAATTCAGCGAAGGAAGGCACAGACAAGGGGAATTTATAAAAACAGCAGTGGCCAGAGATTTAAGCTCGTCGCTCATGGATATGCTCTTTTCAAAATATAGAATCATGTCTGGAGGTTCAGGAGGGGATGCAATTGGAAACGTGTCATTCATGATGTCTGAGTCGTTGAAAGCGTCCTAAATAAAGAGAAAAAATTAAAAATTGTAATAATATAAAACAAATTCAGAACAGAATAGTCTTATGAACCAATGCTTTGCTGCTTTTGATTTATTAACTTTTATTCGCATTTAAATGACAAGTACTTTTGACAACGTTACAAAAATTCACCTCCATATAATACATATTGTAATTAATTAAGGTTTTGGATTCCAAACAAATCAAGCTAGATGTTCCTCGACTAAAATGTAAACAAACAGATGAGTGACGCAAATTATAAAAAGAGGATTTTTACAGATTAAATAAAACATGTAAAAACCGCAAAGCAACCTGTTAAAACGGGATCTTATGGTCTTTCCGAGAACAAAGCACCAGCACAGACTCTGGGTTCACCTCACATGTTTTCTAATACAAAATGTTATAAAGTAAGCGCATTATATTTTAAGAGGCTCTAAAATCTATCCGGTTATAAATAATAAGTTTAATTTTATAAATAACTAATTTAATGATACTAAGTCTTGTTCGATCGAAAAGGTAAATTTCAATCCAAACTCTCTATTTGATGCTAATTAATATAATTTTAATATTGGCTTATAATGTTAACATTTTGTTAAAGATAGTGTATTTTAAAGAAAGGACTGTCTTTTTATCTGGAAATTCCCATTATTCATTTGATGCCAAAGAAAGCAATTAGAAGGCTTATTTTCGCTCCGTTCGTATGTCGAAAACGACAAAGACCGATATATGTTAAATGTTAAAGTTTCCGGAAAATAAATGAAGTGACGTCCCTGTATCGTAAAATATTGTCAGCGCTCAAACAGATATTTCATATTTCACAAAACAACTCATTATTTCCATTACGAGAAAATTACACGGACATTTGGCATCGCCAACGAAGTTTCTCATCGGAACAAAAATAATAAAATAATAATAATAATAATAATAACAATAATAATAATAATAACAATAATAATAACAATAATAATAATAATAACAATAATAATAATAATAATAATAAAATAATAGATATTAAAGTTAGCAAGTATTAATCGTTTATTACCATGTAATTAGGACTTGATTTTAAACATTACTTGTCAAATGTCACGTACCAAGTCGAGGTTTAATAAAATAACTAAACTGCATAAATACACATTATTTGAAATTATTGAAATGTGCCTTCATAAACGATACATGAAGCAAGTGTGGTTCCCAACAACATCAAAGGTGGTACATCACGAAATTGGACTGGATAACAGCCGTAATTGCTCGGAGTTTAGAAGTTAATAGCAGTGTGATGAAAACAATTGAAATTATGATAATGATGGCGAGGCTGCCGAACACTTATCTAGATATTATGATTATTCGGCCTGGAATTAAAGCCAAGAATTTTAATCAGAAGTCGGAAACTTTGCAAAACCATACTGAAGCAGCGACCAACCGCAATCGATTAAAAGTGAATTCAATAAAATAATATAAAAAAAAATAGACAATTTTAAAAATTTCCAACTTCAAAGATGCGAATAAAACTCGAGCACCACTCATGTTCATTTGAAGGCCAGAAATAACCACACAATTTTCAAACGCTCCATTTTATCACGTGAAAAACTAGATGTTGTAAACCCGTCGTTTGACAGCAACCTGCTTCTATGAATGTTTTGCTTCTCTTGCTTAATTTGATGCGCATTCAAATCACCTAACAGAGCTTAGTCATGACTCTTAAGAATAAATGTTTAACAGAATGTTTGCTTGCATCAAACTGGTTTCATCCGAACGTCGCACATTTAACTTCTCAGTAAAGGTTGCTTGATCAAATGACTTAAAAAGTATACTTTTTGATATGTTACTTTGTAAAAATTTTATTTTGAAATCAAGCCGGATGTCACAATCTAAAATCAGAATAAATAAATGTAAGTTTAAAATTCAAACACTCCTCTTCATCTTCGATGTTATTACAAAGCACGCATCGGACAGCTCAAGATCAAGCATTGGGCTGCGATGGCCCAAAATGATCTTATATAAAGGCGCCCTCTTTGCATGCAAATTCCCTTAAGCTTTGTCCTAGTCCTTGACTAAAAGGGAATTAAAATATGTCGAACAATTTATGAAAAAGTTGGTAAAAACTGGCGATTATTGTTTTAATTTCGAAAACGTTTTTTGCCGTTTTAATGAAGCTTTTAAAGGTGGGTGCTTGGCTTTAAGATTTTCACAGTTGCATGTTTTCAATGTACTTTCAAATGAGGGCATAAATATTCATTCGAGATGTAGAAAACTTTCCCCTGCACTAATGAAGAACACAAATCACTGCCTAGCCACACGTGGTTCTGCAGAACTAAACATGTGCGAGTCAAATGCTTTAAAGGCATTTTAATTAAAATCTCGTTGGGAGAAAATTAAATCAGTGAAACCGTTAAGATTTCTTTGAATGTAAATGAAAAGCACTAAATTGTTTATGACTTTAAAACTCATTTCGAGAACTTGAAGGGTCTTTAAACTTCATTTTCAGGATATCTTGATAGTCATGTGTAATGGACGTGCTTAACAGTATCAGTCTTCTCGAATCGTTAAATATATATACATATTTTTTTTGTGGGTTAGCGAGTTAAACCAGCAATCACCCTGAGTTGACACCAAATGTAATGTCCAATAAAGGAGAAGTTTCTGCTTTAGCAAAACATTGAAAACCGAAGAGCTTATCAAAGCTCATTAATTTAACACCACTGACAAAATAAAGCTCATTAATTATCTAACACCATTGACAAAATAATCACGCATGCAACGGACTATAATCAAATAAATAAATAAATAAATAATCACGCACTCACTCCAACTTTCACCTGCGTTTGTATCTGAACTCGTTTTGAAAATAAAAATGTGACCATAAATCTTTATGAAAGTCGTAAATCTTGCCGATATTGCTTCAAACGGCAGTCAGGCATTGGAAACATTCGAGTGAAATTCGGCCACCGTTATTCATTTCACGAGACTTTGTGCGTGTCAAGCATGCGGCATGAGGTTAAGTTATGATTTAGGACACGGTGGCCATTAATTTTGTTATTAATATATTTAATTAAAATGTATTGTAGCTCAGTTTGGCTAACTATGATTGGAGTAAAGTTTTGTTTAAATACGTAATGTCCTCTTCGCAAAACGACATTGCACGAAAGGTCAGCGAGTATCATTTTGCAAATGAGCACGCCCCAAGAATCCGAATAATGAGGAGGATAATAAAATATTATTAACTGAGTCCAATGGCAATTTCGACTTTTAAGTATCAATATTAGTATTAATGTTGTTATTTTTAATTGGCTTCTTTATTCACATGTAGTTTTGCAGGTGAGGCGTCAACAAGGCATTTTCAGGCTAATTAAGGTGGATTATAGAGCAAAAAGACTTTTACAAAACACGCTTAACTTTACTACAGTCGTCCGTCGAGCATGGGCGATCATTTGAAGTAGCCATAAGGCGCCTTCTTTCCTAATACCAGTCGAAAAATGCTTACATTTCCGCATATACCGCTAGACCTAATGTCAATAATAATAGAATGTCGCAGGACGCTACCTCAGGCAAATGAAATGGTCTTTTAATTTTATGCCAATGCCAATGATTCCCTTTCCTGTACATTTTAATGAAAGCTTCTACAATTTCCATGTCACCAGTGTATTGAATATTTCGCGGAGGTTAAAAAAAATCTTCAATTTCACACCTTTATGGGGAAGCGCTTAAAATCGTTTTCATTTTTTGTCTCCGAATATTTTCACAGTCGACAATGTAATGTTTGCCAACCGATTTCCGTTGGACATCTTTCATGACGATGACGCTGTTAGTTGGAAAAAACCTTGCGGTAGTTTACAACAGGTGGATGCGCTCAACAAGCGAAGTCTGTTGTTTCGATTGAAAAACTCCGCATTTTTATCTCTCCTTGTTGGATTTTTTAACGATTTGTTGCAATGTAACAACAGCGTCACATTAGGTAACTATTTATAGCAGCAGAGGAATATCCAGGTGAAAACGAATATCGCTTCCACATCGCTAACACACGGGTCGATTGTTCAAGAGGTGAAATTTGCTATTGAAAGATAAAAGGAATTTCCAATAATTAAAGATGATTCATTGCAAACTATTTACAACAGCGTAGTAATAACATTTTCATTGCACGCTTAACTTTTATTTAACATGCAAGCATTTATGGTCAAATTATGCTGTCAGTTTTCTGTCATTCTTTGTTAAATTACAGAAAATGAAACACTTTTGCGCGGCAAAATTATAGCAGCATTAAAACACTCAAGTTGCCCTCTAATCGGAGGCGCAATTTTATCTCTTATGTTATCTTTATTATTTTTTAATTTACCAGAGAATTGACATTTAAAATAACTTTGATGGAACGATGTCCAGCGTACTAAAAAGTGGAATAAATATTCAATCAGTGTTTTTATTTTATTTATTTTATTTTATTTTTTATTGTGCATTTCTCCACACTGATGTAATGTACATATGTATAAATACTAAGTAGATAACCATGGTTCGCTTTCATCGGCTGCTTAATAACAAGTAAATAAAAAGCAAATACAGTTGCTATTATTAACTTGTTATTTATAAATAGTTAATGGTATTTTTCGGCATGTTGTCAGTGAACTATGATTTTGTTACATTATTTTATGTTGTTATGATGTAATTACATCTTCAATATCTTATTGATTTTGTGACGATTCACATGAAAACTAAGAGCTTTTAGCCCAAAGTTGCGATTCGGTCATTGACACCAGGATATAGAAACCATTGTCAATAATTCACTTGCTAGCGATTTCAACGTATAAATACGTGCAGCAAACTATTTCCTATTACTCTCACCACTTTACAATTTGATATTTTTTGTGACCTAAACAGAATTTAAATTGAACAAATGTTAAACAAAATTTCCTCATTATTAAAATTGAAATTTCAGTATGATTAAATTTACAAATCATATTAAGAACTAGTTGTGTTTGATAATTGCAGCCACTATTCATTTTGCACCACCCACGTCATTCGTATTATTTCCTGTATCCCCTCATTATATGAATCACCTTGCTATGAAGCTCTGTTAACCTTTGTCCGGAGTTTTGAAGCTATGAAATACCTTTTCTTTTTTACCACGAATTTGTGGTGCATTCTTATTGAAAAATTATTTAAGTAATGAAAGACTGATGCATGAAACTGAATACGGTAACTTAAGATATTATCAAAGTCTCTTTGATCTGCTCGAAAACACCTTCATTTAAATGAACCTTTCCAGTACTCGCGCTATTTAGTAAACTAACATACCAAAAACAAATTTGCAAAATAACACATTTTAAAAAGACAAATAAAATATATGACTACCCGCAAGTGCTTCGCTGAAAAATTCATCCCTAAATAGTGACCGACAAAGAAGGATATTTGTATTTGATTTTAATAAAATCATTTTATCGCATAACTTTTAAGTGTTTCTTTGAAAATGTTTTATCAACTTTGAGCGCTGACAATTGAACTTTCTGCTCGACAGTTGTTTAAAAGTTAATTTCATTGTTTGTCTTTATTACAAATAAACCTCAGTGCAAGCAAATCACATACTGAACGGAAAACCTTTTCTGAAGTCAAGCGACAATCAATTAATCAATTATTATTTTAATGATGTTTAAGTTTTTCGCCCTGACTAGGTGGACATGATGTCACGTGATTCACTGAAATCTATAGAAATGCAATTTAAAACTTATTCTCAGAAACTCTGAAATTGTTTTTTTAATTTTTTATCGAGCCGAACGAACGAAGAAAAAATACATGCAACGTGGACAGAACAAAATATTGGCTCAAGGGGTAGACCTAAGGGAATAATGACATCCCGCTATCTGGACTGCCCACAATGCCCATACCGTATTTAAAAATCAGTCTGTGATAATTTATTCGATGTAGACGGAAAGTAAATAAAGGTGTCACTGAAATTGTTTACGTAGTCAATCCGACCCATTAAAAATAAGATTGCAATCTATGCCACGTATCACTTTACAGCTCGAAATGTAATAATAGTACGTGTACATTTTTACATCCTATTTTCCAAGTATTCAAATTATTAAAAGAATTTCTTATTCCAAAATCTTCCAATGTTAACGTATGTTAGAAGCGCCTGCGAAACTTAGAAATATTTGCTTCCAATGTTATTTCAGTTTCACTCAATAAATTATGATGATTTAATATTTCAACTTTTAATTGTTGTTGCCATCAGGTCAAGTTTGTAGGACTAGTTCAATGCATTGTAACACTGCAATAATAATGCTGCATACTTCTGAGGCAGCCATTTACGATTTACGAGTTCCAAACTCGAAAGCATTGTTGGAGCAGGACTGGTTTAAACAAGCCAGGATAGTTCGAATTTCGTAGGAAACTGGTTATTTCGAGTTGTTATTTTTTTCATAACTTTACGTCTTTTAATTAACTTCAATTTCCATTATTTGATATTTAATAATGTAGTTCTACCTGAATATCCACGCCGAAATAATAAAATAAAAAGCTCTATTATGCAATGCCGTTGTTGCCATTATTATGCTTATTATGATGCTCGTTATTGTTATGCTCATTGTCTTTCTTTCTTTCATTATCTAGCTTTCTTTGTTCTGCTCCTGTGAGAAATTCCTGCTGACCCGAACCTCGTAATAATGGGAATGAATTCATTCATTCATTCGTCCGTTCGTTCGTTCGTTAATTCGCAAAGTCGTTCGGCATCTGTTCGCGAGGCTTTGGTCAACTTTCTGAGAATAAATCGATGATGACAATCAGCAATCGACATAAAAACAAAATAAATAAAAATCAAACGTTAAAAAAAATTCCCATTTCGTGGAAGGTTGAGAATGTTCTGAGAATGTGAGAATGTAGCCATGGAGGTGAGCATTTGTAGAATCCAATGTAATTCATCATTTGTGCTAACATCATCTTGTATCATTTTAACATTAACGATAATTATCGAACACTTCTGGATAATGGCTTACTGCATCAACAACATACGTTTTGAAAGTAATAATATATTCTAATAATATATAAAAATATAATATAACATATATATTAATATATTTCAAAGCAACTGCTATTAGTGGAATATTAAGCATTTGTTTAATGAAGTATTTTTAAAATTAATAAACTTAAATTTTGTAATTAATTCATATATAACCCGGCTACATACAAATTGTTAAAGAATAAATGTATAAAGATAAAGGAAAAAATATTAAATCAATTCATTTTCTGCAATATTATTATTATTTTATTATTGTTATTTTTTAAAATTATTATTATTGTTGTTGTTATTATTACTATTATTTTATTTATGCCATTGTTGTGTGAGGCGAACGTGTAAGTCGACAATTTACTTCTAATGTACTTATGTAGGCCAATGCCTGACCCCACCATCAGTTTTTAGGTCAGCATGTAGGAACGTGATGCTTCTAAAATACACTGAAATGTTTACAAAATAGTATAAAATAAATAGTATAAAATACATAAATCTGGTTAATTTTGTTCGACAAAACAGCACATCCAATAACGTCTTTAATTGCAGATTGCAGGTCACTGAAATGGAAGTTACAAGCTATCCAGCGACGGTTTCAGCATCTGCGAACCTTGCAGCGTCTTTCGTCAGCAGCCATCCAAACGCAAAGAGTGGGCCCTCGACTGACGAGTACTTGTGGATCTACGTCTCCCCAATAATCCTCCTTCTGGGTCTCTGTGGAAACATCCTCGTACTTTTAGTCATCAACAGAAAAAACCTGCGCGGAACCACGACTTGCGTCTACTTGACGGCCCTTGCTATTTTCGACACCTTGGCTTTAATTTCTGGCATCATTCCGGAATGGACCAGCGCTTGCGGACTTTTCCAGTTCAGTTCCATCCATTCGTTCACTTGTCAACTGGAGAAGTTCGTTTTCTACACCTCTAGCGACACGGCCATTTGGATTTTGGTGGCGTTTACTCTGGACCGGTTTGTGGCGGTTTGCTTTCCTCTCTACAAAAGATCGGTGTGCGTTCCTAAACGTTCCAAGATAGCCTGTGCGGTGATATTCTCGCTGGCTTTTCTAAAAAATTTCCATGTATTTTGGACTAGAGATCTGGAATTTTCTAAGCCCAACTCGGCCATCGCGTCCTCATCTATCGTCAACAGTAGCTCTCCATTTTCCAGTTCGTCTGAAGTTGAAATGATAATGTCGTGCGGAAAAAAACTTGAATTCAAACATTTTGAAAGTCTAGTCAGACCGTGGATTGCTTTTGCTACAGTCAGCGTTCTTCCCTTTGCAATATTAGCCATTTGCAACTCAATGATTATATGGGCACTGACTCGGCTAAGCAAGAACGAAGTTAAAAATCTGGGGACCCAAAGACGGGGAGGAGGCACTCTGTCGCAAAGCAATGACATCGTTAATCCCAAGCATCTGCAAGAATCCCGATCAATACAGGAGAAGGCGAGGTCGAAACATTCCAGCTCGACCGGTGTCAACCATCACCAAGTTAACGCCACCGATGCAGGAATAAAAAACCTCACCAGTCGAAGCAAAGCAATCATCCTTCGAAACCAGAAATCGACGCAGGGTGGCCAATCTTATAAACAAACCACGATGATGTGCTTGAGTGCATCCATTACCTTTCTCGTGTGCGTCTTTCCGAGCATCGTCATGCTCATAGGCAAGCCGTATTGGTCCCACAACGGCGACGGTAGCAACAACCACGTTTACGACGTCTGCAAAGCAATCAACAACCAGCTGGCTTATCTCAACCACTCCATCAACTTCTTCCTTTACTGCATCACCGGTCGAAAGTTCAGAGACGAACTCGTGTTCATGTTCAAGAAATGCTGTTCCTGTTGTGCGAAATTCGAATGTTGCCGAGCGTTTCAAAAACGAGGCTCCTACGATCCTTCGATCTCCAGACAGTCGGTAACAGGAAAGTGGAAAGGCAAACTGAGCTCCATCTTCGTTACGAACAGCACCATCCTAGAAGACACTTGTCATCCTCAGAGGTGCGATTCGACATCCGAAGCAGTACAAACGGAAGTTTGACGGGCATTCTTGATAAACTTGTTGAGCCGTTCAAATGACATTTTCATAGTCTTTCATTGTGCTAGTCAGTAAATAGACTGCTCAATTCAATTTGAAGAGGGTGCTAATTGAAACGACACTTTCGAGTGTATCGATGTTTGAAGATGTTTCGTTAAACAAAAACTTGTTTGTTAACATTTGGTTATTTCAGCCGAATAAATGATCGTGATTTTATTTTAGCGCCTGCTAAAATGCTAGCCACTATTCGTTGTATTATATTCATGCATTGGACATGACACCTTTAATTGATTCGACAGAATTAACTTTGAAAAAAAAAGATGTTATCTATAATAACTATGTTATTTTGCGCGCAGTTTCACAAGACATGTTTGATAAATACCTTTACGATAACAAACAACGTTCTGAATACCACTCATCGCAATAACCCATATTATGAAATGCTGCGATGAAAATTCATTAAAATCATCTTTAAAAAGCACTTCATTATGGTTCAAAACTATTTAGTCTAAGGAGAATAATCGGTGTCCCGGGCTCTCACCGATTAGAAATTCGTGTTTACACTTCGCAAACACCGTTACAAAATGAACTCGTTCCAACGCATACAAAATTGAACGAGATCGAAAGAAAAGCTTCGTAAACGACAAAATGTGCAACAACAAGCAGGAAGTAGCATCGAGGACAAAATGATGCTTTCAATTCTTCAATTCGCTTGCTTCGGGCACGTGGTGGTTGCCAAGGAAGTCGATGTTGTTGTATACCGTTGCCAGGCATTGAGCAACAGCTGGATACTTAGATTCATGGATAGTCAATATTTTGGAACAGATTAAAACTTGGAATCTCCGTAACACTCAAGCTTAATTGAAACATTGTCACTAATAAATTATCACAAAAATGGCTCCTCACAATAACAAAGTCACGAACAAAAACTCGAAGCAAAAGTTCGGAAAATCTCTTCGTAAGTTCATATTTCTATGGCTTTAGGCATATTTAGCCAAGTTCATTAGACCGAGCAGTAATAAAAGCGTATCGTGATGATCATAACTCGATAATTTTACTAGTCTTAGTCGTGATTCTAAATGAATCAAACCATTTACTATGCTGAGTGCAACTTGGATTTTAAAACAAGATTACTGAGCAGTTTTATGATTTCGTTACCCAATCTATTTTGTAGAAAAGAAATCATCCGGGTTACAAAAGAACCAGCCAACCAAGAAGGAAGAAAGGGTAACAGTCGATCAAGTGATAAACGAAAACGTTGCAAATCAGGAAGACGAGGAAGAAGTGAAGAAACGGAAGGAAGAAGAAAGACAAAAATGGCTGGAAGAACAGAGAATAAAATACCCAATTGCGCCGGATGGTGAGGCGGTTCTGAATTGTGGTTACATTTGCAATAAGATGCTCCACAAGAGACTAAATTGTGGTTACATTTGCAATAAGATGAATTGTGGTTACATTTGCATGATAAGATGATCCACATGAAACTAGGCCTAACGACGGATCGCTGGAATCCAATAATTCCAGAAATTCGTAAAAATTCCCACGTCTAGAATTTCACTTGCGTACTTAATGAGTTCAGCAGCAAGTTGTTGCAATTCTGTACTCGATGCCAGATACAATTAGTGCAGTTTTCATATCCGAGTTCGTACGGTACCGGCCATGTTTGGAGTTTGGATGTAGCTTTACTACACTTTAGAAGTGCATTGTTATTTATAAATAACTTCTTCGACATTTAATGTCTTGATTTTATTAAAATATGTCGATTCAAGTACTATTTTGACGTTTCAGGCTACATCCCAAATTCAGTCATTAAAAAAAGATTGGGAATCTATAATCCACGCGTGAAAAAGGAGAACCATACATCAGCGAGCGACCAGGTGATGCAAATTATTTTTTAAAATATCAAAATGCGAGTCAATCACAAGTTAAAGTTTGTGTTAAGACGAGCTTCAAGCTTGCAAGTGCAAACTGCAATCATGCAGCTGGAGGATTTTTTTAAACTGAAAATGAAGCATAAAAATAATTTGATGTCTTAAAACAAACTTTGCATTAAAACTACGGATGACGGTACTATCGACTTGAATCTTAAAGACATTAACTTTGACAAACATTTCCAGTCATTGCTTGAAGTCGACAAGGAATTTCATGACGGAAGCGATATCGATGAACAGTGGCACTTGCCATTTGCAGACCCGTTTACCTCGATCGAATCCATTGATCAGGGAGGAAGCTCCATTATTGTGAGGAGAACACCTTCAAAGTCCAAGTACAGAAAGGTGTTTTATTAAAAAGGCGGTTATTGAAAACCAATTCGTGTTTTGTATTTAAATTGATATTTTCATTTACACAAGTATACTTCGAAAATATTATATTGTAATATTATTTTATTTTAATTACAAATCGTTATTGTATTCATTCCAGGAAAAAATTAACTTTTCCGAAGAAGACACGTTGATTCGCGAAGTGAGTTTATTATTTCGCAACATTTTGTTTACTTAACGATAACAATCACTATTTTAATTATAAATTAACTAATTTTGTTAGCATAGTACGTAATGCACAAATAAATATTCATTCACAACATGAGTATTTGATTCATAAAAATGTTCATCTTTGTTTCGAAGACTCCATTGGTTGACGACCCACTCGAAAACGTAAAGGTGAAATATCTTCCCGTTCGTGCGTTGTCTCTCCCCCTTCTTTCCATCCTATTTTTATTTTTATTTTATATTTTATTTAATTTATTTAACCTGTAGAAGGGTTAATATCCACTAATACGACCAGCCTCAACAAAAATGAGATACAACCAGTCAATGAAATACAATTCTAAACTACGGAATAATAACTTATGAAAATTTATTTAGGAAAAGTTTACAATACCGTTTCATCAAGCTTTGATGCATGTGTGTGAATTCCCCATAATTAACCTTCAAAAATGTCTTTTATTCGCAGGAAGATGAAGTGCTCCCATCTGTGGAGAGCGATGGATTTTTTAACCAAAAAAGTGACGACTGGACATAAATTTTAAAAGAGATATAAATAGATACAAATAACATAACATTTGTTAATATTATATTTATTCTGCATCAAGTGTAGTAATGTTTGATATTATATGTATATTTGTATATACATGTAGTCTTAATTTGCCGCGTCAAATCTTCAGATCTTCAGACGTCAAACAGCGAACAAACCCCTCCGATATGCGAGTTGAACAACGACAGCACATCCCTAGAAAGAAATATTGAGGGCGATAATGCAATGATAGAGTCGTCTGCAAAGGAACATGATGAAGATCGTGCAGCATTCTATGAGGGCGATGATGACGAAGATGTCCTCGATCACTACAGTTATCGTCGGCACGACCATAAAGATGACAGCGATAAACTTCTGAAAATATCCGGTGATCTTGAAGAAGTTCCCGAAGAAGATGAAGCATTTGACGATTTTCTGGAGGCAAGATGTGTTGATAACTGTGATTGAAAGTAGTTAATGAAGTTATTCTACTAACAATGGTAATCTAACTAGCTAACTCGTTGTTCCCATTAACCAGTTTGGCTGCCAAATAAATGGTTCATAATTTCGCAGACAGGCCAACAGGAAACAGAATTCGAATATTCTGTGGAGGAAGACGCATCCTTACAAGAAAAAATTAAACCGACTGTTGGATCCACAGAACCCCCTGATCAAACAAAAATCAGCAAAATGAGCAAACAAACACCGGAAGTTAAGAAAATGAAAACAAATCCAACAATTAGACGTAAAAAACAGACTTCAACCAATCCTGAAGTGAACTTGAGAATAAAACTCTGCGAGCAAATCGACTCGGATCACAAGGCAGAATCCCCAGTCGTCGAACGTTCAAACAACAAAACCAAGGAAATGGATTGGGATTCCTTAAAACAAGCATCCAATGACGATGACAAATCAATCCTCATCATAAGGAAAATTAAGACCAGAACGGGTTAGATATGTATTTTATTTTTGCAATGTTGCCATTTAACCTTTACGCCTCCAAACTCTCTTCATCATTACATGTTCGGACACAGTAAATGGATAAAATTAAATTATATTCTATAAATATAATATGTTTTTATTATTTAAATTAGTACGATTTCATCTTTATTCATCGTCAGAGTTTGAGAACGAAAGAAAAGCAGAGATGTTCGACGTTGTCAATGACAACAACAACATTCTTGACGCTGATGAACAAGTGAATTTTTACGTATAGATGAGATCAAGAATTCTTGAAAATGGTGCTCGATAGATTGATTAATTTGCAGTCCATTCATACTTGAGGTGTGAGGAATGTAACAAAAAGGTTCTCCTCTGAGAATCGCTTTTGCTGTTAAAAAGTGTTTATATTAGACTGTCATTCGTTCGTTAATTACTTATTACTGCAACGATATTGATAATAAAGTTAATATTTAACGGTGTTGTTTTACAGATTAGACAAGAATTCAAGACCAAAACTATAACCTATGTGGGAGTCGTGAAACGTAGCAAGTTCTCTGGCGATGACGAGCTCAAAACGTATTCTACGATGAAATTTATACCTCAAGCTTTTGTTCAATTGAACGACATTTCCGTAACAAAGCACACAGAATCTGGATACCAAGGACGACAACGGATGCTTTTCAATAAGGAAGAAGACAGCAGTGGTCACGTGACTGGAAGAAATTGGAAAAATGTTCGCAACGCGAGAAGCGTGTCGGCCGATGAAATCGAAACAACGTCAAAACTGCCAAGCATCGACGGGATTAACAGGGTAGGCATTTGTGCTGTTATTTCAGTTATGCGACCCTTGTTAACTTAGTGCAGTCATTACGTTTGATCGTGCTCTAGATTCGCAGTGCTGGAATTGAAATGGATCGACAAAGGTGGTGAATAATTTTGATATTATTTACATTTATTTATCTTGACTTTGTGTTAGATTACTAACAATTGACCAGCCATCACCAGAGGAAACTGTAGCTAAGCAATATGAATTTATAACTCAAATTGGACTATGACCTGTTTTTGAATGAATCACTGAACTTCAAACTATGTTCACAAAGGTCAGGGTCGAAACCAAATTCAGGATCGTCTTTAATGTCCTCCACGTTGACCAACCAAACATCAGGAAACAGCAATAAATTTAACACTTTTTCTCCCACAACTAATGGAGAAGAGAGGTTAATAGCTTTATTTTTAAACATTAAACACCTTTCTAGAACCGGCTCTTGTTGCAATTCGTTCAGCAGCTTTACCAATAACTATACCACACCACTGCCAAAAATAACAAATTCGAGCAAGTTCGGAAGCAATCGTTGCCCGTCATCACCAAGACACAACCACTGTCTCTACTCGAAACTCGTAAGGATGCACCTCCACGATCACATATCAGTGAGTTTGGTCATTAAAGACTTAGAAAGTCAAATCTCGCAAAAATGATTCTCAAATTCATATCACATCGCCCGCTCCCCTCACCGAACGGATCTCGCTCGTATTCCAATGCTCGAGCCACGTCCACTCAGAATGTATTAAAAATTGTTGTTAACAGATAGCCAGACATCTTCGTACGATGGAGCTGTATACCAACACGGTGGACGGCTCCTTACCAGTCAGATACCATAGATACGGAGACGTCATCTCGTAGGCAACGCAGGTTTAGCTGAGATACTTTTATTTACAATTTGATGCTTTTTTTTGTCATGTTTTAACCCTATATACTTCCTATTCAGGTGAAAAAGGCGAGCATCGTGATCGAGAGACGTGCATTGGCAATGACCTCGGATGAATGCTGCAGAAACAAACGTTGAAAAACATAAAGACAATAAATAAAAAAAAAATCTAAATTGCACAACTCTGACAATATGTGGATTCGAGACTGGAAAATAAATAAGTCAGATTTGTGAAGCTGGCATGTTCCTTTAACAAATGTTCAAGTAACGAGCGACGACCGTTCGACAGAAATCACGGCCACCCAAATGAAAGCAGGAACAAAAACAAAAGCTGACAAGACGTACAAAAATATAAACATTAGCTCTTTTATGAAACTGTCTGTACAATTCTGTAACGTCAGATCTTCCCTAAGACTTGAAACAAAACGCGTGCCCGAAGAATACGGAGACTAAGGCGGTGAAAGCGACGAAGGCGATCATGCAGGGTCGTTTCGAAGCAGAGTTCGTGGAGCTCTTGGACTTGCTCGTCTCCTCGTCGTCGACGAAAGGCAAATAACCGGGAATGTCGAGCGGTTCGTCGTTGGGCAAGCTCTCGTACTCGAAGCCCTTGAGGGGATCGTCTTCGTTCGCGAGAGGCGGGGAGGTGGCCTTCGACGGAACAACGAGCTCGTCCGTCTGCAGACGAGGATCTTCGGTAGATGAAAACGGAATCCTCTCGAAGAAGTTTGTCAAAGGCTCCTCGGTCGAGATCGACGCTCCAGGCACTTCAAGACCTTTTTCCGAAGGCTCGGGGATCTCCGCAGTCTCGAGAGGCACAGAAGACGTGCTGGGTGTGATCGTTGTCGTCTGAGATTGAAGAGATTTGCTTTACATTCGTAGCCATTCAAGAAATTTCTATCCTAAGCTTTTTATTAACTCAATACTAAGTAATTAAAAACAATGTCAGACTAATGGACACTCACTGTTTTTGATGGACATGAAGCCTTTGCCATCACTTCATGAAAGACCTTCTTGACATAATGGCACAGCTTTTCTTTCAAATCCTTGTTGTCATCATCTTTTGATGTTCCCCTGAAACAAAGAGCAATAGGTTTAACTTCTCAGTTAGATAAAAAAATTCAATTCATTAAAATCAAAAGCAAATATGATGCAAAAAAAACAAACAAGAGTAAATAATAGAAAATTTAACGATAGGACGTGACTCACTTAATGTAAGTTTTGTAGCCCCAATTAGCAGTACTCCCACTGAATTCCTTGTCTGGCTTACCAAGATCAATCTGACACTTGTTACCAATCATATACATTTTGACGTTGTCCATAGTCAACACGTAGGTACCGGAGTCAGAGCTAACTGCAAACATTTAAACAATTCTTCAACCTCAAATATCGCACATGAAGAAACGATGCCGCCATATCACAGACTAAGTAGAATTTCTCAAGCAAACTATCAATAAAATGAATGTGATTTACTAACAAGTGTGGCTGTACTTGTATCCTCCCAAAACTTTCACCGAGGCTTTGTTGATCTTCCAAGCAGGAATATTACCTTCAGAACTGAGCTCGGCAGACTTTATGTCGAACTCGGCAACCTAGAATTATGGAACCACGTAATCATTAGGTCCGTTTAAGCTGCAAAAGCATCTCCAAAACAAGAAACAAATTTAATTAGAGAAAAAATCTTAGCAGTATCTCACCTTCGAGTTGAATACGTAATAAGTGACGTAGAGAAAGATTTGAATGCTGGTTTCGCTCGGAGGCAGACTCATGTCACTTACGGGCAATTTCGTTTTAAACGTCTCCTCCAACTGGTGAGATATGTGTTTACGCTGGTCATCGTCGCAGTGGTCAATGGATTCCAAGATTCCAGGTCTGTGGTGAATAGGCGACGGTGCAACGAACTGTAACCAGAGCAGACACAGACTGCCGAAGAAGAGTCTAAAAATCCCGTTCATCGCTATCGGCAACTTAAATTTCTTTTGAAAATTCTACTTAAATAGTCTCTCAGTAAATCGATTAACAACCGAGCGACAAGCTCAAATATCGCAAAACACGCGCCGGTATGTTCACGGTTGCACATGTTCTAGGTTTATATAGTTGGAAATTATGCTAATTAGTTTATTCGTGGGTGATGTCAGACCATACCAGAGGAGAGTTCTGAGTGGTATGGGACGATAGATGGGCGGTCCTAAGATCGGCGGCTGTTTGAAATTATTAATAACAATTATAATAGTATTAATAATAACAACAATGACATTCACTTCATACGTCAGTGGACACCTAACACAATCTGTTTCTTATTAGTCGAGTCTATTGTTATTAAATTTGTTTTTGATTTTAAATCAATTTGGTTTAGGCAGGAGTCCAGATGCGAGACAGCACAATATATGTTATTTTATTCAGTAGGAATTTACTTTCTATTTCTAGCGGTGTTAGTTTATTTCGTAGTGGGGATTTGTTTAAATCTTTGGATTTTATTTTTTTTTTTTTAAAGCTGGTTCGATATGAAATTGCATTTCATTTTTAGAAAGTCACTTCATTCATAAGAGGATAATCTTAATTCCAGATGGAAACATGTTTTTGATTTAATATCCCTTCTCATTCTTCCGAGAAACGAATAATAAAATTCAGAGTTTTAAGTACCACGAAATGATTTTCATATTCACGGTAAGAATATTGTTGATGATGAATAAAGGAAGAATTTTGTTCGAGTGGAACCACCAATCACGCCACACAAACTCATTATAATATTATCATTGAACGTAATGTTCGTGATTCAGTGTAGAGGGCTTCTGCTTGTAATCAGTCGTTGGTTGTTGCTCACCCCAAAACAGCATAGTTTTATTACGGGCTTACGTTTACGTTAGATGGTTACAATGGCATAAGAGAGCGGCACGAGCCTAGGGGCAGCAAATTGATAATGTCAAATTAATAATATTATAGTGGGGTGCCGAAACCTCTAGCTATGTTTCTGGATGGCTACATTGTGTTTTGGGCGTATGTTCAATCGCAACGAATAAATTGTGTAAATAACAGTTAAGCGTAGATGCAATTCATTGTGATGCCCGTTCTTTGTTGTTTGTTTATTTGATTATAGTCCTTTGTTGTGCTTCTTAAAGTAATTTATATAATGCAAACATTAACTATCCTATAGAAGATCTCAAAAGGGGATTGATGTTGTTACATCATTTTGTTTACATTAGTTACAAAACAGCTGATTTTTATTCAACACAATAAGTAGTTTCATTCAAACAATGACAGTTATTTAGGCACAGGAAAGAACAAAAGAAGGTAGCATGAAACATATTGGCAAAATGATAAGAATATTTAGCGTGAAGGAACAAGCTCGTACGCAGGGGTAAGATAATCTCTTGGAACGAGACCGACTGTGCCTCTCAATTCGGCAACCCACCAGCCAAAATTGTCAAATTCTTGACTCACGACAGTCATAATGTCTCCACGGTTGAATGAGAGCTCATCTTTGGCAGCCCCTGAACAATCCCACTTGCCGTAATACATTTTGTCGTACGGAAGCCCGTCTTTGCTACTTACTATACCTGACTTGCTTGCGGATATTGGCAAAGTTGTGAATTTGTTTGGAGTTTTTGAACTTTGAGGCATTGCTGGCGGCAGCTTTGCTTGCTTGATAAGCTCTGGAAGAGCAACAGAAGTTGGTCGCCTTTCCTCGATGTCATCATAAATTTCATCTAAATCTTCGGGTGGTTCTTGTTTTGCTGGTTCGACAGATGTTTCTTCAGCACCAGCAGCAATATCATCATACAATTCCTCATCTGGATTTGGTGAATTTGCAGGTTAATGAAATTTTGCATGTTGATGTCCAGTAATGTATGTGAAGTGAAGCGTAATACTTTACCTGCTTCAGGCTCAGCTTCTGGGCCATTTTGATAAGCTGTCCTTGCATCATCCTCATCTTCTTCATTTTTGTCAGCAAGCGACCCAACAGAAGGATTAGATCCTACAAACGAAATATATTTTGTTAACTTTGTGTTTGATAATGCCCATTAATAGCTTCAAACTTCAAACAAATTCAGTTACATTTAGCAATTTTAAGCTAGGTATAAAAGTGTTACCTTTCTTTTTTAGAACTTCTGATTTCAGTGAATCAGTCCATTTCATGAGTTCTTCTTTACTTCCAGCCGCAAACTAAACGAAAATTACCGTTAGTGCATGAATTTTACAGAAAAATTAAGCATTAATAGTCAGTAGGGGCTAAATTTTGTATATATACACAAATATTACAACAAAAAAGCCTAGTAACGGTGAAAAGCATACGAATTCACATTAATAATTATGTGTAGAAAGAAAATCAAATACAATGGTAAATTTGTTATAAAAAATCTAATAAGATTCATTAAACATTGATGTCAGAGGCCTACCAAAACAAACTGAACCTATTTTAATGAATTTAGCTACATATATCATATAATAAAAAATGTATACAAATTTAGGAAATGTCAAGGAGCCCAGTGGCTAGGCCCACATTGAAGCCAACCTGGTACGATTTCCTTCCTGGACAAATTAATTCAAAAACTAATTCCTTGTTTTGTCCGCTTGGAAGTTTTACCTCATAACCTAATTTAATTAGTAAATTAATTGATTATAACGAAATAATATAAATTCTAATTAAATTGAAACAAACCAGATAAATAGAAAGAAGAGCTAGGTTTCTTGCTACTGGCATTATCAAAAATGGAGAACAATCCATTTTCCACAACACAATACTTTTTTCCAACAATATTTTTTAATTTTGTGACAAAGCCAAGTTTGCTTTTTCCAGCTATTTAAATATATTAATGCTAGACATTTTATGAAAGTATTAAATGGGCTTGATTAAAACAAATCACCTGATTTCCTGATTAAAAAGCCCCTGATTGAGTAATCTGAAAATAAATGACAATACAATTTTTAACTTAAGTACCCACGAATTACTATCAATTACCATCAGATAAAGACTGATTTTCGCTGAGATCTGGAGAAGATTTGTGTTTTTTTAAAGGCTGTTTGAAGTTGGTTTCTTTAGTTCCAATATCTTCATAAAATTCCTCGCTTGGGCTCTCTGACGAAACCTTGTCTACTGCATCGAAATCATGATATTTAAATAAGTTTACTGATAATAATTAATTTGAATTGATAACCATTATTATTTTTTGCTATGTTAAGCTGAGGGTAATCCTCCCTAGTTTTATTTATTTTGTCAATAAGTTTCGATTTCCTGGCTACATCTTCTTTTGTTAATTTGAAACTTTTTAGTTCTTCCAAGTAGTCAACAATATCTGAAAGAATCAATAACAAGTACAGAAGCTAATGATTCTTTGTATCAGCAGACAGATGCATTATCAACCTGTCAATAAAGAACTTAGAGTTTCATCAAAGCTGTTATCTGACATTATACTCTTTGTTACTGAGATTAACATTCGAAAATTAACAACTACACATCTAGACAGTGATTTCAGACTTCCTTGTGAGACCGTTAACTATCATTTAACAAGGAAGTAATTAATTGCATGGCTTTACAAATGCATTTTTGGAAAAAATTGCTTTTAGATTATTTTTTTCTCTCAACAATTTGGCATGGCATGAATAAGAAAATAATAATTAATATGCGGTGTCATTTAGTCTTGTCCAACGCCATTCTGCAAACTTTGTTTTGATAGTCTTTGGTCACCGTTCATGGTTCACGATGTCGCTTTATGTCTCCCTGGCTTTTTTTCTTATGCTAGGTTTTGTTTGTGATGGTACCGAAGCCCAGAAGTTCTCTAAAAATGTAAATTCCTTGAAATTCGCCAAATTTTCCGGCCCTTCCCTTACCTTCTTATTCTGGTTAGTATTGCCTTCATGACAAATATTTATTAAGTCAATGAATTTTTATAATGTTATACGAATTTAATTTCAGCCATTCGTGAGGGTACAGGAAAGTGTATGATCAGTTTGCATATGCCATCCAACAAAAATATCCAGAACTGATCATTCAAGGGGACAATTACCCACCTTTACCACTATATTCACATTTGGCACAAGTCCTCGGTGTCATGAAAATAATCTTAATAATTCTTATTGCCAGTGGTCAGAATCCTTTTAACTGGTTTAATCTTAATGCTCCTTCATTCTACAATTGGGCCTTAGAGAATAAGGTTTGCATGAGACTGTTTATTTATTTTGAGTGGAATATTAGTCATCACTTTTTTTCCAGATTTATGCCTGCATGATTCTGTTCTTCATCTGCAATGCTGTTGAGAGCACATTGATATCTACTGGTGCTTTTGAGATATCTTTCAATGGTACAACCACTTTCAATAATGTTTTCTTGTGGTTTTAGATTTTGTTCCTCACATTATTCTGAGTTACTACCAATTTTTCATAAGATATGAAAGCAAAAAACCATGTTGATCAAATAGTCATTAGCTGTGATTATCAGGCCTACTTTTGCCACAGATGTTCCAGTTTGGTCAAAGTTGGAGACAGGACGCATTCCCTCACCTCAAGAAATGTTTCAAATCCTTGACAATCACATGAAAATGATTCCCAAAGACAACTAATTCACAATGCACTAGTAGGGCATATAGTAGGTTGATTATTACTTGTGCGGTTATATTGTTACATTACATTATAATATATTATATTACTTACACGGATAACGTTGCCGAGTCATGATGTATTATTTGTTTCAGAATATAAGATGGATGGAGGTGCTGGACTTTGCGAGATTGATGAAGACGCCCACGAAAATCACGCAAGTGAAGATGAGCGTCTGATGAAGAGAACCAGAGAACCGCTTTGATGGCAGGTGGTCCGCTGGATTGCTCTACTCTCTTCAAAGCCAGTCCTCCGTCTCGTCTTATTTGTATTAATAGAACGGAAAATATGTTTAATGCTAATTTTTTCAGTCAGTTTTTGTACATTTGTGAAGAATGTGGAGCTTCTTTCTAAATTATAGCATGGGTATAATGTAATGTTGCTCTTCTGACACTGATGTATTTAATAATGTAACTAGTAGTTAAGTAATGGAAACACCCTTAAAACTTTCTTAATAAAAATCGTGCGATTGTTTTTCGAGCTTGCGAGTCTGATCTCAAAGACACATGACCTGGCAAAGCATGCCTTGCTTAATTTCACTGTTTACACTTTTACAAGACTGCATTTTGGAGGGACAGTGCAAAGGGAAATATCAGCCAAATTTTAAGAGCTTCTGCTTCTGCTAATACTGAACGGTTGAACAAACTTAATGTTTGTATTGGATTTGCACTGCCTAGGAAGACTACTTAAAAGAAAAATTAGAGGCGTAAGAGCTCGCTAATTCTTGGATCTCCCTTGTTTTGGGGAGCTAATAAATAGGGTGTGGCCTTTCTGCGTGTGGATAAACTATGGACTCTAGGCGCATCGATGAACAGACGCAAAAAGATTGGAGACTAATTTGCTTGGGCAGCCGCAAGTTGAGCGCTCGCGTGGATTTGCTTGGTCACTTGCAGTTCTGTAGTATGCGACCATGTATGTAGGTAAGGAGGGAACTTTCATAAATGTATTTAGAGGCATGCAATTCTGAACTTTCAGTCTTACGTAAGTTGTAAGTTTTCCAAGCCAGAGGCGATGATATCAGAGGAAGAAGAAATTTCAGATCAGGCAAATGATGAAGGTGAGATAAATTGGGCTTTTGCAATCGTTTAAAATAACTCACTCAAGTGACGAGAGGGCAACTTAAAATTCTTGGCTTACGAGAAAATGTAATTCTTTCTTCTTTGGGGGAAGAAAAAATCTAAACCTTTTTTTTTAATTGATGTATTTTTAAACCCGCTCAAGTGATAGATAACATCAAAAGCTTGTATTAACTTTTATATTTATTGGAGCTTCTTTTTGAGTTATTGAGTTGGAACATTTGTCAGGATTTTTAAATAAATATTTATATAATAAATTCGAACTATTCCTGGAAACGATGTTGCAAATACCCGCGTTAATTTACGACTCGATTATTTCAGCAGTTTTGTTGCTCGTCCAAAGTTAGCCGAGGAATAATTCGTAGATTGAGAATTGGAGATATTCAAAAGCTCGCTCTAGGTGCTTTTGCTTATGTCTAAGAATTTAAAGGAACAAAAAAAAATCAGGACGTATTTTCTTATGCAGAGAATGATTTAGATCGTGGGAGTAGAAAAATGGTAAATGGTTTAGACGGAATGTTGTGTAAAGAGGAAACTATCGAAAGAAAATCTATGCTGGCATTCTTGTGATGCCAATAAATGAGCGCCGGAAAAAGCATTGCAGTGCGTGCCAGCAGCCAGATTTGTCACTCTGTTTTTTTTTTTTTAATTTCTTGCAAATCCAATGTGTTTAACAAGGAATCGTGTGAAATCCTTTGATTGCTCAAGATCGCGATCATGTTGCCAGGGATTTGCTTCTCATGGCCGAGAATAAAGAAAAAAAAACACAAAAAAACTTGTTTGTTTTCTGCGAGTAATTCCAACGTACGCTCGATTCTTGTGCACGTTTCGTATAAGGCGCCTGTCTTCAAGAGCAGAGCAAAAGAGAGAAAAGTTTCTCCATAGCATAGCAATGGAAAATTGCAGAGCATTGGCTCGCCATTCGTTCTTGCAGATGCTTTGCAGACTCGGCACCGCATGGAACTAAATCTCCGCCAGCACTCCATCCCAGAAAAGCTCCGCTGCCTTCGTTAAAGAGCTTTGGAACTACTTAGATTGCATTCATTCGTTTTTCCATCCCTCCTGCTGCTTCGCAACAATTCACGATGAGAATCTTAAACGCCGATTATTGACCTAATGGTAAGGAATTTTTGATCAAACTTCATGTTTTCTTGAGCAATGCTTTTTGTTTCACGCAATTTTCGTCGGAAAGGTCTTAAATTAGATCCTCGCCGTGAGCAGAGGCTGACCTTTCGTTTGCGACAAAATGTCTTTTGTTTGTTTATATAAAATCGTATAGATAATCTCAACTTGATAAAAGATTTTGAGAGGAAGCTGTTATAAAGTTCCCCTTGAAGCTCAAAATGAAAAGAATAAATGAAATCTTAACGCCGATCTCGCGCCAATTTGTTGTCCTACCAATTACATAATTTAGCTAAAGCGTGATAATTTTTACCATTATTAAAAAAGATTTTTTTAGGATCATCGATACTTCGTTGAGAAGTGAACAAAAACGCACGTAATGCCGACACAAAGCAGATAAATATTTCACCTCAAATTTCCGTGTCTCGCATAAATTTTCGATGTAAATCATTTTTCAGTTTCTTTTATGAATAAAAATCAAATAATGAATTGAGGCTATTTTGGAATGAATAGCATCTACGACACTAACGTCTATCACCGCGTTTTTTTAAAACATGTTTTGCTCTGCCGCCTTTTTTATTCAAGAATGGTTTTTATTCAAAGACTTGGACGCCTTGAATAAAAATATGGGTTGATAACTCTAATTAATATAACCTATTAATGCATATATTCCTGTATCTTTTGAGCATAAAGACTCAACATGTTAAAGAAATAACTATTCCCAGTAATGCTTTGTTAGTGAAGATAGATAAATAAATGATAGATAAACTGCTTATCAATTTTTGCCACGACCTTGACTGAGATGCGTACGGCTCCTTAAAGAGAAGACATTCGCTTGAAATTTGAATCTTTTCAACTAAATCATTCAATTCACATGAACTTAATATGGTACCTGGATGTTAAGGTTTAGAGACTCAAAAGTTATCTTTCTGTTATCTTTCACGTGGGTCTTATTGTTTTGATTTCGGTAATGGATTTGAAAGCAGTGTAGCCAATTCCCCACTGGGATCGGACTCTGTTGCTACGCGTAAAGAGCTTTTGTAAATAAAAGTGAATCTATTCGTTAGTATAAACGCATCAGAAGTGCGATGCCATCATTTTTATTTTTATTTTTTTGCGAACCAACGAAATGAATATCTCAAAATATCAGTCAGTGGGTTCAGAGCTTTTGTCGATGCGAACCTAGAGGCAATTATAGGCGACAGCAGAATCTCAAGTTCTGCTTCTTAGCGGCCTCATGAGAGGAATGCACATCACTGACATTCCACTCCAATATCGATGTATCTCGTCTCTTTCTACTTTTCCCAGCTTAAGGGAATCTTCATCACATTCGGTAGACATCGAGTCCCGTGCGGTCGCGAATAGTGCAACTTCAAATCGAATGGGCCAATTGTTCATAAGTTCTTTGTTTCTCGGATCGGTAATTTCACCGGATTCGAACGGCGCACAGTCAAGCATCCCGGCGCTCGCACGGTCATCGCTTGTAAACTTTCTCCCGGCTCAGGCATCGGTTCACACGTGCACGGCAGGCCAGCACATCATCCGGCATTGCCTAGTGAGCACAGCGATGTCACAGAAGGAAGCAACCAGTGTTGGGAACTAGTTGTCGGTAGCTGCTGGCTAGCTCAAGACATGCACTGCTTGCTGTTTTTCGTCTTCATCATCACCACTGCTATTGCAGCCGATTCAATTCCCAGCCGAATTTATCGAACTTTTTAGAATTTCTGCGCACAATTCGACTCGTGAAGATGAGTCGTTTCGTGCACCGAAAGATAATGGCCTCGTCATCATCAACAGCAACAACAACAAGTGCTCGCAGGAAGACAAAGCAGCAATAGAAAGCAATGACAGATCATGCTGGTAGTTATTTGTACTTCATGCAGGCACCATTTACTGCGCATGACAGCGACTAGAAAGTCATTCTCATATCCCTCAACAAGCTCATTAATTGATGCCACAACCGTTTTTCTGGTCGAATAAAATAAATAAAAATAATATCACCCTAAGTTTGTTTGTTTTTTTGTTTTTTTTTTGCAAAACATTTCAGTTAAACACGAAAGTATTTAATTAGTTCGAAAATTACCGGGGAATAAAATGAAATGGTCAAATAATTCCCTTTCCGTTGAGCAACGGTTATCGATTGATTTTGACACATTTTGAGATTTTATTTTAGTCAGCATGACTAAGCAGCGAAAGCACATTCTAGGCTTTATTTATGAGCGACTATTTGTAGAGTGATTTGCTGCAAACAATGATCTGAATTTAGTCTCCGTTCTCATGTTCCCGATACGAGCGCAATGCCAAGCAAGGACTTTACTTCAGGGTTTGGGAACGTCAACAGTCTTGTCTCTCATCCTGAGCGACCTCATCTTGAACGATTAAGGCGCCATTATGACGAGTGGTCATAAAACGCTTTCACTTTCGCGGACAATTGATCATCGTCTGCCAATGTTGTCCCCATGCATTGCTCGAGTACTTGTTAGAGCTAATTTTCGTTCAAATAACCATCCAGGTTCCATTGACTGAGTCAACTGTTTCTCCCTTCTCATTATCTCTCGCCATTTATTTCTCGATCACTTAGGCGATGATGGTGATGAGGACGACGACGACGACGATGCATGATCTTGCGCTTTGCTCAAATCTCTGGCAAGTTCCGAACACCACTGGCTCGGATTCTTCTAAGAGATGCTCGCCTTTTGCACTCTGCACTCTCACTTTCTATCGCATTCTCTCCCTTATCTTGGCAAGAGGAAGCCAATAATGTATCAGCCATCCTCGCTGCCTCGCGTGCGTGCTCTCATGACGGTGACTGTACGGCAGAGCAGGACTTGTCTAGTTTCATCAGCACAACGCACAGTGCGAGCCTTTTTGAGCTGTTGCGATGCACTGTGCGATGCTAGTTCAACTTTTGCTGTGAGCAGAGCCGTTCTCAGCGACATCGAGAAATCGTTTTGATTTCGCGACAGGAAATAAATTTTGATTTACAAATAAAAAGCAAATAAACTGCTATAATAACTTACTTCTCGTGGAATTTATGCTTTCGCAGAAGATGGATGGTGATCGAGGTACTAGTTGTTGCGAACGTCATTCCAGTGCCTCATGACTGACTTGAGATTTCTTGTCGTTTCAGAAAACTTCGCGGAGTTCCCAGGGCCAAACAAAGAAAGCAGTTCCAGTCCACCCTCGCAGACCGACATTCCTGTCGTGTCTCTCCACCAAAGTCTCCTACGCCAGCATCACCTTTCCCTCAACCAACCAAAAGAGCAGAATACTTCCCAACGACGAGATAATAATAGTCAACATCATCATCAGCATCATCATAAGCCAGTTCAAGAAGAGCGAGATTATCAGATGTTGCTGAATGATTCACAGCTTCCAGTACCTCTGCAAACTCCGAAACTCGGCGACATTAAAGGCGAGCCTCAGATCTGCCATCCTCTGACTACTCGCTTCAATCAAGCGTCTCAATCGAAACCGACTTCGTGGACTTGCAGTCTCTGTCCTCTCAAATACAAACGACCAGCCGATCTAAACAGACACATGAAGCGTAAACACGGCATGTCCCTCATGAAGAACGACAAAAACGTCCTCGTTCCGATCGTAATTTCGCAACAACACAAACCCGATTACCACGATCTCCAACCACTCAACTTGTCCCTAAAATGCGCATTTTCCGACGCCTCGTTCGAGTCTGCCGAGAGCATGGAATCAGAAATGACAATCGACGACGATCAACCTTTGGACTTATCGTCCAATAAAAACAATCCCATTGATTACAGACAGAAGACGCTTAACAAAAGCTTCGACCATTGCGCTGACGGCAAAGTCTACACATCCTCTAAGTAATTGAAACATTTAACTAATTAATTATAATTAATTAATTAATTAATTGAAGATAGTTTGTTTCTATTTTTTAAATTTCTATTAATTAATTACGAATTTTCGGAAGTCGCCCATTTAATTAATTAATTGCGTTTTAACTCAGGATAAACATGACAGAGAAGAGTTTCAACACGTTCAATATTGCCATTCCAAACAATCAGACATCAAATCAGACATTTCACTCTGGGAGGACGTCCATCTCTGCTCCCGCCATCCGCTACCGTCCTTTCAAGTGCTCCGAATGTGGTCGTCGTTCCAACTGGAGATGGGATTTGAACAAACACATTCGCACCAGCAACCATCCGCACGCTCATCTCATAGAACTCTCGGAACATGTAGCCCGAGCTACATTCCACGAAGTCTTAAAGAAAGACAGCTCTTATTGCGATACCATCCTACCGGACATTCAGAATCTGCAACCCGATTCCAATTCTACGGAGGTCGAAGCTTCCGGTCCCAGCATTCCGGCACAGTACAAGCAGTATCTGTGCAATGCCTGCGGCTACCGTTCCGGCTGGAAGTGCGACATGGTGAAGCACGTCAAGCTGCTGCACAAGTCCACCAGCATTACTCTCTTGACTGAAATCATTGCCAAAGAAACGTTGCCAAATTATGAGAAACACCACCAAGATAACAAGGACGGTTCCGATTGGATAGTAGAAAGCAATCGGGATAAATCTCGGCAGCTCGTCCACGGCGGACCGTGCGTCAATCCCCTAGAAAGCAGTGATTATCTCGTAGTCAGTTGCAACTCCATGGACGGAAGTTTCCCATTTTCATCCTCTCACACCGTCGACGCTCGAAAGACGAAGAAGTTCAAGTGTTCTGCGTGCCCGTACAGGTCGAATTTCAGAAGCGACGTCGGACGACACATCAGGCACAAGCACGACAGGGCCACCTGCAGAATAGTCGTCATGTCCGAAGCCGAGGCCGCCTCCACCCTAGGAGAGTACATGGACACCTGGGCGAGAAAGAAATTTGTTCCAAGTCCAAACAAGAGAAGATGCCTAATGCCTCTCTCCTGTTTGCACGCCACGGAGGTGTATTGCGGTCAGTCCCACGCGTCTCCGTTTGCAATCTCGCCAACCTCGTCCGTGACCGAGCACGTCAAACCAATGACATTGGCATTCGCTCAAGAATCCAGTTTGGAAAGCCACACGAAGAAATCAAAACGCTGGTGGAAGTGCAGTAGCTGTGACTTTCGAGATCAAAGCAAGGATGTCATCGTACAGCACTGGCACTACAAGCACAACAATGTAAGCGTCGGTTCGGAGGAAGCACCGTTCTTGTGCGATGTCGTGGGACCGGTCTCGGAGTTCTCCTCTTTTCCCGAGGCATACCACCACGGCAGAAAAGAAGAAACCTCTAGAATATCGCCGGAGCTCAAGGATGCTTTTGACAACGAGTCGAACGAAATTTCAAACGAAACAAAAACAGAGTCATCAGAGCATGACGTTCCAGAAGATAGAAAGTTATCGTGCGATGTTTGTCCATACAATACCAGTGCCCAAGAACTCTTGGATGTCCACAAAAGCTATCACAAAGCCTCAGAAGGCAGCACTTTCTCTTGTACTTTCTGTCAATATTTTGTTCCCACATCACCACTTCTAAATCAGCACCTTCTTCTCCACGTGGAAGAAAACAAAAGTTCCCGAACTCCCCAATGCTCCAGCCCTAATGAATCGAACCAAAACAGCAACGACTCAAAATCTCAAGTCGACGATACAAGTTCGCCGGTGAATCTTTCCAATGTTTCGACTCCTCTGCCGTGCAGTGACTCAGAAAAGCCTCACGACAAGGTATCGATGTTCCTCATGACGAACGCCGTTCGTGCTGGCGGAAGAACGACCTACTTGTGTTCTCAGTGTCCCTACGTCAGCTGCAACAGGAACGATTATCTCTACCACAGGCAGTTTCACAGGCCTCGCCCGACGGCATTCAAATGCCCCCACTGCCCTTACTGGGTTAGCCAGAAGCGACTGCTCTCCCAGCACTACAAAGTTCACGAGTTGGACTACCAGCAGAAGCACAGGGGTCAAGATTACACAGAAGTCTTGATCAAGCAAAGAGTTGAGTACTTTTCCAGTGGAGACAAAAACAACAACAGCCTTGACATTTCCAAGAACGATTCTCCTAAAACATTCGACACACCGATTCAGGTCGTCCAACAAACAGAGAGTCTGAACTGTCCGGCCGATAATGGAGAACTATTGGCAGCCCTTGAAGTCATAGAAAGAGCAGATGATAACTCACGCAACTCTTCGGCAGAGAACACCTTTGGAATCAGTGAAGAGAAAGGAGTCTTTTTAAAGAGCCTTGGCCTAAGGGCGTCATTAGCCTAATGAAAATGAAGAGGGATCACTAGATATTGTCTTGTTAAGCTGTTTTTGAAGTCAGAATATCGACGTTTATTCCAAACTCTTTCCAGAATCGGTTGCTTTATTTTTATAGTTTCTCGTTTTCTGCTTTAACGTGCCTGGAAAAACTGGTGCCTTCGAAGTATTTTGAAGTATACGACCCTGGAGTACATGATCGCTTTGTTTTACTTTTTACAGAAATGACAAAAAAACGCTGCACAATCGCTGACTGTTACCATGGCAAATCTTTGTTTAACCGTTTTGTTTTAGTATTTACGAAAAATTTTTTTAAAACAGACAAAGTTCAGTGGAGATTTTTTTTTCAGTTCCACAAATAAACAACATATATATAATAATCAATTTAATTGTAATTAATTTTTGGCGTCGGATGTACCGAGAAAGCTCTTTTTTCCATAAGGAGGCGGACCAATAAGCTGCTCCATATCTCTGTAACTCAAGGCCTCCTTCTCCAAGAGAGCTTCAGCAATCTGAATCATTTAATCTCAGTAGCTGATGTTCCATCAATATTCTTATGATTCTATGTATAATTATTAAATGACTAATATTACTAATTTTTAACATAAAAAAAAATGTTAGTGAAATACTGAAATTTAGGCAGACAACCAATGGACAAATACACTCTTATACAAAATATTAATATTACAATGCACTAAAAATAAAAGTGCTAACCACTCTGAGTTTCTCTTTGTTCTGTACCAGCAACTTCTCTGTGAATTTGTAAACTTTGGCCACCAATGTGTTAACCTCCTACAACAAATAAATTTAAAAACCAATTAAAATTCACTAAAATCAACTAAAAACAAATAAATTTTCATGATTAGACCTGATCTATGAGTATGGCAGTGGCTTTGCTGTACGGCTTGATGTTGAAGTCTGATTGGCTGGGATAGGAAACAAGTCCCACCTTATCATTCATCCCCATGAGTTTTATCTGGTCGTAAGCCAACTTCGTTACCTTCTTAAGATCATCTTGTGCACCTGAAAAACGTTTTGATTCATGTGAATCTGGTTAAAAATGAATAATTAACAATTAATTAAGACATTCTCAGCAATAATTAAATGAAATGTTTGAAATCAAGAAAGATAATTATGAAGTAATACACACAGTGATTCGTAATATCAAACCTGTGGTCACTGCATTGAAGGTCAAGGACTCTGCTACACGACCTCCTAACAGGAGGCACATTCGATCAAACAACTGGAATTCAATGGTTTAAAATCACCCACAATTTGTTTGTTTTTTATTAAAATGGTTAAAAATTAATATTTGCGAATCCTAATTTACAGATGTCAAAATTGTTTAATGGCAGTCATTAAATTAACATTAACAAGAAGGTTCAGTCAACTCACGGCATTTGTCGATTGCAACTTCTTGTCTTGTGGGAGGTACTGAGCAAACCCAAGCATGTGATTGGTCCTAGGAACGATGGACACCTTTAAAAGTTCAAGTTTCCGTTTCATTAATGAAAGCAATAATTAAATTTTAAATAAATAAATTTTGGAAATGGCTAAAAAACCAAATAACGTTTATGAAAAATTTAGGAATTTAAAGGAAAAAACTCAATTAATCTTTATCGCTTACAAAATAATTAATAAATAATCAATAAATAATAATAATCACCCTCATAAGGCAGTCCGTGTGTTCGAGAAGCCACCCAACCAAAGCATGACCAGCCTCGTGGTAAGCCACGACCTTCTTCTCCTGCTGAGACAGAATTCGGCTTTTCTTGGCAACCCCTGAAAAGATGAAACGTATTGATGAATGCAGGCAGTGATAAATGAATGTAATGGTGAATGCACGTAGTGGTGAATGCATGCAATGATGAATGAATGTAATGGCGAATGCATTTAGCTCATTACCTGCAACAACCCTCTCGACTGCATAATCAAAGTTCGAAGCATCGACGGATGGTGCGCCCGTGCGTGCAGCATGAAGTGCTGCCTCGTTGCAGATATTGGCAATGTCAGCCCCTGTCAGGAACAATTGTAAGTCACTAAATCACTGTCATCACCGTTGTCGTCATCATCATAACAAATTGAAACAAAGGAATGATCACAGTCATGGCAAATGTTAGTTATAATGCGTGATTCCATCTTACTCATTTATCTAAGCATACAAAAAGCCTCTCGAAAAAAGACGACAAATAAACGCACTTGTTATCATTTAACGCGTTTAACTAACCACTCATGCCAGGTGAGAGTTGGGCAAGGTTTTCCGAATAGCTGCTCGGCGGCTGCTTGAGTTTGAGCTTCTTGAGGTACATGTCGAAGAGTTCCACCCTCTCCTTCAACGTTGGAAAGTCAATCAAGATATGCCTGTCAAACCTTCCAGCTCTGAGTAAGGCCTATAAAGGTTGATAGAGTTAAACCGTCACAGATTTTATGGGGCGCAAAAGATGATAATGATGGTTTTAATGTAAAGCTAGTTAAATAATTATTAAGTTAACTTCTCTTTAATAATTTGGATCTTTCATCTCTGCCAAAAAAGAGGCAAGTAAGAATATCGCGGGGAATTAAACGTAAATGCATAATCATCATCGTTGTCATCATCAACATCGACATCCGACCTTGTCGAGCACTTCCGAACGATTGGTCGAAGCAATGACGATGACACCCTCCTTGGTTCCGATTCCATCCATTTCCACGAGAAGTTGATTCAACGTGTGCTCCTCCTCCGTGTTCTGGGACCAGTTGCTGGTGAAGAATTGATGCGTTCGACTAACTTCAGCATTTTGTGATTTTTTTCAATAAATAATAAATCATAATTTCTAGACGCCTCTGCCACTGTACGCCTTAAAAAATAAACTATTGTGAACATTTAAAATCTTGCTGCAAGTCAATGAAGAAAGAGATGAAGTACTGTTATGGACAACAATCACGATGGATCGACGATTCCAAAATTTACGTGAAAGTCGACTCACTCTCCTGATCTCTTACGTCCAATTGCATCGATCTCGTCGATGTAGATTATGCACGGGGAATTCTGCCTCGCTTCTTTGAACAAATCCCTCACTCTGGAAGCTCCCAATCCTTAAAAATTTATTTTTAATTAAATTAAAAATCAAATTATTGCAATCAATATTCCAGTAAAATAATTAGTGTTCAATTGCTTGCTTAAAATCATATGATAACAAACCTCCGAGCATTTCCACAAATTCCGATCCTGCCATTGCCAAGAACGGAACTTTTGCTTCCGTGGCAACCGCCTTGGCCAGCAAGGTTTTGCCGCATCCCGGGGGTCCCAAAAGAAGAGCCCCTTTTGGAATTTTGGCACCGAGTTTCTAAAATGTCAAATCGTTGCAAAGTTAAGAATAAAAAACATTGCTACAAATGAACTTTATAAATGAACTTTACAAATGAACTTTACAAATTAATTTTACAAATTAACTTTACAAAGTAGAAAACCTTGTAGTTTCCAGAATTCTTGAGGTAGTCCACAAACTCCATAACCTCAATTTTTGCTTCGTGGAGTCCTGCGACATCTTTAAAAGTGATACCCTTCCCCTTTTTCGTCTTCTGATCCACTCGAATGAAGTTCGCTTTCCTTTCTCGAGCCTGCATTCAAAACCCGAAGATTTTGTGATGCTCGATGCAATTTATTTTATTAAAGATAAATTTTTGGTTTGTATTAATTATTTCTGATTCTAACTCCAAAAATTCAGAAAATAGCAGAAAACAAAGTGTTATTCGTTAAATCATCAGAAATCAGTGCATCCTTATCATACAAGATGGCTCTTTGACCTTGACGACATGAAACAACAATAGCAAATTTGAAAGCGACGGATTGTGCAACTAAAAATAGGGACTCACAAACATCTCCGAAGGATTCGGCAGTTGAATCTTCACCGATTTCTTCAGGAACCATATGAATGCAAGGATTGCAGCCAACAATAACAACTTTGGCAACCAAGTTCTGCACGACAAATGCAACAATATCATCATCATCATCACCAACATAATGAAAATAACTAATAATAATAAGAAGAATAACAACAACAACAACAACAACAACAACAACAACAACAATAATAATAACAGCCTCAAACACTAACGATCCTCTCTGATAAATCAATGGCACGGATTGATTGGTTGGAATTCCGAGGTCTTTTTCGGCTTTCCTCAGTTTCTCCTCGAACTTCTCGAATTCTCCGATCTTCAGGATGTACAAGCCATCCCGAACCTTGGATTCAAGAAATTATTATTGAAAGGTCAATACGATCAGTGAGTGTTAATAGTAATTAAAAGGTCACTGCGATTAACGAGCGTTAATATCAATTAACTCCGTAGATGTACGATGCCAATCGCGTCCAACGATGTAAAAAGTATTTCTTTGCAAGCCATGATGTAGCAGATTTATATGAGTTATTAAACAGCTAATTTCAAAATAACAGGTTTATTCTCATTTAAAATAAAAATAATTACCACGGCTCCTTTGATCACAGCATTTGGATGGAGCTTCACCAAGACTGTTTCAATCTCTGGTCTCACTATTACTTTCTCCACCTGGTGATGTCAATGATTGTTTTTTAAACTATATTGTTATAATAATTAAATATATTATAGTACTATAACTATAATATCTAAACTATAACTATAATAATTAAACAAGAACTATAATTATTACATTCTAATTATAATAATTAAACTCTAGCTACAATGAAGATCAATAATAATAACTACAACATATACCAATAACAACAACAGTCAAATTACAGAGTACGCAGTCATGGACGGCAATGAATATGGAATAGAAGAACAATATGCTTACGTATATTCGTAATCACAATCATCATTCCTCGCACCAACCTCCCCTTTTGAGAGCATATCGTAGAAGAACTCATTCCAGGAAATAGACTTGAGCGTCTCGTCAGGTCCGGACATCGTGGCCAGGAGGTACAAGACGAAAGCCATCCAGAACAAGACCACTGTTTTTGCCGTGCCTTGGTTTTTGTCATCTGAGAAGCGGTAAAAGTGATATTGTCAATCAATCAACATAGTCATATAAATATCAACTAGATATGAAATAGTCTTGAGAGAGATGAAAAAAGTCTCAGAAATTACAGATCCGCAAAGACAAAGAGCATTAGATACCATTTTCTGGTTCATTCTCGGTCTTATTTTCTTTTCCTTTTGAGGAATCAGACTCGGAGTTCTCCGGTGATTTTTTGGCAAAGAGTTTTAATGCATCTAAAAAAAAAACTTAACTAAAAAAATGTCTCCAAAATAAAAGTAAAAAATTTTAAAATGAACCTTTCCCAAAACTTGACTTCATAAATTTGTTGACAAGTTTATCGAAACTCAATTTGAAATCCAGTTCATGATTGTGGAGGAATCTATGGTCCTAGTAAAATAAATTAATTTTGATGTGGGCATTGTTGCATCAAACTTTTATTGAGATCAATTTCATATTTTAAAAGTTCAAAACCTTGCAAAAGCCAGTCCTGTCATTCCCCAAAGTGCAAAGAAAACGCAGTTGATTTTCATGTTTCAGAAAAACTTCCCCAAAATTTGGAGCACTCTTTTTAAAGATCTTATTCTTCAAGAGAAATGATTTGATTTGTTGGTGGCTGTTGGCATTGGAAGCCAACAATCTCCTCGAAAGCTTTATTAGGTTGTTAAAGCTCATTACCTAAATCCGTAGCAACAAAAATTATTTAAGTACCTATAAATATTATGTAGTATGCAAAATGATGAAATCCTCGAATATTTCATAGCATTAGCGTGAAGGTCAACAGTGATATGTCTACAAACCGTTCATCAGTACAATATGATCATCAAATGCAACTATATGTCAAAATCAGTAAAGTTGCAAATAACAAATACTAAAATAAAAGTAACTAGAGATTTTCTCCCAATAAACTGGAAGAGAAAGGTTTGTTTATTTCGAAAGATTCAAAAATATGAAAAGTAGTTCGATTTTATTTTACAACAAAATTGCTATTAAATAGCAACATGGATATAATAATATATGTCAGTTTATTTATTTCAAATGTAGAGTGTATTTTTTTTTTGACTATATTAACACCAGCAGAATGAAAACATAAAAAAATAGAGTTGAAAGATTTGGAATAAAACTAAAAATAAAAATCACGTATATAGAAACATTAGAAGATATATATATGAAGTCAAAGATCTTAACATAAGGATCTTGTAAATGCTAAGTAATACGGGCTTCAACCAACCAAATCGTCTAGCTGTGAAACGACTTTAATAATTATTTAATGAAATAAAATGGTGTAACCACCTATTGATTTCTGAATAGAAAATTTTTTAATTCCAAATTTGTTCTTATACTAGCTTTTCTTTTTATACTTTATACTCGAAATATCACAAGTTATTATTGCGGTCAGGCTGTTTTCAAGCTTAGGATTCAATTGGTCCTTAAAATATCATCGGTAAATTTTATTAAATTTATATTAGAACATTGGTTATTGCCAACTCGAAACATTCAAAACACACGAAAACCAATGAACGAGATATAAAAAGAATGTCACCACTATCCCAACATCATTTCTTGTTGTACCTAAACAAAATGCCCGCAGTGATAACAAAAACGCCGCCAAAATAAACGCTACGTCCGGCACGAATTTATTTGTAAGAAGCATCCTGCATCCCATCAAATAAAACCAACATTAAAGTCATCGACACGCAGATCAAGCTCATTGCAAACAAGATTGAAAGACTTCCTGATTTGGCTGGCATTTATTATCAGCATCTGATATAACACAATTGGTTCGCATGTACGCACAAATATCAATTTTATTGTGAAGACAGTCTCAACCCTTGAGGAGGAAATGAGCAGGAAGTGGTTTGTTCAAGTTGTCATTTCTTCGTGCCAAAACTGGGGACAGCATCGATCTCTCCGACGTTGGTGCGGCCGGGATCGGCGTGCACGGTGAATCCAAGCAGGAAATTGGCATCGACTTTCTGAGTCTTCTTCTTTCCTTTCTTGTTGGTTTTGTCTCCCGACTTGTCAGTGGTTTTGTTGCTGCCGTTACCCTGCCGTCCAACAACACTCCAATTGTTGTTTTCCTGTAGGCGCATAATCGTATGTTAATAAAAAAACTGGGACCAAACATTCAGTCGTCATTAATACTAATCAGTAAATTTTAATATTAGTTACAGTTTTATTTATATATAGATCAAACAAGACAACATTTCATACTTGAGAGTAGCTGTTCATCTTTTCAACAAACTGCTTCGCAAAATCTTTCACAACTTTGGAGTCTCCTAGGTAGTTATGAATGTATTCCAGAATCTACACAAATAAAAACAAAAGGGTATATTTTATGCCAGCACTTTCAGTATGACCAGCAACAAACCTCAGACGAATTTTTTAAGGATTTCAAGAAATCCACCAATGTTGAAACTAAAATGAAATTGTTAAAACATCAGTAACTAATAATATACTGATATACAAAATTTAGTAGAACAGAATAATGTTACATAAAAATATTTTCACTTGTTTAGGTAAAGCACTTGGTGAACATAATCTCGAACAACTTACTATCAACTTCCGTTTTGAGTCCAGCCAAAGATTTTTCACACCATTCTGTCAACTCGTCCTTAACTTTTACAGCTTCGAAGACCTTCTGGGCTGCAATCTGTAAGATTTGGTAAGAAGTCCTCGAAATATTAAGATTGATAAGGAGTTTTTGACGTTTCAACTGGTAAGAAATATTTTATCACACAAACCTCATCTTTAGCCGATTTGCCCAACACCTTGAGAGGACCTTTCTTTCCCGTAGCAGATGATTTTGCAGTGTGCAAAGCAGGAAATTGGTTGCTGTCGACGAATTATTTACTAAATGAACTTTAAGACGACGATGTACATAAAAGCCTAATTAATAAAATCTTAAAAATAAATCGACATCACGAGTCTCTCGACAACACTAACTTGTCCAACGTGGGAGGTTTCTGGTGCTTCTTAAGGCCAGCGGTGACAGCAGCCTCCCATGCCGAATCCTTGCCCGAGTCCTGTGCCCTAGCAGCAGATTCTTTGGTCACAACCCGAGATGCAGCCAAGGGAGGGTGTGATTCAATCACTTTTGCCACTGGCTGCTTTAAAAACATTTTGAACAAAATATTTTAATCTACTCAATTTGATTAATTTTTTAAATATCACTCAATTTATCATTACTAATTATGCAATTTTAAAGCAAAGATGGTTGCAATGCCAGACAGAGTTAATTTTAAATAACTGCTTGAATCTATTTACTTGTTGTTGCACCTTCACGGGCACCTCCAATTGGCCGGCCTGTTCCATCTGTATGTCCAATAGGGATTTTGGAGGTGCAGTCCTTAGAACAAAAAACGATTTTAATCCTTTTTCTCGGTCAATGTAATCCAATCGTATAACTCACTTGGCTGTATTGGCATTCCAAATGCTACCGGTTGCCTTAGCAACAGTTAAAGCCAACTGCTTCTGTTGTTCAACAATTAACTTCTGCTCGCTCAGCTGTTGTTGTTTCATTTTTTCCTGTTCGAGGTTTTGAATCTCGTTGATCTTGGGCACTCCTGACTTCAAAGAAGATTGCGAACGGCTCGCCGACCAAGCATTCTTCGAAGATGTTTGCTGTAAAAACACATTTCGTCAATCAATATTAATTATTTTTAATTAAAAGTACAAATTAATCATCGAATGGTCACCTTTCGCAGATTCATTTCTTCCAATTCCTTTCTTTTAGCTTCTTCTGCTGCCAGTCTCATCTTCAGTATTTGTTCCTCTTCTTCTTTCTTTCTCTTCTCTTCTGCTTTCTTCTGTTCTTCCATTTTTCTCATCAACTCCAGCCTCGCTTCCTCTTGACGCCTGATCTCTTCCTGCCTTTTGGCTTCCTCTTGCTTCTTGGCCTCCTTTCGTTTCTTGTTTTCCTTCAGCTTCTTCGCATCCTCCACCGGTTTGAATTCCTCGTCGTTCAAGTTTTCCACGTGCTGCGCTTCCTGCTGCCTTGCGAGTTCGATGAATGCCTCTTCCTGTCTTTTCAGTTCATTCATTCCTTCTTCTTGTCTCTTCATTTCCAACATTATCAAGTCTGGAAGCCTGTCTTTCGTTTGTGAATCCATTCTCTTCTTATTCTCCTCCTCCTCTTCCATATTTTGTCTCTGCAACTGTTCGTCACGGGGTTTCATTTTCTCGCGCTTCGGCAACTCCTTCCTATCTTGTTCCTTCTTCTGTTGTGCCTTCGCATCCGAGAGGACCTTCTTTGCGACCATCTGCTCGATCATCGTCAGCTGTTCGTTGTCCATTGCCTTCCTTCTTTGTTCCTTATCCGTCTCCAGCTGCTGAACAGCACAATAATCGAGCTGAACCTTCTCCTGGACTGCGGAAGCGTGGGCGAGAACATGGCTGTTGACGGCGTTGTTCGGTGGTGGCAATAAACTTGCATTCCACAAACTGGTTGCATTCTGAGGCAACATATTGAAAGCAGCTTCAGGTAGGCTCGAGTCCTTAATCAATAAAATCGAAAACGTGAAATGACGAAGCTAGGCAAGAGAGATTCAACTTCAAACTCACTTGTAAAATAGATGGCTGAGTTTGATTCCATGCTGACTTGTTAGGAATGTCACCTGCATACATTCAATGCCATCAGAACATAATGCATTACTCGTGAATTATTGCAATGCACAAACCATTCAGTGAAGGCATATGAACAGATCCAGGCGCAAAGATGGTGTCGGGTGCATTTGCGGCTACTAAATGCATAGCTGGTAGGAAAGAACTGAAAGTAGATGCATTCAATATGTAATTAGCCAATTTAATTAATAATCAGACCAGTCAAACCAATAATATTAATAATAATAATAATAAAATTTTAACAAGTTTGAACAAACTTTGACATAGGTTCTGGGGACTGCATTGGGTGCTGCTGCTGGATGTGAGGAACCAAAGGCTGCCGAGGGTAAAAGAACGTCTGCGGCAAGATGTCGTGGCTTAAGGTGCTGACCGGATGTTGGTTCAGGATGGTGCGAGGCGTTTGCGGAAGACTCTGAAGGGAAGGAAATTTTAGATTATAAATTTTATACTTATAAAAGTGATGCCAAAGAATGAGTTAGTAATTTCACCATTACCTGCATTGGTTGGTGTTGGACCAACGGCCTGTTTGATGCAAAAGGTAATGAACCGACTTTGCTCACAAAGGCACCTGCATGGAAGCAGTAAATAATGTTTTAAAATAAAAAATCATTTGCAGAGCAGCAAGAACAGAGCTTTATGCTACTAACCAAGAGTCATGAATTCACCGGCCTCCCCTGCTTTGAGCATCAACGTCATGTCAAAATAACCCTGGCAGTACCACTCCGCCATGTCGGAATCTCTGAACGGACCTTCAGAAGCACGAACCGTTATACTTTCTGATTAACTCGAGAGTCTCAAAATTAGACGTGAAATGTACGTACCCTGAGTAGCACCCTGTGGATCAATGTAGTACCAAGAATTTCTGACACAATTGAATGGCTGGGGATGAAGGAGGGAGGAATGTGATAGAATTCCGACAGGTTCGACGGTCAGAAGAGATGCAGGTTGAACGATCGGATGCATGAAGGAGGAAGCGATGACGTTGGCATTCCTCGCCAGGTTCATGCTGTCATTGGCATGAAAAATGAGGCTTGCACGGGGATCGTCAATTTTCATATTACTAAATAAAACATTTTGATCTGTCTCCTCTGGAGTTACGGTGGGCAAGATTTTTGCAACCGGGGCTATGGCCTTGGAAGATGCAGGAGATGGAGGACTTGCAACAGGCAGGTTTACTTTCAAATTGTTGTCATCTTCCCTTGTTTGGTTTGGTTGAGCTTCAGATGGACTTTTGGGGGCTTTTGGTGTCGCATCTTCCACAACAGGGTTGCTCTTAATATCTGGGGTCGGTTCAGGATCATTCCGGACTGAATCGTCCTGAGCTTTCTTATTTTTCTCCTGCAATGTTGATTATTCATTAAACCCGAGTAACCTTGACAGTTTCCAAGTTGAATGTCATTCATACCTTCAATTTGGAGGTCATGAAAGCACCAGAAGAATCGAAGGAGCCCTCGACTCCCAAATCTTCTTTGTCGACAGTGCTCCACTCAGGCATCTCTGTGAACATTTTGATTTTAAATTTAAAACAAATTGTTCTCGCAAAAAACAACCACTCCATAAAAGCCAAATCTACGACATACTCGTACTGTGAGCAGACTCATCTTCCTCGTACAGACTCTTTGACCTCCTGAACTCTGTTGGTTTTTGATCCCTAGGAGAAGCCCCCTTGAAGAATGAACCCTCTTCCTGCAATCTATTTTCACCCTTCATATCTCTCCAGCCTTTCGTCGCTTTAACGATGATGTATAACGATGAAAATTCGGATCTTAAGATTCTAATCCAGATCTAATCTTACGCCATCGGTCCTTCCTGTAGTCGCTGTTGTCGGCATCTTGGAAGTTATTTCGAGACCTCCAACTGTCGTTGGAGTTTGAGCGATTGAAAGAGGAGTGGTGACTAGAGGGCGAGAAAAAGTCCGTTTTGTGCGACTGGGTCGAACCCTCGTCGTGGCCCGAGTAGTCGTGGACTTTGGGAGGCCTACAACGATCAACCACGCAATCATCAATGCGGGTTCTCTTCGTGACTTACGAATATCGGTAGTAATCCAATCGACGCACCTGTCGTCCCAAGATTCTCTTGGCTTCAGTCTCCCTTCGTCATCTCTGCCACGACCTTGAAATGATTTTAATGTGACTAAAATCAATAGCACAGTAATTGGCAGCAATATAGTCACCTCTTCCCCTCCCGTAATCTCCTCTCATTCCCCCTCGCAAGGCTCCTCCCCTCAAATAGGGCTTGTAGCCATAGCTGTTCACATTCTGTAGAGAAAGGACCTAAAAAAATGACACTAGTTTTAAATGTACTGCAATTTACAATCGGTTTTTGCTTTATTATGTGTACCTCCTCTTCTTCTGTCATGGGTGTGAAGGAGATTGGATTTAGGGGTTCTGCAACATAAACTGGATGCTCGCTGAGATCATCTGGGGCAGTGTTTGATGGATCGAACAGTGCCAACATTTCCTCCCTACCATACCTATGCTCTGCAAGCTGGTATTTGACAGGGTTGTTGGGTCTCAGGCCATTGCCAATGAGCCTACCATTCTCTCTGTCTCTGCTCCCTGCTGCCATAAAAAATCTATCAGCTCCTCTCGAAGGGCCGTTAGCTGTGGAATCGTTTTGTTTGGCCTGGAGCCTATGAGAGGAGGTCACATAGTTTACTTGCAATTGCGACTGATATAAGCTTCATACTCACCATTGGGGAACAAATTTGGTCTCAGATTCCATTTTTCAGTCTAATAGCTGCAATTATTTGGTAGTGCATCAGTTTAAGAAAATGAAAGCAGAAGCATAAACATTCATCAAAAAACTTGCATGCCATCTCAATGTTTTTGCATATAACATAAAAGTCAAATCAATGCAGCTATTAAATAAGTCATTTCAAAATCATACATATAAAATGTGTTGCTAGCATTTTTGTGCATAAAATGAAATATTAGATACTCTTAGTCAGACTGTAAAGCAATAGAGCTTTGGTTTAATTGGAGGACATATTAATCGAGCTGCTGCTGTTTGTATGCAGATTGTTTCAGAAACAAAATTAAAAAGTATGGTTTAATTAAGCTTTTTGGAAGCATGTATAATTCCTTCTGTAATGTCTCGAAGCTTCACAAAGTAATTTCTCGACATTATTTCAATATAAAACCGATTTTTACTTGAAGCCTCATTATCGTTAGACAATATGTCACATTACATTAAACAAGTTGACATCATGACACATACATAAGAAAATACATCACGGAAAGAAACTTAAGTCATACTTTGTCGGGTTAAATTTTATAGTCGTATATACCGGAAACTGACCAGCGTTAGAGAATGCTCACAAAAACAACAGAGTTTTAACCAAGATGGTGAAGGATAGAGTTGGGCACTATAATCCAAAGAATATCGAATAGATTAGATATTTGTTAAAACCTCTATTAAAGACTAAAATTATTATATAATGTTTACTTAAATCTAAAACTAAACATAAATTTTTAAAAATCAACGGCATTCGAGAAGTCTGAAAAAGCTTAAACGTTATTTTTATAGATGAGCATATAACTCGTAGCTTAAACGTTATTTTGATAGATGAGCCTATAACTTGCTATTATTATCAGTAGGCCACTGATTGAACAGCTTTAAAAGTTCTTTAGAATCAATTCAGTCTTTGAAGGCAAGATCTGAATCGACAATTCTATCGGATAAGAGGGAAAAAGATGAGATGTTGGACCGAACGCAAATTTGAAGCCAAACTAAAATAATCTACAAACGCCGCAGTTTCCTCAAAATTACTTAAGCCAACTCTAAAATGTCCCCAGCAATTAGCCTTACTATCATCCTCACATCACTATCTCCCATAAAATCTTTCAACTGCCACCCACTAAAATTTTGTAATGCATCACACCATGTAATCATGACTGTAAGGAGGGGGAATATCAATGTCTCTTACTACACAATAAGTAGGACCCATGAAAGAACTAAAGCTCCAAAGCTAATTTTTTTGACATTTATTCGGGCACCAATTTAGAAATCCATTCAATAAGATCTTTCACAAGCTTCCTGCCAAGTTGATGATACAGATTGGGATAAACTTGCAAAGAAGTTACGATTCCCAATTTTGATAAATTGCTGTTTGTAGTTTTTGCCCAATCTAGAAGAACTAATTCATCATTCCCTCCATGAGTCTGGAAAAGTGGAGGAAATTTTGTCCCAGGAGGAGCTTTAGCAATAGCCTGATCAAACACAATACAATCACTTTCAGGTTTGTGTTAACATAATAAATATAGCAAATACATTACAATGACCATTCATGTTTTGTGATATTCCACTAACCTCATATACAGCCGAATTTTCATTTAAGAATGAAGAAAGTGCAAAAGTACCAGCAATATTTGGGCAAAATCTGAATGCACAGTGAAAAGACAGAGCACCACCCATCGAAAAGCCACCTGAAACAAGTTTAAATATGTGAGAAAAATGTTGAGTTGATGATAAGTACAAGCTTTTTTTCACCTAAAATAATCCTATTTGGAGGTATTCCAGAAGCAATTTCATCATTGATAACATCCATTATTTTAGAACACATTTGGTCAACCGACCGCTCATCCTCTGAACAAAATGGATTAATTTGTATTCTATCAAACCAAACTGGCATTACACACGCTGTAGGTGTATAGTGTCTGGAAATTGTAGCCAAAAGTTAAAAAGTCTTAAAAAATCTATTAATTATCTATTAATAATTAATTTGCTATTGTAGAATATCTCAAAAATTTTAAAATACAAATAAACCTTGAAGGAGCTGATGGAAATATTACTTTAATGTGAGGAAATTCAAAATTTCCATTCAAAATGGAATCCAACCAATCTTTTACTCCATCGCCGCTGTCTCCTGACCCATGTAGGAAGATCAACGATGCAGTTTGTTTCCTAAGTGCTGGAACAGTTAGCACTTTAAGTGGACCTGCGCAACGGAGCACATTTTATAAAACCTAAAGGCCTGTCGAAATCATTATATAACTCTCAACAATGTGCAGAAAAACGCACCAGACATTGCAAAGACACCGAAGCTAATGCGCTGTACACAACTCCAAATGCATAGAAAATCTAACTAGCTCTGGCGAACTCAGCTTCAATAACCAAATTTTTATAATTATGCATTTTTCTATCGTGATTTTGACCTCCAATAATTGATTATATTAGGCATGCACCTCCATTCCAATAGTAACGCGCAATTTCTTAGCCTTCTTTGGATGCAAATTGGTCTCATCATAAACACCCAGAGAGTCTCCCTTTCGCACCTCGATTCACAGAACACTCAATTGGGGTGACATTTTTTACTATTCAAACTTTAATAAACACAATTGAGAAGATCCCGCTGAATTAAATACACCTTATTTTATGTACATGAAATGAAAGTGACGGAGTGAAATGATAACCTAGATACATGGAATGGATATCGACAACTTTCGGAACGGGTGAAAATAGGTTTTTAGTTTCGGACTACATGTTACAGATTTTCATAAAAAAAAAGAACATTTCTCGCAGCATGTAAGAGAAACATAATTCGTTATACCAAAGCAGCGGCCAAACAGCACCAAATAATATAATGTAACCATCACAAAAACGATTTGATTGAGCCAGGTCAAAACCATTTGCAGACAGACAAGAACCTCTTAAGCCAGTGCACACAGGAACATGCTCACACCAGTCAACCCATCTTAAACATCTTGCTAAAATAACAGATAGCAACTGCAGGCTATTTCCAGAATTCAATCAAGTAACCAATAATTAATAACTGCCATTTAATTCTCGAGACTTCGCCTGCAATGACAAAGAAACAAAGGCGGTCGTTATTATCCCCCTGATTATTCAATGCAATGAGCAGCAGTTGAGAAAATTTTGAATATGATAATTACTAGCAAGTATTTCGACTATAAGCAATAATTTAAAAATCTTCATCAGTTTTTATAACTTCAGATTCAGAGTTATTATTATAATTACTGATGTTATTGTTTTTAAAGTTACAATTATCCAAAGACCACTTGAACTCACAGAAGTCGTTATAGGCCGAGAACAAAAATAGAAAAATATGGACAAAATTTTTACAAGCATTGCCTCGCCAATCAAGCAACAAAGACGATAAAAATGATGAAGAAGATGATGAGGATGGCAAAGACTTTCACCATGAGCCATCTATTTGAAGTGACTGACTGAAAGTAGCGGACCAGCTCCGAATGGGCCGCTTCGATATTAAGGCTGGATTCTTCTATGTTGGAATCAATTCTGAAATTTACAATTGTTTATGACACGTGCAATTGAAATTATAACAAAATAAGTATATTAGTACAAGCTACAATATCATTGATGTCATAATACTCCCGTGTTAACAATCACTTTACGAACCTATGTACAATTTCATCTTGTTCGTGAACCATGTGGGCCAGTTGCTGGAATATTGTTCCGAGTTCTACTATCGTCTGTTCAATGTTGACCATCGTGTCCGCTCTGCTCTGGATGTAATTGTCCTGAAATAATTGACGAAACAAATCGTTGTTCAAGCGATGCTGATGATAAGGTAAGAAGAACAGGCTAATAGATGATTGGATTAGAACTTCCATAATTTAGAACACTTAATTGCCAAAAGATAAAATATTTACAACAACAACCGTGGTTACTCAATTGTGCACATAAATTCTTTTAGCTACCAATTGCAAACGTTTCTTACTTGTTCTTGAATGAGCGCCATCTGCTGGGTCGCCATTGAACCTCCTTCCATGTTTACGTACGTGTGAGGCTCTTGCTGGAAGTTCTGACTGAGAAGCTCGTCTTGGAGGAGGACGGAACCCACTAGCATTTAACAAGCAATCAATTAGGATTTTTCATGTATTTTTAACAATTACCGAAACTTAATTAACTAATTAACTGGGTTCCATTAATAAACATTACCGTAAAGATGATTTCCATTGTTGATAACACCTTCAATATCGCATGTTTATTGGGCATGATAATAAATTCTAAATGTCTACACAAATATGTCAATTCAAGCTCAAAAAGAAATAATAACAAAATATAAATATAAATAATAATTATAATAAAAAAGATAACAAAATATAAATAATAATGATTTAAAGAATAATAATAATATAAAAAATGATAACAAAATATAAATAATAATGATTTAAAGAATAATAATAATATAAAAAATGATAACAACTTCGTCCATTCGTGGCCGCAGTTGGAAGACTCAATGTGACGTCAGAGGACGAAGAAAACTGATCTTTTCTCATCTTCTGGTTTTTCATGTTCTAAAAATAAATCAGTCAATATTGTGTAAAGTCACAGAGTGGAAAGTATAAGAATGGCACAATAATTATTCAATTAGCACAATTAATTAGCAAAATATTAATGTAGCTTAAATTCAGAAACCTTGGTTCTCGTTTCCAGAACACACTTGAAATCATTGGACATTTTAGCTAGGTGGCTCTGAAATTAAAATATATTAAATTTTAGATTCTCCGAGCAAAACGAAGCGACATAAAATTCGTCACAGCTGCGAAGCGATCGAGCATCTACAAACTCAAGTGTGCATGGTGGGCCTACTTGAAGTGTGCAGACGACAGAATTTGTGTGCGATTGTTTGTTTTCACCTCTAAGACTCCCCTGGCCACGACTGACCTTCAATGAATATTCACAAGTTGGAATATATTAAATTAATTACTAAATTATAACTGATTAATTAAATTAATTTCCAATTAAAACTTCATGCTCCTTCACAACTTCAATCTGACATTGTTTGAAAATGTATTTTATAAATCGAATTCGCAGCATACCTGCCGAAGTTGTGAAATTTGTTCATTGAGTTGGTTTATGTCTTGTTTTATCACCAGCGTCAGCTTCTGTATCTCATCCGATTTGTCGTCGAACAGGGACTTTTTCTGAGCAACTGAATGTTAAAAATTACTTACTAGTTACGAATTGATAATTAAATAATAACGATAAATTATCAGAATTGAAAATTAACTTTTACACATTAAAATTTATCTACTTACATAACTGATATTTGATTGCATGCAACAGCCAATGATTTTATTACTTAATTTATTACTTCGACATTTGTAACCATCATATTTCTTGCAGAAATCTTGATAATAAAAATGCTACACTCTTAGCAAGCTACAAACAATCCTCTGATATGCGAACATGTGGTGACCCGTCAAAATAGCCCAGCGACAAAATAGCCCCGTCAAAACATCCCCGTCAATGTATCTTTATAAAAAAATATTTATAAGAGTTGATAACTTATTTCAAATTTGATTAAATGAAATGAGTTTTATGTTTTGATAATGCTATTTTGACGAGGTGCCCTGAACATGTATATAATGTATGTAAAGTATATAAATAATGATATATTAGTCATCAGAGGTGATTATAACACGGCACTATAAAACTCATGGCTTTTAGGGACTCACGTAGCGTAAGTTTTTCCAGTTTGACAAATGTATTTGCAAGGTCCTTGCTGACTTGCCTGACAAGAATAATACAACATAATAATCACTTAATAGTAAAAACAAAATAACCAATATCAAATAAATAATAATTAATGCAAGTAGTGTAGGATGTCTCAATGTAATTAATGCCTGCAATGACGAGCCACAGGTATTGCCAATGAACATTACATTCTAATACTAGTTCTACTAAGATCTTATTAAGATTATTCTAACAGTGATAAACAAATTGTGATGACTCAGACAAGCAAAGAATATTTCAGAAATGTTGAATAACAATTTCATGTATAAATTTATTTTGTTTAAATATAATTAGTGCTAAAATTACTTTGCAAAAGACATGAAGTTGCCCCCCATATTTACAAGCACCTTTACATCTTGTTTAGGTGGCACCATTCCATTTACCTGTAAGACACAATTGCTTAAAATAAATACAAAAAAATATTTATTAATAAACTAAAGCCTGATATGTTGATAAGTTGAAAACCTGACTCTAATAGTAAATTCATTTATTTATTTATTCAACAAGCTAGTTAGTCAAATATTTTTAAAGGTGAAAAGGATCATCCTAAGAAGACATAGACTCAAATCAATAAACCCTACCATTAACTCAATGTTAAAAACATAATATATTCATACAAACAGTTGATTGATTCCCAAAATGACAGCTGAGTGATGAAAAATGAAGTCCATCAGGCATAATACTTACATGATGTGGGTGAAGTGACCTGATGGCCAAGTTAAAGTCTCCGGTTCTGTCTCGGCAAGTCATACTGGTAGATTTCTTAAGTTTCTACAAAGTGGAACATAATTTTTCACCTTTTAAGATTAAATAATACCTCAAAACCAAAAACATATGGTCAACATATGGTCACTAGTTTTACTATTATTATAATCAATTAGTAATTAAACACAGACGTTCGTTAAAGTTAACTTAGTATAATTTAGATCAAGTTGGCAGAATCAGGCTAATATTCTATTAATTAAAAATTTCATGTTCGGCTAAACATACCTTCAACGTCTCACCAACTTTTTCGGAATAGTGCTATCCCAACAACAAATATGAATCAATACCAAATAAAACTAAAACAATCGGACAAATTACGCCAGAATAGAAATATCTGCCAGCATTGTTTAGATATACGTAGCTTTGAAAGATCAAATTTAAAATACCTTTACCTTTTAAGATATATTACAAATTACATCTAATTTAGTTTTTTTTATATTATTACTTTTAATGGGGTTATTTTTAAACATAAATTTTTATCAATAAATGTGCAACTAATTTTAATAATTAATTTGATTTAAATATTGATTTTGGGTGAAATCTGATATTATTAATAAAAGTATTAAAATATATAAATATATTAAACATTAAAAGTTATTATTAATCACAATTGAAGCTCCATTAGGGACGCATAGTGCGAAAGTGGATAGAGTCCAAATTGGACTTTTGTGGAAAAGGGATAGGGTAGGTGAAAAAATATGGATGTCCGCACTAATGCGTTAGAACAATGATCAAGCCTTTGTGTACGACCTTAGCCTCTTAGCAAATTATCTGTGACTTATACTATTTGACAGGGACGTTATTTCAATCTCTGGCAAACCCTCGCACAACCCCAAAACTCTGCTTGTGACATTCACAAACAATTTCCTGAATCTGGATTGTTTACATGCAGCTTCTGTGGCTCTGTTAGAGTTTTTTCTACAATTGTTCTTTTCGTTCACTTCTGCATCTAAACATCACTGGGGCGTCTTGATTCAGGCGACCGATCTAAGTATCAAATGGAAACTAGATGGCGTAATCGAGCAGACGGTATAAATGTTGTTGTGAAGAAATTATCGAAACTTTCGATTCGAAAGTCGTCACTCTCCTGGAGCAGCTCCAGCAGCAGGAAGAAGGAGAAATGCAAATGCTGTTTTAGGAACAGTTTTGAAAGCTATTCTATCAACTATGCCAAAATTTGAATTAGAAAAAATAAATTTTACAAAATATTGTTATTGTTATCAGTTGCCATAAAAGTTATGTTTGCATTATTTTATTTTTATGTTTGTTTCTTGCGCGGATTCGTTTATATGGGTGATATGTCCGAGTAGTCGTCTGCGTGTTGACGTGCTTCGTTATGATTGGCTGTGGAAGGATACAAATTAGTAGTGGCTGGCTCTGTACGTAAGGAGGCATTTTTACATTCGAGCGGGAGCTTTTGAGACGAGATGGCCGGGAGGGACAGTCATTTGAAAGGAGCGTCTAAGGCGGTTTGATTGTCGAGGTTTATGTCCATTTAGCTTTTAATGTGTTCTGCTGTGCATTTTTGTCTTTGAATGTAATAATATTTCAATCATTTTGCCAATTCCTTTGATCTAGCTCGTTTCTCGTTAAGACAGGGTCAGATATTCATAAAAACTTGACATTTGACGCAAACTGAAGCCGAGATCGTCTGTCTGTGGAATCCGTGAATTTAGGTTGAAGGTTCAACTCGAAGATCGAAGTTGGACTCGCAGGGGGAGCTAAGGTGTCAATCGATCGTCTATCATTTCTTTGGAGAATTTTGTTAAGGATCACGAATCAATCAAACCAACAGTGAGAGTATTCGTTTCGTGTAATTTTACCAGAAGACGTAGATAAAATTAGGCTTGCATGATTTTCCGAGGTTATCCATATCGATTCGTATCAAGTTAGCCAACATTTGCGCTCAGGTATCATTGATGTTGGGAATATTTTAGGAGTTTCTTTTTGAGCAGTCCAACTGAAGTAAAATTGTTTTCAATATACCAGGACATCCCGATACATTTGTCGTGGTAGAGAGTTGCAAGCATGGCCTTAAGAACATGATTTACAAATTATATGTGGAATTATATAGGTGGCATTAGTTGTTTCCCTTCTCACTGTGGAGTTTGCGGAAGACACAAAATTTAAAAGTTAGCAACCATTTTTCAGTCATATGATACATCTAGGATTGTTTGATTACCTAATATTTATTCTAAGCATTGAATAATTATAATTGGCAATTTAATGACCAGTGTCATCCATCTTGGTATGTTAGACTGATCCATACAAATAGTACCTAATCGGAATTTGTAATTACTCTGCAGTAATTTTCTTGTCGGTGTTCTTTTTGACCAAAATGTCAGGTTCGTCACTATAGGAACCGTATTAAGTATTACCGCTGCCACCACCAATTTCAAGTCCTACATCGAACCCCGGAAATTGGAACAAAATCTTTATTACCAAGTAAAAATCGAACACCAACGAAAACCAAGCATCAACTAGTTAAACGATATCTCTCGTCAGATCTTTGCTTCTACTCTTGCATCTTGCACAGCCAAAGGAATTCTTTGTGCAAGTTTTTTTAACTGAAGCTGGCAATAATTTGACAATCATCCAAACTGGCTAGTTTGCATAAATTTGAATTTCCTGATGTTTTCATCCATTCTCTCCACTGTTCTACTGTCGTCAGATTACAACGACTTCACGAGTTTGAAACAATAGAATTGCTTAATGACCAGATATTTAATAGAACTATTAACTCCCTGTAATTGGCAATTTAGTAACTAATGTCATGAGTCTAGGTCTGTAATTGTAATTGTAATCACTTATAAGTGATGTCCCGTACAGACTGCCTCGGTTTGTTCTGACGCGAAGTTGATCAAATCTTCCATGATAGATGCTCTTCTCTTGATGGGGTCACCAATTTGTTGCGTCTCTACAACACATGAAACAAACAAGTAATTTATTTAACGACCAACGAGATAGTCTGATGACAAGCGTTGATAGCCAAGCGAAGCAAGAACCGATGAGGCCAAGCGGAACGAGGAAAACGAAGAAGGAATTTGAAGTACAAGTTAAAAAAAAGAAAGCGGATGAGTGGCTTATTTTTAAATTTTGTTTAGCGTCCATTTCTTACTAGATTGGGATGAATGGCTTTTCTTGATCCCTTATGTGCGCTATCGCTGGTTCTTCAAATAAAGCTTTTTGCAGTCGAGCACTGGGTCAGTATCTTCGTCCTGCGCGCCTAGAGCCGGGTGCGTGTGATGTTGCATAAGTGGGACGAAGTTCAGTGCCCTGCGCGATTATGATTAAGTTGGACAAAGTTCAGTGTCCTACACTTTCAATCATACTAACCCGTGACATAATCCACTTGTCCGTTCAATCTCTAAATGAAAATGTATTTCATTAAAGCTTCTCAGTAAAATAAATTTCAGTTTTTTCTTTCTTGATGTTCCTGCATTAACTCCATACCGGGTGATAAGATTATTATCAGTGCAACACGTACTGAATAATTATATATATTAATACAGCCCATTTGAGGCTCTACTTTCGGCAGTTATCATAACTTGTAATGATAAAATTTCCTAATCTCTTCATTCTCTATCTAAAAATTCTTAAGGTTGAATTATATGATAAACGTTTTAATTATTGTTATTAATATGATAATAAATGTAATGGCCACAAGCAACTAGCTAGATGGCCGCTCAACCTATCTACTGAAGTGTGGATAAATTTAAAAATTCCGACTGTCGAAATCTAAATCTGCATATTTTAAGAAATGCTGGCCCAAATAAACTCTCTAATGTATGTAAAATGGCGCAACAAAGCTCTGGAAGTCGACTTGCAGTTCGAATCAAAAGCAGAGACGAAATGAGATCAGGAAATAAGCTCTCTAATGTATGTAAAATGGCATAACAAAGCTCTGGAAGTCGACTCGCAGTTCGAATCAAAAACAGAGACGAAATGAGATCAGGAAATAAGCTCTCTAATGTATGTAAAGTGGCGCAACAAAGCTCTGGAAGTATACTTGCAGTTCGAATCAAAAGCAGAGACGAGATGAGATCAGGAAATAAGCTCTAGAATGTATTTAAAATGGCATAACAAAGCTCTGGAAGTCGACGTCCAGTTCGAATCAAATGTAGAAACGAAATGAGATCAGGAGGCATTTGAGGCTCTACTTTCGGCAATTATCATAACTTGTAATAATAAAATTTCCTAATCTCTTCATTCTCTATCTACAACTTTTTAAGGTTGAATTATATGATAAACGTTTTAATTATTGTTACTAATATAATAATAAATGTAATGGCCACAAGCAACCAGCTAGATGGCCGCTCAACCTATCTACTAAAAGTGTGGATGAATTAAAAAAATTCCGACTGCCAAAATCTAAATCTGCATATTTTAAGAAATGCTGGCGCAAATAAGCTCTCTAATGTATGTAAAATGTCGCAACAAATCTCTGGAAGTCGACTTGCAGTTCGAATCAAAAGCAGAGACGAAATGAGATCAGGAAATAAGCTCTCTAATGTATGTAAAATGGCATAACAAAGCTCTGGAAGTCGACTCGCAGTTCGAATCAAATGCAGAGACGAAATGAGATCAGGAAATAAACTCTCTAATGTATGTAAAATGGCGCAACAAAGCTCTGGAAGTCGACTCGCAGTTCGAATCAAATGCAGAGACGAAATTGCGATTTGCAATTCTAATCAGAATTTGTAATTTCTCTGGAGTATCTTACCTTTGCTTCTGCTCCAACATCTTGTGCAGCCAAAGAAATTGTTTTTCAAGCTTTTGAACAAAACAATTTAAAAGTTATCATCCATTTTTCAACTAGCGCGTAATTCTGAATTCCCCGAATGCGATTTGTAATTCTTGAATGAAAATGGAAAAAAGTTTCATCCTCACCAGCAGCCACAGCTGGGAATGCAGCCCATTTGAGACTTTGGTTTCGGCAATTATCATAACTTGTAATAATAAAATTTCCCATAATTTTCACTTTTATTCTGCCCCGCCAGACTTCTCCAGAGATTTAATGCATACATATATCACATACCCGGTCAAGATCCTCATACTCTGCGGCTAGAACTGATTAAAATAATAAGCATAACTTGTAATAGTACCATTTTCTTCCTTTATGGTTTTATCTGCCATTTCGATGTATTTGTACATTAGGTTAACGAAAAGTACCATGGTCAGGATTTCAATAAAACACTTCAATCTTCACTACAATTGTGGTTTAATTATAGGATAAATATTTTTATTATTATTATTCTTAATTGGTTAATATATTGTTACCATTTTAACTATTTGTAATTGACAATTTAATAAACAATGTCATTCATGTCGTGGGTCTTGGTCTTTAATTGTAACTGTAATTACTTGTAAGTAACATTCCACATAGATTGCCATCAACAAGTAACAAATCGGTGAGGATGAGCTGCAAGTCTAACAAACCCAATGGTCAGGTCTGTTAGACTGATCCTTACAAATAATCTAATAATACTAATTAAAATTTTGTAATCAGAATTTGTAATTGCTCTGAAGTGTTTCTTGCAACTACCTTTGCTTCTGCTCTTGTACAGCCAAAAAAATTATTGTTGTTCAAGTTTTTGAACAAAACAATCGAAAAACGATTATGGTTGGCAACCATTTTTCAATCATCTGAACTAAGGCATAATTCTGAATTCAGTTCGTAATTCTTGAATGAAAATGAAAGAAGACAGCCTTTCTAAGCAACCATAGTTGGGAATGCAGCCCATTTCTGGCAATGGTTTCAGCATAACTTGTAATGATAAAATGTCCCAATTAACATAATGTCACAATTTTCGTGTACCTTAAAGTGTCTATATGTCTGTAATTCGTAAATCCAAGCAGGTTGTATAGGAACAAGATGCAGATTAGGGTCCTCTTTTTTCCCAATCATCCGAGCTGAAACATCTGTCTTCATGATGGGACCTCTCTTGTTAAGTGATGTCCCATACAGACTGTTGAGGAACGGATTGGTAAATGGATAAGCTGCAGGTTTAACAAAACCACATGTGACAGGGTTTGCTTGATTATATTATATTTACTCTATTAACTAGTTGTAATTTGCAATGTAACGACTGTTTGTTGACCAATGTCATTTATGCCGTGAGTGAAGGTGTTAGATTTTACGTTGTCCTGATTCTTATATTGGATGTGTTGGATTTTTTATGACTTAAAGTAAAACTTATTAATTGCATTTTAATTATCACACTAACTAATTTAGATTAATCTACAACTTGAAGTTGGTGGAAAGTTATTTACCAATTTGTTTTTATATAAGGTGAATACTCTATCAGCTGAACCTGTTGGACTGAATCGAGAATCAGATGACCTCGATGACGAAGACTACGGATGCCTTAGGTTAGGTCTGGTTTGCAAAAAGCACCATGAATGCCATGTGAATACAATACTGGCATCAATATGATGACTTAATTATCAGGTGATGACCCGGCTTTCTCTTGCCTCGAATCGACTATTTTTGTGGTGCAATACAACGCTTCAGTCATCAGCCCGTTTGGAGATTATTTAGCTCTGCAGGACTGGTTGAAACTACCGGACGTAACGGTTTAAATGGTTTAATATTTGAAAAACTTCTAAAAACAAATAAACTGTCTTGAAAAGTGATTGTGTTAAGTGTTGAAAGTAATGTTAAAACATAAACGTTAACTTCATTTTAGACTCATGTTTCCTTGCCATTTTTACTTTTATTCCAAATCAATCCGAAAAGCATTTTACCTGTCGCTGTAATAACCAGGCGCGTAAAGGTTGCAAATGTTCAACCTAGATGCCTTTATAGCCGAAAGAAGTCTGTGACCTGACTCACAGTTTAGAGCGTCTGAACAGGGGATCACCAAACTTTGTTCTAAGCGGATCGGATTACCGACAAAATGCTGAGCGCGTGCCTGTACAATACTTGCGAGCAAGAACGAGAAGGAGGCGACGTTAGCAAAGTGATAGGTAGGACCTGGTGCTTGCACATTCGAATCTCACGAACTAGGCAGCAAAAAAAAGGTTACCGAGATTTGTAAAACAGACGTTGGGCTTTCGGGATATCGTCAGTATTTAGCCTTGAATTGCTACGTCCAATCAAGATAAATGCGGGGACTGGAGTTGTTTGCGGCTGTAACTTGTCATCAGTTATTCATGAGATGATTATCCAGGTCAAGAAGCGTGGTCTCGCCGATGGCTGGAGTTGTTTTATTCGATGTTTAGAATTATGGTATCTGTAAAACACCACGTATGCACCGGGTTTGTTTGATGCAGTAGATCAGGTTTCACCTCTCGGGGTGGCGACGCGGGTTCGAGTCCCGTTAATAACTTATTATCTGGGTTATGGTTACGGGTAGATTTAGGGTTTGGGTTAGGTCAATATAATGATTTAATATTAGTTCACTTTAGCTTGTTTTCTGGGTACACGTTTCGGGCTATTTTTAGGTTTGTGAAGTTACAAGTTTTCAAATATTTATAAGTTTTCATTATTTGTATTTTTAATTTTGCAAATAAAATTTTATTTGGTTGTTTTCAAAAAGTTATTTTGTATTTCATTAAAGGCAAAACCACGCCTCTTGACCTGGAATATCACCTTATAATAATTGATGAGGCAAATTGCTGCTGCAAAAAAATCGCAGCGTACAATGAGCTGGGGATGGAGCAAAATAAGCAAACATAACATTAAACAACTAAATCCAAATACAATAATTTAAAATTGAAAATAGTTTCTACGCCACTGGTCATTACCTTTACTGGTATTGTTTATGAATCGGCAGATTGCCCATTCATAATGGAAATAATGAGAACTCTGAATGTGACATGAAAATAGTGAGTAAATAGATAATTGAGTGTAAATATTGATAGATTAGCTGTAACCTAACTTTAATTTTTTATGTAGTAATAAAAAATAATAAAAAACACTCTTTCAGTCATACAATATTTATAATTATTTTATATCTAGGATAAATAATATCAAATCTAAACTAAAGATTATTACTTTAAAAAGTTTACATTTAATCTTGTTTCTCGTGTGTTTATGTTTTAGTTTTAAGATTCGGTGTCAGTAGCGCTGGACCACTCAAGTTCGACAATTTAAGTAATGGTCTACCTATTTTTTTGGTACAGTTGCGTAACCGCATTAGTCTAGTAATAGGCATTCTCTGAAACATTACGTCATTACCAGTAGAAATCGTGATTGTGCGTGTCATATTCCAGTTTTATTAATCATCTATTATCAGTTATCATCACAGTTGTTGATGTGCCATAATTTAAATATGTAAGTTATAAGTAACGCATGATATATATAAATCCAGAAAATGTTTTGATTTTTACGTAAGTAATTAATATTTTAAAAATTTGAAGTGAAGGTCAAGAACGTGCGTTTTTACATACGTGATGGGCAATTCCCAAATTCGAGACAGATCCCACAAAACCAGCGATTCCACTGAGGATTATGGACCCACTCTCGTCACCCCTTTCTATTCGGATCAGCACTTTGCTAGCCATAAGAATGTTCGATGAGTTTTTCCCGATCATTTTCAACATTTTAAATAATTTATGCTTACTTTCAAAACCTTGTGGACATTTTTAGAAAGGACAATTTAGCGGTGTAGAAGGAGGAAGCACGATGGAAAGCGTGGTATCGGTCGGTTCTCCCGAGCCTTCCAACATCACGGTCGGGATAGACATCAACGCTCGCAAACTCCCGACCGTCTTTAGGTGGACGGGGGAAGCAAAAAGTTGTTTTCTTTCCGGGAGTTTCGATAACTGGACGACTCTTGTACCGCTCGTTAAGAGGTTTACAAGAATATTTTTATTTATTTTGTTAATTATTTTAAATACCATTACCTCGTTGGTAATGCTACTCAAAGGTTACGAATGCACATTGCATTTTGTTAATTGCAATTGTTACGTTAATTATCTCTCAAAATCTATTTTGTTTAAAATCTAATCGATTGTTATTTTTTTGTAGCGTCCACGACTTCTTCACAATCATCGAACTACCCGAGGGCGTCTACCAGTACAAGTACCTCGTGGACAATCAATGGGTTTGCGACAACCAACAGGTTTTTTGCTCGTTTCGAATTCATTTCATTTCTTCATTATTTCGAAGAAAAATCTCGAGCAGTAGTTTTTAATCGAGTCTCGAAACGGTCAGGAAAAAGTGCTCAACTCGTTCGGCACGCACAACAACGTCATTTCGGTGAGGTCTTCGGACTTTGAAGTTTTCGAAGCACTTGGAATGGACAGCGTGGCCACCGGACACTTAAAGTCTTCAAAGGGTTCAGGTTCGGATTTAAAATGTTTTTTTAATTTTTGTTTATTTATTTCAACGAATAGATTGTTTTGCTGTTTACTTAACGTTATGATAACCTGTAAACTTCGAGGTGGAAACATTGCGGCATGTAAGCACCAATCAAGCAAAATTCCATGGTTTCGATAGAAAATGTTGTCAGTAATCGATAAGACATTTATTACAAACGTTATTAATTCCGTTCTTTTGAAACCGAAAAACTCGTTATGTAATGCATCTATTGTTGCGGCTATAAAAACCACGACGACGAAATTTACGACGAAACCAGATCGACCCGACTCCCCCATCGGCGATTACGGGCAGTTCGTCCCCGGGAAGGAATATTCCTACCACGGGGTGAAGCACACGGCTCCGCCGATTCTTCCTCCGCACCTCCTTCAGGTCATCCTCAACAAAGAAGTACCGCTTCACGTGAGTTGCTCGTCTTAATTTTTGCAGACGTCGACGGTCAACTCGTCGATCGATTGCAATAAATTATAATTATTGCAGTTTATCAAGGATTCGTTGTTATGGCTGCGACGAAGAGATTAAATTGCAGCAATTCGTGCTTCGAATGCTTTCGGCCTTTGAAAATCCTTTCTTAATTGCAAATGACTTTGGCTTTTTACGAATTCATTTTCTTGGCCTTCCTTCCTCCTGTCGTCGTAATTGCAGAACAAATTGCAAGCGTTCCGCATTTCGAGCATCCTGCTTTTTAAATTTGAATGTTGCATGTGTTGTTGTTGTTGTTGTTGTTGCATGTTTTGTTGTTGTTGTTTTCAAACGAAAATCAGATGCAATTGTTTCATTGTGAAGTCAATAATTAAATAGTTGCCAGTTAAGTCACATTTCTCTACTTAATGTCAAGGGCATATTTACTTAATCGTAACCGTACTTTCACAGTGGCAAATATTAATTTTAATATCGAAGCTTGGCTATGTTGTGACACTGTATCTAACTTTGAAAGCTTTAATTCAGATACTCAGGCATTGAATCATACAAGCATTCATTTCTCTTAACAATTAAGTTAAATATTATCTTGAAGAGTTTAACAATTTAGTTAAATATTATCTTGATTAGTTTAACAATTAAGTTAAATATTATCTTGATTAGTTTAACAATTAAGTTAAATATTATCTTGATTAGTTTAACAATTAAGTTAAATATTATCTTGATTAGTTTAACAATTAAGTTAAATATTATCTTGATTAGTTTAACAATTAAGTTAAATATTATCTTGATTGCATTGCAGTGTGAACCATCACTCCTGCCAGAACCCAACCATGTGATGCTTAACCACCTGTACGCCCTGTCAATCAAGGTATGAAGAATACTATGTCATTCAATTTGAAATTTTTTTTTTATAAAGTAAAATAGGATATAGCATTTGATTGGATGTGATGGTGTTAAGATTTTATCGTTGTTATCATTATCATTTTTTTAAATTCTAATTACTGTTATTATTTTTAAAAATTATAATCAATGTTATTATTTTTATCAATTCTAATTATCGCTATTATTTTTTTTATAAATTCTACTTATCATTGTTCTCGTTAATGTTACTTTATCTTGTCATTGTTATGAATTGGAACTCGTTGTCGTAGGACGGTGTAATGGTACTGAGCACGACTCACAGATACAGGAAGAAATACATCACCACTCTCATCTACAAACCCATCTGAGTTGCAGAGATTTTCAAGTCCACCCGTCCGCCCTTTCGTCGTTATGCCCACCCGTAGGTACCCAAACTCGTCATCGTCGTCATCGTAATTGCTGTCGTAATCATCATCGCCTGCGTTTCGATGCGAAGCAGTCTTCAGTATTAGTGCAACCAGACCATTTTACCCATGCTGTTTGATTGGAGGCATTGATAAGAAATTGCCTTTCATTTCTTTTCTTGTCTTCTTTTCATTTTGTCTCAATTCAGGGACATTTGTGGAGTGTCGTTCTTACTAAGCATTTTAAGGACGCAATTCATTCACCCAAAATAAGCTCGAACGTGTTGCAATCAATCGTTATAATCAAAGTCGCTTCAGTCGTCGTCGGCGTCGTAGGACATGTAACAAGACGGAGGAAGCTAAATCTAATGTCGTCGGACGACGATTTATAATAACATGTTGAACTTGACATCGTGTCGTCAAACAGCCCACATTTCGTCTCAGCCACTTTTGCAGTAGTATTAGTAGCATAAGTTTTTTAAACATGAAAATCACGCAAAGAACCAGTGGTCGAGTGAATTCATTTTGTGACTCATAAATATTCATAAACATTCATTTCAAAACCAATCATCATCATCATCATAACTCATTTTCGTAGCGGTTAAAGTCGGTCGTAGGTTTGCTTTTTATTCCACTTATTAAATATTTTAGGAAGACATCGGAGTTTATTCGTTTTAAATTTAGTTACCGTAGGTTTTTAGACTAATCGTGAGATTTTGAAAACTCGCTTTCTTGACGTTTTGCCGATCACTGATCCGATCTTGATGTTACACCTAACGTTTTTTTAAATGTCAACTATTTGAATGTTTATTTCGTTAACGACGTCTGCTTCGTTCCTAGGGTTTTCGTGCGTGCCACTTTAAATTTATCCATCAACAGGATTTAGATTGCTTTAAAAAGAGCCCCTTGTTCGTGTGTTACGGAAGTTGTTTGCATGGGTCTGCCATATCACCAACGCTTTTTGGGGGAAGCTTAGCTTGCTAAGGACGACATTTTTAACAACAGTCCGATGTGCGAGCGCCGAAGGTTAATTCGCTTGTTAATTGTGCTATCGGGCGAGGGAGCCAAAATGTCGAGCGGTTCGGCAGGACCGCATTGGCTTTCGACGAGCCCCATGCCCCGATCTTGTTTTGACTCGAAAAGGAAGTTCATTTCTCGACTTTTAAGTGGATTCACAAGTTATTGTCGAAACTATTTTTTGCTCGGACCAGTCTTCTGGTTTGTACCAGTTTACAAGAAAACAAGAGAGGCGGTAAAAATCCTTTAATCGTAAAATTCGATCAACATCCGACTGATTTTCTCAGAGACGGTCTAAGAACTCATCGGGCAGCTACTCGGCCATTGGATTGCAGAGAATTTGGAGCGTTTAGCAGTTTAGTCGATCGTGAGACAACAAACAACCGGCATATTAATATCAAGAATAACAAGAACAACCACAATATTCGTCGCTCGATCGCCATATTTTTAAAAAATAAAAAATCACGTTTCCGAAGAAGAAGGGGGCGAAAGGCATCCCGATGCATAAACTTTGGAGCAAACTGGTTTCTCTGTTACGAAACAATTTTATGTGCAAATACAGACGGAAAATATGCTCGCTATAAAAATCCACTAAAATACTCCCTTCAAAGTGTTTAGAAATTCAAGATAGACGGGCATGTCAGTCATAGAAATTAGGTGATCGACGATCCCCGAGAGACTTCGGCTTCTCGAGAATTCGAGAGGAAATCCGATTCGACGACTTGGTCCTTGTCCAATGCTTATAAACTGCAAAAGTTTGGACGTTATTAATGTCTTTCACGAGCACAAAATTTTAGATTTGAGGATAGGGAGACCAAAGATACAGTAGACTCTAAAGAATGGCAAACGAATTAGTAGTTTTAAAATTTTGAATAAACATCACGATCGATCGACAATCATCTTCAGTAACAAACGCTTCTGGAATAAAATAACGACGGCGAGCTCACGAAGGGCGGAGCAAACCTAGTTCTATCCGAAACAACCAATCACTGGAAACAAGACACGTTCGTCGATATGCCAGCGAGTAATTTCAACTCGCATTTCAATCGATCGCGCTAAAAACGATATCTAGAAAATTTTTTGTTATATAAAGTCACTACGGTCAATCCCGACGTTGGTGTGAGAAATTGACGAACGACAACATTCAGAACGTACACAAACGCATCGAGATAATAGAAGCGTCCGAGAACCACTTTGGGGGCAAATTCGATGGTCCGTCGAGGCGAGGTCAGTCTCATAACAATTCAAAGTGGGGCACGCTTGCTTTTGCGGATGCCTCGACACTGTTCGAAACGATTTACGGAAGCTCACGTGTCACCCGTGACGTTGTCGTCCAGGTCACTTGTTCCGCTGCAGCTGGTTACGTCGATTTCATCTGAAACGGATGAAACAGGTCCGTAACAGTTACGATATTGGATCTCGAATCTCAGACCAATTGGTAAGCAAAGGTCTGACAACGACAAGTTGAAAGGGATCATTTGTAAACAACGTGAACCAACCGCTTGTCGACGAATGGGAGCACGAGGACAAAGACCCGCTGCTGGATTCGCTGATCGTGTGCGGAGGTCGACATCTGTAGCCATTGTTTTGGAGGAGGGAAAGAGCTTTTCTCAGGTCCGATTGCTCTTTCATCAGCGACTCTCTCTCGTTCTGGATCTGCTTGTCTTTTTCCTCTAAGCACTTCGATTACGAACGTGAAGGAGTTTCAACTATGCTAACGTCGAGCAATGATATTTATTATTTATAAAATGATAAATTCCACAGTAAGATCATACTCGATCTAGCATGTTTTAAACTTTTTCTTCAAATATATCACCTAGCGTAGTTGTTAGTTGGGAAGCCTAACGCACAGAATCCCATTCACGCACAATACCGTGTTCAATCGTGCGCCTTTTGTATCGACTATTTTTAAAACTGGAATATTCCTCTGCTCGACGATCATCCTCGCGACAGCAATTGTTAAGGAGCACTGAGAAAGTACATCGAGTCAGGCAGATCCGGGCTGCTTAAAATTATAACCATAAGCGGCCGGCCGGTCTAGGAAATGCTCCAAATAGTAAATGAAGACTTTTATCTTCAGAAGCTGCTACTATTACTACTACTACTGCTGCTACTATTACTACTACTGCTGCTGCTACTATTACTACTACTGCTGCCACTGCTGCTGCTGTTGCTACTGCTGCTACTACTACTACGTTTCAAGTGCCTCTCGGGTCTGACTTTCTACTTTTCTTTTATGCATTCGAGTGTCAATTACCGATCGAGCAAATATTTTAATGACCTTCAATCAGCTTTCAGAATGTTTTATTTTTTGCAAAATCAATCTCTTTTCAAAAAAAAAGTAAAAAACCAAAAAATAAAAATAAAACTTCTTGGTGAGCAATTGCTTATTCCGAACTAAGGAAATGGCTTCCGACTTTTTCCCGATAATATTGATGGAAAAACACTGAAATATTTCCACCTCAGATGGCTTATTATTATTATTATATTATTATTATTATTATTATTATTATTATTATTATTATTATTATTATTGTTGTTGTTATTAAAGTGGAGAGAAGTAGATTACTATTCCTGACGGGAATGTTTTCTGGCAGAGTTGAAATGAATCATTTGGAAAACTCTATTAAGAGAGCAACAACATCTATTAAGACTCCTTCCTGTCACTGAATTCACGAATCCAGGATGAAAAACTACATTCTATTCTTCCAACATTCATTTAACAACTATGCTAGTAGTAATAGACAGCAATAGGTAGTAATAGATATTAATAGGTAGAAAAATAATAATGATAATGATAATAGTGATGATAATAGAAATAATAATAATAATAATAATAAGTTCATTTGTAGAGCGCCATAAGTCCTTGGATGATGCAGATAGGTAGCAATAAATAATAATAGATGGCAATAGTAACATTGGCGACAATATTTTTTCTCACGAACGACTCAAGCGCGGTTATTTCTCTGACGAGGGCAGGCGGATGAATTTGTCTGCAAGCAGCATATATCGGCAAACAACTGCCGGATTGATTAATTATCTTTGCACATCGTCGTTGTCACCATTCGTTCGGTGTTGCGGATGAGTCATAATGTTTTTGTTACACTTTGTAATACACGTCGTAATAAATGCACTCACAATGCCTTTAATAAATGGCCGAGTTTATTTTTTTTTTAAATGCAATGCAAGTTGTAAACCTTAATGAGGGAGTTTTAATGTAAATTACAATGCAAGTTGTAAACCTTAATGAGGGAGTTTTAAAGTAAATTACAATGCAAGTTGTAAACCTTAATGAGGGAGTTTTAAAGTAAATTACAATGCAAGTTGTAAACCTTAATGAGGGAGTTTTAAATGCAAGTTGTAAACCTTAATGAGGTAGTTTTAAAGTAAATTACAATGCAAGTTGTAAACCTTAATGAGGGAGTTTTAAATGCAAGTTGTAAACCTTAATGAGGTAGTTTTAAAGTAAATTACAATGCAAGTTGTAAACCTTAATGAGGGAGTTTTAAATGCAAGTTGTAAACCTTAATGAGGGATCTTGCATCGATGAGAAGTCCGAGTGTGGTGTGTTTGCTGCAATCGGGTCCCAGTGGAACTGCTTCTTTCAATTTCTCCAAGCATCGTCTCATGTGAGCACGTCTAAGAGAAGTTGGATAAAAAAAAAAGGATTTATGGGATTTACCAAGAATTGTTTGTCATGTCGTTAATACAACATCCACAATGCATATTTAAATAAATTATCTTTTTTGGTCTTTTAGAATATTTAAGAAAATTAAAATGACTTTAACTTTTTAACAAATTAATTAACTTATTAACAGGTAATAAAAACAAAAAAACTCAAAGCTTATATTGAAATCTTACCGATTCTTTTCGAGCTCATTGTGCGTCGATCTGAAATGAGAATTGGCGGGAAAAAACATTATTTTGGTCGCGGATCGATACTTAGAATCTAAAACAAGAACTATAAATTAAAATTATTATACACTTTCACGTTCGGGTGGGGATAACAATAATAATAATAATAATAACAACAACAACAACAATAATAATACAATTATTAATAATAATAATAATAATAATAATAATAATAATAATAATAATAATAATAATAATAATCGATTAACAAGAGCCTACTATCTCACACAAAGATGTCATGATGTTGTAATGTAGTGCGTTAGTGTCGTATTGAATGCAAGAATACAAATGCACATTCGCACGCGATTTTGGATCATCACGCGACGATGGAAAATTTTATCTATAATTGATATCCTAGAAATTACCGAAAACATTAAAGCCATGCTTCTCAGCATGCATAACATTGAGCCATCATCGTCGTCGTCATCATCATCATCACCATCGTCGTCGTCGTCATCACCACCATCATCTTCGTCGTCGTCATCATCACCATCATCGTCGTCGTCGTCATCACCACCATCATCTTCGTCGTCATCATCACCACCATCATCTTCGTCGTCGTCGTCGTCATCATCATCATCACCATCATCATCTTCGTCGTCATCATCACCACCATCATCTTCGTCGTCGTCGTCGTCATCATCATCACCATCATCATCTTCGTCGTCATCATCACCACCATCATCTTCGTCGTCGTCATCACCATCATCATCTTCGTCGTCATCATCACCACCATCATCTTCGTCGTCGTCGTCGTCATCATCAGAACCAAGCAGTTTTGGATATTTCTGTCTAAATTTTAGAGAAGCCATGTTTAAAAAGACCATTAAAAAGTGCCATTCCAGAGCCATCCACTTCCTGTCAATAAAAAACAATTTCAGCAGCAGCAGCACCAGTCTGATTGCGATGGAAAGATGAAATTAAGTATGAAATGACAGAACAGCCTCTCCATTCTTCATTTCCAACTCTTCAAGGAAACTGTCGTCGTTGTCGTCGTCGACGTCTGACGACGAACGCCAACGCTCGAGTGTCCGTCGTGAGCCGTTTGCAAGACAACGCGACTCATGCCATAAATCAACAGCTTTCATCTTTCAGGGTCGATTTTAATAATATTTAATTTTAATAACATCTTCTTCGAGAGGAGGTAATTTGTTTTTTGAATATTTCCATTATTTATTTATTTGTTTATTTTATTCTTTATTCTTTGCAACGCGATACCTTATTTCTACACTGAGTTATTATGTAAATGCCGTTATTATTATTATTATTATTATTATTATTATTATATTATTATTATTGTTATTATTATTATTATCATTATTATTATTATTATTATTATTATTATTATTATTATTATTATTATTATTATTATTATTATTATCATTATCATTATCATTATTATTATTATTATTATTTATTACTTATTACTTATTATGTTCTTGCTAATTCGAATGAGAGGCTGAACTGGATTGAAAAGAAGAAGAAGAAGCAGGAGATATTAAACATCGTTGTTGATGAACTTCACTTCCTTCATTTGACTTGAAAGGATATTCTGAGGTCGTTTTCAGAGGTTCAAGAGCTCCCAGGCCCGTCACTCGAGATGTAATTAAGTTATGAACAGAGTTCCATCAAACAGGTTCAAGATTATTAATTGAACTGATCACAAACAAGCAACATCACAACATCGTCACAACAACATCACAACATCACAACAACATCACAACATCATCACAACATCATCACAACATCGTCACAACAACATCACAACAACATCACAACAACATCACAACATCGTCACAACAACATCACAACATCACAACAACATCACAACATCATCACAACATCATCACAACATCGTCACAACAACATCACAACAACATCACAACAAAATCACACACAACATCGTCACAACAACATCACAACAACATCACAACATCATCACAACATCATCACAACATCGTCACAACAACATCACAACATCACAACATCATCACAACATCGTCACAACAACATCACAACATCACAACATCATCACAACATCATCACAACATCGTCACAACAACATCACAACATCATCACAACAACATCACAACATCGTCACAACAACATCACAACATCATCACAACAACATCACAACATCACAACAACATCACAACATCATCACAACAACATCACAACATCACAACAACATCACAACATCACAACAACATCACAACATCATCACAACAACATCCCAACAACATCACAACATCATCACAACATCATCACAACATCGTCACAACAACATCACAACATCACAACATCATCACAACATCGTCACAACAACATCACAATCACAACATCATCACAACATCATCACAAAACGTCACAACAACATCACAACATCATCACAACAACATCACAACATCGTCACAACAACATCACAACATCATCACAACAACATCACAACATCACAACATCATCACAACATCGTCACAACAACATCACAACAACATCACAACAACATCACAACATCGTCACAACAACATCACAACACATCACAACATCATCACAACATCATCACAACATCGTCACAACAACATCACAACATCATCACACAACATCACACAACATCGTCACAACAACATCACAACATCACAACATCATCACACATCATCACACAACATCGTCACACAACAACATCACAACAACATCACAACATCACACAACATCATCACAACAACATCACACAACATCGTCACAACAACATCACAACATCACACAACATCACAAACATCATCACAACAATCATCACAACATCGTCACAACAACAACATCACAACAACATCACAAACAACATCACAACATCGTCACAACAACATCACAACATCACAACAACAACATCACAACATCATCACAACATCATCAACAACATCATCACAACAACATCACAACATCACAACATCATCACAACATCGTCACAACAACATCACAACAACATCACAACAACATCACAACATCGTCACAACAACATCACAACAACATCACAACATCATCACAACATCATCACAACATCGTCACAACAACATCACAACATCACAAATCATCACAACATCGTCACAACAACATCACAACATCACAACATCATCACAACATCATCACAACATCGTCACAACAACATCACAACATCATCACAACAACATCACAACATCGTCACAACAACATCACAACATCACAACAACATCACAACAACATCATCACAACATCATCACAACATCGTCACAACAACATCACAACACATCACAACAACATCACAACATCGTCACAACAACATCACAACATCACAACAACAACATCACAACATCATCACAACATCACACAACATCATCACAACAACACACAACAACATCACAACAACATCACAACATCGTCACAACAACATCACAACAACAACATCACAACATCATCACAACATCATCACAACATCGTCACAACAACATCACAACATCACAACATCATCACAACATCGTCACAACAACATCACAACATCACAACATCACAACATCATCACAACATCATCACAACATCGTCACAACAACATCACAACATCATCACAACAACATCACAACATCGTCACAACAACATCACAACATCATCACAACAACATCACAACATCACAACATCATCACAACATCGTCACAACAACATCACAACAACATCACAACAACATCACAACATCGTCACAACAACATCACAACAACATCACAACATCATCACAACATCATCACAACATCGTCACAACAACATCACAACATCACAACATCATCACAACATCGTCACAACAACATCACAACATCACAACATCATCACAACATCATCACAACATCGTC